>JAVSCE010015874.1:0-41194 GCA_032199065.1 Smutsia gigantea | reverse complement strand
GTGCCTGTTGGCCATCTGAATTTCTTCTTTGAGAAGTGTCTATTCATGTCCTCTGCCCATTTCTTAATTGGATTATTTGCTTTCTGTTTGTTAAGGTGCATGAGTTCTTTATATATTTTGGGTGTCAACCCTTTATCAGATACGTTTTTTATGAATATATTCTCCCATACTGTAGGATGTCTTTTTGTTCTACTGATGGTGTCCTTTGCTGTACAGAAGCTTTCAGCTTGATATAGTCCCACTTGTTCATTTTTGCTTTTGTTTCCCTTGCCCGGGGAGATATGTTCATGAAGAATTGCTCATGTTTATGTCCAAGAGATTTTTGCCTATGTTTTTTTCTAAGAGTTTTATGGTTTCATGACTTACATTCAAGTCTTTGATCCACCTTGAGTTTACCTTTGTGTATGGGGCTAGACAGTAGTCCAGTTTCATTCTCTTACATGTAGTTGTCCAGTTTTTCCAACACCAGCTGCTGAAGAGGTTGTCATCTCCCCATTGTATATCCAAGGCTCCTTTATCAAATATTAATTGACTGTATATGTTTGAGTTAATGTTTGGATTTTCTATTCTGTTCCACTGGTCTGTGGGTCTGTTTTTGTGCCAATACCAAATTGTCTTGATTACTGTGGCTTTGTAGAGCTTGAAGTCAGGGAGTGTAATTCCCCCTGTTTTATTCCTCCTTCTCAGGATTGCTTTGGCTATTCGGGGTCTTTTGTGGTTCCATATGAATTTTAGAATTATTTGTTCCAGTTCATTAAAGAAAGCTGTTGGTAGTTTGATAGGGATTGCATTGAATCTGTAGATTGCTTTAGGTAGTATAGCCATTTTGACAATATTGATTCTTCCTAGCCAAGAGCATGCGATGCAGTTCCATTTGTTGGTGTCCTCTTTAATTTCTCTTAGGAGTGTCTTGTAGTTTTCAGAGTACAGGTCTTTCACTTCCTTCGTTAGGTTTATTCCTAGGTATTTTATTCTTTTTGATGCAATTGTGAATGGAATTGTTTTCTGATTTCTCTTTCTGTTAGTTCATCATTAGTGTATAGGAAAGCAACAGATTTCTGTGTGTTAATTTTGTATCCTGTAACTTTGCTGAATTCAGATATTAGTTCTAGTAGTTTTGGAATGGAGTCTTTAGGGTTTTTTATGTACAGTATCATGTCATCTGCAAATAGTGACAATTTGACTTCTTCTTTACCAATCTGGATGCCTTGTATGTCTTTGTTTTGTCTGATTACCATGGCTAGGACCTCCAGTACTATGTTGAATAACAGTGGAGAGAGTGGGCATCCCTGTCTTGTTCCCCGATCTTAGATGAAAAGCTTTCAGCGTCTCGCCGTTAAGTATGATGTTAGCTGTGGGTTTGTCATATATGGCCTTTATTATGTTGAGGTACTTGCCCTCTATACCCATTTTGTTGAGAGTTTTTATCATGAATGGATGTTGAATTTTGTCAAATGCTTTTTCAGCATTTATGGAGATGATCATGTGGTTTTTGTCCTTCTTTTTGTTGATGTAGTGGATGATGTTGATGGATTTTCGAATGCTGTACCATCCTTGCATCCCTGGGATGAATCCCACTTGATCATGGTGTATGATCCTCTTGATGTATTTTTGAATTCGATTTGCTAATATTTTGTTGAGTATTTTTGCATCTACGCTCATCAGGGATATTGGTCTGTAATTTTCTTTTTTGGTGAGGTCTTTGCCCGGTTTTGGTATTAGAGTGATGCTGGCTTCATAGAATGAGTTTGGAAGTATTCCTCCTCTTCTATTTTTTGGAAAACTTTAAGGAGAATGGGTGTTATTTCTTCTCTATATGTCTGGTAGAATTCAGAGGTGAATCCATCAGGCCCAGGGGTTTTGTTCTTGGGTAGTTTTTTGATTACCAATTTGATTTCGTCGCTGGTGATTGGTCTGTTTAGTTTTTTGTTTCTTGCTTGGTCAGTCTTGGAAGGTTGTATTTTTCTAAGAAGTTGTCCATTTCTTCTATGTTTTCCAGCTTGTTAGCATATAGATTCTCATAATATTCTCTTATGATTCTTTGTATTTCTGTGGGGTCCATCGTGAGTTTTCCTTTCTCATTTCTGATTCTGTTTATGTGTGTAGATTCTCTTTTTCTCTTAATGAGTCTGGCTAGGGGTTTATCTATTTTGTTTATTTTTTCAAAGAACCAGCTCTTGGTTTTATTGATTTTTTCTATTGTTTTATTCTTCTCAATTTTATTTATTTCTTCTCTAATCTTTATTATGTCCTCCTTCTGGTGACTTTGGGCCTCATTTGTTCTTCTTTTTCCAATTTCAGTAATTGTGTCTTTAGACTATTCATTTGGGAATGTTCTTCTTCTTTAAATAGGCCTGGATTGCAATATACTTTCCTCTTAGAACTGCCTTTGCTGCGTCCCAGAGAAGTTGTGGCTTTGTGTTGTTGTTGTCATTAGTCTCCATATATTCTTTGATTTCTGTTTTGATTTGGTCGTTAACCCATTGATTAATTAGGAGAGTGTTGTTAAGTCTCCACGTATTTGTGAGCCTTTTTGATTTCTTTCTAAAATTTATTTCTAGTTTTATACCTTGTGATCTGAGAAGTTGGTTGGTAGGATTTCAATATTTTTGAAATTACTGAGGTTCTTTTTGTGGCCTAGTATGTGGTCTATTCTGGAAAATGTTCCATGTGCACTTGAGAAGAATGTGTATCCTGTTGCTTTTGGTGTAGAGTTCTGTAGATGTCTGTTAGGTCCATCTGTTCTAGTGTGTTGTTCAGTGCCTCTGTGTCTTTACTTATTTTCTGTCTGGTTGATCTGTCTTCTGGAGTGAGTGGTGTGTTGAAGTCTCCTAAGATGAATGCATTGCTGTCTATTTCCTCCTTTAATTCTGTTAGTATTTGTCTCACATATGTTGGCGCTCCTGTGTTGGGTGCATATATATTTATAATGGTTATATCTTCTTGTTGGACTGATCCCTTTATCATTATGTAATGTCCTTCTTTATCTTTTGCTACTTTCTTCGTTTTGAAGTCTATTTTGTCTGATACAAGTACTGCAACACCTGCTTTTTTCTCTTTGTTGTTTGCATGAAATATCTTTTTCCATCCCTTCACTTTTAGTCTGTGTATATCTTTTGATTTGAGGTGAGTTTCTTGTAGGCAGCATATAGATGGGTCTTGGTTTTTTATCCATTCTGTTACTCTGTGTCTTTTGATTGGTGCATTCAGTCCATTTACATTTAGGGTAATTATGGATAGGTATGTACTTATTGCCATTACTGGCTTTAGATTCGTGGTTACCAAGGGTTCAAGGGTTGCTTATTTACTATCTAACAATCTAACTTAACTTTCTTGTTAATTTATTGTAAACACAGTCTGATGTTTCTTTCTTTCTCTTCCTTCTTATTCCTCATCCTCCATTCTTTCTATAATAGGTGTTTTATTCTTTGCCTTTAGTTAGTATTTGGATGGTCTGCTTTCTTTGCTATGATTTTTTTTCTCTGGGCATCTTTTTAGCCTTAGGTGTGCTTCCATCTAGAGCAGTCCATTTAAGATATCCTGTAGTGGTGGTTTATGAGACGCAAATTCTCTTAACTTTCGTTTATCTGGAAATTGTTTAATCCCTCCATCATATTTAAATGATAATCGTGCTGGATACAATATTTTTGGTTCGAGGCCCTTTCTCTGTTTCATAACGTTAAATATATCATGCCATTCTCTCTGGCCTGTAAGGTTTCTGTTGAGAAGTCTGATGATAGTCTGATGGGTTTTCCTTTGTAGGTGATCTTTTTTCTCTCTCTAGCTGCCTTTAATACCCTGTCTTTATCTTTGATCTTTGCCATCTTAATTATGTGTCTTGGTGTTGTCTTCCTTGGGTCCCTTGTGTTGGGAGATCTATGGGCTTCGGTGGACTGCGAGACTACTTCCTTCCCCAGCGAGGGAAAGTTTTCAGCAATTATTTCTTCAAAGACACTTTCTATCCCTTTTTCTCTCTCTTCTTCCTCTGGTACTCTTATAATGCGAATATTGTTCCGTTTGGATTGGTCACACAGTTCTTTTAATATTCTTTCATTCCTAGAAATCCTTTTATCTCTCTCTGCCTCAGCTGCTCTGTACTCCTGTTCTCTGTTTTCTATTCCATTAACAGTCTCTTGCATCTCATCCATTCTGCTGTTAAGCCCGTCGATCGCTTGTCTGATTTCTGCATTGTCTTTCCTCAGTTCCCTCACTTCCTCCCTCAGCTCTTGCACATTTCTCTGTAGGTCCATCAGCATGGTTATGACTTTTATTCTGAATTCTTTTTCAGGGAGGCTGTGCATTTCCATCCCTTCAGACTCCCTCTCTGGGGTTGTCTGGTTGATTTTGGTCTGAACCATATTCCTCTGTCTTTTCATGGCTGTATAATTGGTCACTGATAGTTGCCACATATGTCAGCTGGGCTCTTTAAGACCGCCTCTTGGGGTGCCGAGTCCTCTCGGGTGTAGCTGCATGCTGTGCGCTTTCCTGTGTATTCTCGTCTCTCTTTTAGGAATAGATGTATTTTCTGTTTTCGTAGATAAATATAGTGTTGGGAGGAGATTTCTGCCGCCCTGCTCACACCGCCATCTTCCCGGAAGTCCTCTTGATACATTTTGAATTAATTTTTGTATATGGTGTGAAGTAGGGGGTTCAGCTTCATTCTTTCATGTGTGTATATCTCGTTGTCCTAACACCATTTTTGAAAGACTGTTCTTACTCCACTGAATTGTCTTGGGACTCTTGTGAAAAATGAATTAGCCATAAATGTTTGGGTTCACGTATAGACTTACAGTTCTCCTCCATTGATCTATATCTATCTCATTATGCTAGTATCACATGGTATTGATTACTGTAGGTTTGTAGTAAGGTTTAAGAGAAGAAAGTATAAGTCTTCCTATTTTGTTCTTTTCTAAGATGATTTTGGCTGCTGTAGTTCCCTGGGATTTCCGTATAAATTTAAGGATCAGCTGGTCAATTTCTGTGAAAAAGTTGGCTGAGATTTTGATAGGGATTGTGTTGGTTTAGCAGATCAACTTGGGGAAAGCTGCAATGGTAAGAATGTTGTCTTTTAATCTATGAACATGGGACCTCTTTGTGTTTGTTTAGGTTTACTAAGATGTATAGTTTTCAGTGTGTAAGTCTTGTATTTCTACTGTTAAATTTATTCCTAATTTTTTTTGTTTTTGATGCTCTTATAAATGGGTGTGCATACTTGTTCCTTGCTTTCTTCACTTAGCAATATATCTTGGAGGTCTTGCACATCAGTAAAATCATATCACTTTATTATATTACATACAATTCAATTTTTTGATGACTTACTGTTTCCCTGTAGGCATATGCCATAATTTATTTAATCTGTTCTCTATTGTTAGCATTTAGATTATTTCCTAGCTTTGGTATTACAAATCTTTGAATGCTGCAGTGTTTAATTTTGTACATAGGTTAATTTGTACCTCTGCAAATAAATCTGAAGGAAAATCCCTGCACGTGTGTTCACCCGGTCAGTGAATAGGTGCATTTATAAATGTCATTGCTCTCCCCAATATCAGCTTTTATCCCTACGCTTCTTCGTGCTCCCACTGCTTCTGCTGGCTTCCCCAGTAGAATTCTGATTCTACTTTCCCTGCTCTCAGGCATGGATGTTGTAAAGGTTGGGGGTCCTGTCTACAGGATTGGAGTTGGAGGTGGAGCTGCTTCATCTGTGCAGGTAAAACAGCTCAGTTGCTGCCTTGGTGATACCATCGGGCCCCGTGCATGCACGGTGTATGAGCTGCCAGCCCCTCTGAGCTGAGCTATGCCATATGTTCCCCCAGGTACAGGGAGACAACACCAGTGAGCTGGACTTTGGAGCTGTACAGCGGGGAGACCCAGAGATGGAACAGAAGATGAACCGCATAATCCGGGCTTGTGTGGAGGCCCCCAGGGGAAACCCCATCTGCAGCCTTCATGACCAGGGTGCTGGTGGCAATGGTGAGAGAAGGGGTTGGGACAGGGGATGGGCCTATCTGGTCTCCTGCCAGGCTTGGTTTAGGAAAAGGCCTCAAGGATCTGCAACCAATCGGCCAGCTCTGGATCCCATTCTTCCCGACCCCCTACATTCTGGAGAGGCTGAGGGTTGGGGCGTGGAAGCCTGCTGTCACAGGATGGTTGGTGGTGAGGGTGCAGCAGTGATCTGCATGGAGACACAGAATTAGGGCCTCCTTTGGAGGCCAGGGATTGCCCCTTTGTTTGCCTAGTGCTGACCATGGCCAGATCACCACCTCTCCACAAACTTTCACCAGGCAATGTCCTAAAGGAGCTGAGTGACCCAGCTGGAGCCATCATTTACACCAGCCGCTTCCAGGTGGGTGTGAGCCCCTGAAGCCTGGCTGTTTCCCTGTTCCTGCCAGCCCCAGCTGGCCGCACCCTTCTTCCCCCGGCTCCCAGCAAGAAGTTGAGAGTTTGAAGCGTTCATCAACCCCTTCTTTTCCTCCCCCATGGATGTGCAGCTTGGGGATCCAACCCTCAATGCCCTGGAAATCTGGGGGGCTGAGTACCAGGAGTCAAATGCCCTTCTCCTGAGGCCTCCCAGCCGGGACTTCCTAAGGCGCGTCAGTGCCCGGGAGCGCTGTCCAGCTTGCTTTGTGGGTGCCATCACCGGAGATGGGAGGGTGAGTGGGCCCAGGGAGTTGGTGGCAGGTGCTGTGGCTCGGCTAGAGCTGCCTGGCTGTGGCCGGAGGGAGGGAGGGAGAGTTGTCAAGGGAAAGAGGTGAGATGAGAGGAGGATGGGAGCTGGGGCCACACACGTGGGGAACAGCATGTAGGAGGCCGTAGGAGATGGGGACTCAATAGGGGAAGCCAGATGGAGTGGAAAGAACATTTCTGCCTTGCTCTCTAGAATAATGGTCTCTGCTGGTGTTCAGTCTCAGTCCCTCTGGGGGGGTGTCCCTGTGGTCCACAGATAGTGCTGGTGGATGATCGGGAGTGTCCCGTGGGAAAAAATGGCCAGGGGAATGCCCCCCCGACACCACCCCCAACCCCTGTGGACCTGGAGCTGGACTGGGTGTTGGGCAAGATGCCTCGGAAGGTATGTGGGGGTGGGAGGGGAGGCAGGGTTTCTCCATTCTCTGCCCCAGCTCTTCAGACCGCCCCTTACCCTGCAGGTGCTTTGTCCCCTAAGCCCAGCCCTCCCCCAGGTGCTCACACCCATCGCCTTCTGTTGTAGGAGTTCTTCCTCCAAAGGGTCCTCCCCGTGCTACAGCCGCTGGCCCTGCCCCCAGGGCTGAGCGTGCGCCAGGGTCTGGAACGGGTTCTGAGGCTGCCTGCCGTGGCCAGCAAGCGCTACCTCACTAACAAGGTCCTCCCTGCACCCTTTTTCTGCCCCTTGAGCCCTCTGCACCCTTCCCTCTGCTCACCCACCTCTGGTCTCCCACATCTGGGGACTGCTGCGGGGGTTCACCGGGCCCAAGGGAGAAGTATCAGGGCAGGGCAGCCACCTTGGTGGCCTTGTGCCCTACTGCCCACCCTCTGAGTCTTGTCTATATGCTTGTGGTGAGCTGGGCCTCCCAGCCCCCTGCTGTCCCTGTCCCTTGGCTTCTTGCCAATCCCACCTGGTTCTGCAGGTGGACCGCTCTGTGGGTGGCCTGGTGGCACAGCAGCAGTGTGTTGGACCCCTGCAGACCCCTCTAGCAGATGTAGCTGTTGTGGCACTGAGCCACCAAGAGCTTGTAGGGGCTGCCACAGCCCTGGGAGAGCAGCCAGTCAAGAGCCTGCTGGACCCCAAGGTTGCCACCCGGCTGGCTGTGGCTGAAGCCCTCACCAACCTGGTGTTTGCTCTGGTCACCGACCTCCAGGTAAGTCCCTGCAGCTTTTGCCGTGGAACCCCAGGCCCCTGGGACACATCCACATCCACATTCACTTACCCTTCTTGCCCTTATGCTCGTGACCTCCCAGCTCCTCCACCCCCACCCCCAGGCTCCCCACATAACTCTTCCTCTCCAATGCCCATTCTCCTCTGCTTCCTAGGATGTGAAATGCAGTGGGAATTGGATGTGGGCAGCCAAACTCCCAGGGGAGGGTGCGGCTCTGGCCGATGCCTGTGAGGCTATGGTGGCAGTGATGGCAGCTCTGGGTGTAGCGGTGGATGGTGGCAAGGACTCCCTCAGCATGGCTGCCCGGGTGGGCTCTGATACTGTGCGGGCTCCTGGTAAGGTCTAGGGACCACGGGGAAAGGGACGTGATCATCAGGGCTGGGCTGGCATCTCATTTTCTTATTCCTTGCTCTGCAGGATCTCTGGTCATCTCAGCTTATGCTGTCTGTCCAGACATTACAGCCACTGTGACCCCAGACCTCAAGCATCCTGGAGGAAGAGGTGTGGGTTCTCTGCCTCTTCATGGCATTGTGCATTCAGAGCCTGGTCCTTTGTTTAGGGCCTTCTTTGTGAGGGCTAGGGCCCTGCACATGAGCAGGGCAGGGAGGGGTTCTCCTGAGCTGCCCGTCTCCCCTCACCCCTGCCCTGTCTCCCCAGGCCGACTGCTCTACGTGCCTCTGAGCCCTGGGCAGCACCGGCTGGGAGGCACAGCTCTGGCCCAGTGCTTCTCCCAGCTTGGTAAGCAGCCTCCCGACCTGGACTCCCCTGAGAACCTGGTGCGTGCCTTCAGCATCACCCAGGGGCTGCTGAAAGGTGAGTGAGACCCTGGGGAAGATGGTGCGTGTGGCTGATACGTGGCGGCATTCAGCAGCTGAGCGAGCAAGGGTGAGGCAGGAGGGATCGAATGCCCTTCTCTTAGTTCTGAGTGTGTCCACATTCTCTTGCACACACTCTGTACTGACTCTTTAGGAGGGGGTGTGGGGCCACCAGGTTTGCGCCCCGAGGTTGCTGAGCTTTTTTCTTCTTCTACCAGACCGCCTCCTCTGCTCAGGCCATGATGTCAGCGATGGGGGTCTCATCACCTGCCTGCTAGAAATGGCCTTTGCTGGAAATTGTGGGATCCAGGTGGATATACCTGCCCCTGGGGTTGACGGTGAGCCCAGGATAAGGACTCAGGCATGGGATGCCTACCCCACCTGTGGATCCCATGTCCTTTTAAAGAACAGTGTGTCCCCACCCCTTTTCTCTGGAGTCCCTTGCTGCCGTCTCTGACCACTAAGCCAGGTGTTGCCCACTGCTGCTGAGTGCACCCCCTGCGGCCTCCTGCGGACCCTGATGCCACCCCCTAGGTCCTGCTCTTCCAGGCTTCATCCCCCCCAATCCCTGCCCCCACTCCCTTAGCCATGCCCCTGACTCCACCCCTGAGCCCCTCGCAACACCCTAGTCATCCTGACACACCCATTGCTCTCCCAGCTCTGCCTGTGCTATTTGCTGAGGAGCCAGGCCTGGTGCTGGAGGTGCAGGAGGCAGACCTGGCCCAAGTGCTAAAGCGGTACCGGGATGCTGGCCTGTACTGCTTGGAGCTGGGCCGTACAGGAGACGCAGGGCCCCACGCCATGGTGAGGATGTGAAATCAGTGCTCAGCAGGGAGGCTGCGGCTCACCTCTGCCAGCCTTGGAAGGTGCCTAGGTGGACATTTCTTTTTCTTGGCCCCTGAGAGATTTGCCTCTCTCTCCAGGTACGGGTATCAGTGAACGGGCCTGTGGTTCTGGAGGAGCCTGTTGGGGAACTTCGAGCCCTCTGGGAGGAGACAAGTTTCCAGCTGGACCGGCTGCAGGCAGAGCCACACTGTGTAGCTGAGGAAGAACGGGGGCTGAGGGAGCGGACAGGGCCCAGCTACTGCCTGCCCCCCACTTTTCCTAAAGCTTCCATGCCTCACGCGCCTGGTGAGGAAATGTATGCAGAGACTTGTCTTCCCGGCACTTGGGCCTGGGGGTGGAGTCCTGGCCTGGTACTGGGGCCTGCCCCGGACGAGGTGTCTGGGCAGTTGGGGTGGGGAAGTAGCCCTCTAGCACCGAGATACTCCTTCTCCGCTAGGTGGTCCCACCCCCCGAGTTGCCATCCTGCGAGAGGAAGGCAGTAATGGAGACCGAGAGATGGCTGATGCCTTCCACTTGGCTGGGTTTGAGGTGAGCAGGGTGGCTGGCAGAGCTGGGGCTGGGCCTTGGGCTATTTGTCTTCTGATGTATTCCCCCTCTCCCTGATCTGCCAGGTGTGGGATGTGACCATGCAGGACCTCTGCTCTGGGGCAATCAAGCTGGACGTGTTCCGTGGTGTATCCTTTGTGGGTGGCTTCAGCTATGCAGATGTCCTGGGCTCTGCCAAAGGTGGGGGTGTAGGCTTCTGTCCACTCCCCCCCCATCCATTCCTGAAGAGATGCTTTAGTAGCTCCCTTCTTCCTTGACTGAGAATTGGCCTCTCACCTCCAAAAGGCCAGGGGAGAGTAAATACATTCATTCTGGGCCAGTTGCCAGCAGAAGGCCTGTAGGTAACTATACTGAGGCTGTGGGCTGGCTGGTGCTGTGCCGACCTGGAGGGCACATGCCCTGTCTAAAGGGGCAGCTACCACTCAGCTCCAGCAGGTTGTCCTCTTGGAAAGCTGCTTCAGCGGAGCCAGATCTGTCTGTTTTTCAAGAGAGTGCAGAAATCCAGAGTTCTATGTGAAATCTTATTTTCAAATGTCAGGCAACTAAATAAAAAATTTTAGAAATGCTCTTCTGGCATTTCGAAAGAACTTACCGTGGGCCATCTCTGGCCTCGGAGTTGGCAACATATGATTTAAGCAGATAAGCCCATTTCTTCCCTTGTGTTTGCCCTGAGCTCTTCAGGTGGGGGCAGTCCTGGCAGAAATGGGGAGAAGGGTAACAGGGCATGCCAGGATGGAAAGCAGCCATCCCCCTTCACTCCAGTCTCACCCCAACTTCTCTCCTTCCTCCTAGGGTGGGCGGCTGCTGCGACCTTCCATCCACAGGTGGGGGCTGAGCTGAGGCGCTTCCGGAAGCGGCCAGACACCTTCAGCCTGGGCGTGTGTAATGGCTGCCAACTGCTGGCTTTGCTGGGCTGGGTGGGAGGCAACCCCAAAGAGGAGGCAGGAGAGATAGGCCATGACTCCTGGCCAGTGCAGCCAGGCCTCCTGCTGTGCCACAACCTATCTGGGCGTTATGAGTCTCGCTGGGCCAGTGTGCGTGTGGGGCCCGGGCCGGCCCTGATGCTGCGAGGGATGGAGGGTGCCGTTTTGCCTGTGTGGAGTGCTCATGGGGAAGGTAAGGCTCTGGGAAGGGACGGGAAGGTCTCAGAGCAGGAGTGGATGGAAAGCATGAAGGAGCTTTGCTCTCTCTTCCCTTCTGCCCTACCAGGTTACATGGCATTTTCCTCTCCGGAACTTCAAGCTCAGATTGAGGCCAGGGGCTTGGCTCCACTGCACTGGGCCGATGATGATGGGAAGCCCACCGAACAGTACCCCCTGAATCCCAACGGGTCCCCAGGGGGCGTGGCTGGTGTCTGCTCCCTTGATGGCCGCCACCTGGCTCTCATGCCTCACCCTGAGCGGGCTGTGAGGCCTTGGCAGTGGGCATGGCGACCCCCTCCATTTGACACTCTGACCACCTCCCCCTGGCTCCAGCTCTTCATCAATGCCCGAAAGTGGACCCAGGAAGGAGGCTGCTAAGAGGCCAGGGAGGCTTACCTGAGCCTCATGATCTGCGCCTGGGAGATCTGCTGCCCTGTCCTTTACATCTTCAGAGCACTCCATATTATTTCCAAGTGTGTCTTCGACAAAGAACACATGCCAAAAAACCTCAGCTAATTTTATTAGTCTGCCTGCTTTTGCCTTATGCTATTAGGTCTGGTTTTAGTTCTCCTTTAACATCTGTCCTTTGTGGGCCCAGGAAGCAGCATGTGGTTCAGAGAAGAGTGGCTGCAGTGGGAAGTTAGGGTGTGGTGGGGGCTCCTTTGCCCCATTTCACCCAGTGTGCTTCATGTCACTCATCTGGGCCTGGAGGGGCATTTTATGTCTCCCTCCTCATCATTGGCATTTAGAGAATGGGGGCATATAAAAGCATGCAAGTGAGGACCTCAGCATTCTCTTCTGAGAAAGATTAAGAGCTTTCTGGATTCCTCTTCTAAAATGCAGCAGTGTGCTAAGTGTGAATAATTGTTTGCAGAACTGTCTCTGGCTGTGTCAGGGCTGCCTTGGCGTTGGCCTCTGGACTCAATATCCTGATTTTTACATGTAATTTGGCAGCTCTCTTCCTGACAGAAGTGGTCAGCACCCTCATGCCCAGCACTGGGCCTTTAATGCTGGTTGGTTCCTTCATTCCATTAAGGTGATTAGTTGCAGTGCCAAGGACTGTCACTGACCCCAGAAATTTATGATCTGATAGACTTTAAAATAATAGCTGTTAATGTGACACCTTCCATGAGCCAAGCATGTGTTGGGGATTTTATATGTATCTAAATTTATATTTCTCAGAAGAATTCAGCAATGTACTTGATAACCTTTTTTTTCCCCCTAAAGGAAGAATTAAGGTTAAATAAATTGCCTAAGGTCACACAGCTCTTTAAGGACAGGGCCAGAAGGCCATGCTCACTTGTGTGTCACCTGCTTCCTACCATCCTGCAGTCATACTTCCTGCTGGATGGCAGCATTATCAAGAGTTCTTGCTGACTGCTGCCCATTGCTTCCTTCCCTCATAGGAGTGTGTATCCAAGTCACTTGCTCATGAACTGTTCTATTATACAGCTCAAGTCAGCTTGCCCCCTAAACAGTTTGTCTTGATTAAAGAAATTGCCCTGAGAATGGAGACTGGAATCCTAGATCCCTGAAGGCATTGGGCCGAGGGCAGCAGAGAAGTGGAGCACCTGTTCTGGGAACAGAGCATCCACCCTAAGAAGAGGCTGATCGCAGTGAGACCGTCTTTAATTACAGCTATAGAGAAGCATTTCAGGTCTTTCCTCATTGCTTTGTAAACTGACCTACCTGAGCAGCAGTGTGGGGCTGATAAGGGTCATTTTGGCATTTGAATATTCTTTCTTGGTACTGGGAAGATAGATAGATCTGTGTGTGTGTGTATAGATATAGATACGTGTAATTTTTTTACATATATAATTTTAATAAATAATCTCAAATGCACAATTTTGGTGATGATATCCCAGGTTAGACATCAGGTTTACAAAGTGCTTGATGCCAAACTGGAAGGGTAGTATGTGAGGTAACCTGCTGATGGGCTGTGATAAGAAAATTTATGCCTTTGTAGATGGTCCAGTTTCTGGTTTGGATCACCTTAGACACTGCCAAGACCAAGTCCATTCAGCTTCTCACTCTTTTTTTTTTTTATCCAGTAGCCACACAACTTTCTGGTCGCTGACCTAGCTCCTAACTCTCCCCACCCCTACCAGAGGCCCTGAGCAAACACCTGCAGGCTAGCTGTTCTCCACCCTTCCTATCCTTGGGAAACCAGCTACTCTGAAAGCCATTCCACAGCCCCTCCCAAGTGGTGGCTTTTATTCTCCAGTCTCATACCTCTAAAGGCCAGGTACAGATACAGACACCCTGTTCCACTTCCAGATTATTCTCTACCTGCCTTGAAGAAAATCTTGTCCATTTCATGCTGATGCTATTATGTATTGCCTTCACCCCCTACTTTGTTTTTTTTTTTATTTTTATTTTTTTTGTTTTTTGTGTTTTTTTAATATAATTTATTTTATTATCATTAATCTACAATTACATGTGCAATATTATGGTTATTAAACTACCCCCTCATCAGGTCCCCCCCACCAACCCCATTACAGTCACTGTCCATCACTTCACCCCCTACTTTGTGATCTGACTTCCCCATCATTCCCTGTGGAAGAGACTGCCAATTGTTTCCCAATATCTAAGTCCCCCTCTAAAAATAGAAACCTCCAGTATTTTAGCAGGGGTCATGTCTGCTCAGAATAAAGACATTGCCCAGTTTCCCTTACAGCTATGGCTAAATTCTGACTGGTAAGAGAAAACATACGCAACTTCCAAGTGTTCTTAAAGGATGGATGCACACTTCTCTTCATTCTTGCTTCCTGGAATGAAGACATGATGGCTGGAACTTCAGGACCATATTGGACCATGAGATAGCTTTGGGAATTGACACCATGTGGAGCAGAATCACAATACAGGAGACTGGGTCTCTTACACTAGGACTACATAAGAGCTCTGAACAAGTTGTTGCTGGATGTCTACGGAAGACAAAATGTGTTTTGTTTAAGCCCAATTTTGATGTTTTCTGTTACTTGCAGCCAAACCTTACCCTAGTCAACTCTTCCAAATGCCCCCTTATTCTTAAAGGGTATTGGTCTTCAGTTCAGCCTTGCTCTCTGCCTCAGTCCTCCCCATTATCCTTGATCCAATGTGGGTGACATTTAACACCCACTACTTTTCTTCAATGACTTCTGCCATGGCCAACCACCTTGCCTTGGATTTTGTCATCACACAAATTGCTTCATCTCCAGGCTCATTCAAGCACCCTACCTCTGACCCTGACCTCACTTCCATTTGGCTACTTCATCCTCAGTACTGAGATCTCAGTCATTAGGACCTCCAGCTCAGTAACAACATGCCCCCCTCCATATCTTTTCTTCCCTCCTTATCCAACTTCCGTAATAGCCTTTCCAATGCTCTTTAACTTGACCCAGTATCTTTAAATCACTCCCATTTTACAAAACTGTAACCTGTAAGTTTTCTCTGAGAAAGCCAGACAACAGGAGATTGTCTCATAAATTTATCATTACCCACCTATGGGGGAAACAGGATAGGAATGGGGGAAACAGGATAGGAATGAGAGAAATCAGAGGTGGTAAGAGAGGGCACATAGATGGAGCAACAATAATTATATACTGTGAAATGTCAGGGTTTTGATGATCTCAGCTCTCTACACTTGAGGTCTTAAAATTTTACAGCATTCAAACCCAATCATCAGGCCCTGTCCTTCAGTTCTCATCATTCAACAGCTCTCCGATCAAATAAATCCTTTGTTGGACACTGGAGGTTCCACTTACCACCCTTTTCAGCCCAAGTCACCATTGTAATTTATTTTTCACCATTGCACTCACTGAGCTATATGGTTTTTTTTTTTAGCAAAAATCTGTCTCCTCAGTAAAGTGTAAACTTCATAAGAGCAAGAACTCCATTTTTTTGCTCTCCGCTCTGTCCTACCATCTAGCATAGTGTCTGTCACGTACTACATGCTCAATAAGTATGTGTTGACCGAATGAAGAAATATGAATGTTAAAGTTTGTAGAGATTGATATGCTTCTTTTTCCTTAATAGAAGAGTGAACTTACTGACTTGGGTTTACGGGTGGCTTGGCTTTGCAGGTTCTCTCAAGCATTTCTCCTTTTTACTTCATTTGTCTAGTCATTCAAGGTCATAAGCTCTTGTCATCACATCAAATGAAGGACACTGTATGTATGCACGTTAGGGTAGAAGTGGAAAGACAGGAAGAACCAGTACGTCTTGTCTTTTTATCAATTTTAACACCTGCCTGGCAGCCAACAGGGTTCTTTTAACTTAACAGAAAAAGACAGCACTGGCCTGAGCATGGACTACAGTCCCCCGTCAGAGCATGGTGTGCTGGATGGAGCACTACTGCTAAGGGCTGGGCACAGAGAGGGAGCAGTGTGTGCAAGAAATCCACACGGTGCCACCTGGAAAAGGCCACTTATTCCAGAGATGTTCCCACCCTCTCCAACAGGCCACCCCATCCCTGGATGTCCCTCCAAACCAAAGTTGGGAGGCCCTGCCCAAACCAGGGCAAAGATAAGGGAAACCTACTGGAAAGAAAGGAGGTGGGTATCAGACAGTTGTAAGCCCGTTGAAGGACTGTTTCCCATGGCAGCTGAGCCTCCAGAGTCCCAGAGTCCAGCAAGCTGTATTTTCTCAATACCTGCGTATTCAAGACTGTATCAGACCTTTGGCCTGTCATTGGACACCTGGGGGTCGCAGATAGCCAGATGGGGGAGAACCATGCACTGCTCTGGTGGGCCCTGGGCTGAAGTCCTGTCTCAGGCCCCTGGAAAGCCCTTCCTGTGTGAGCAACCTGAATGCCTGTGACTAAGCCATTTTCCCCTGAGGAGCGGTGGGTTTGCACAGGTTCATCTATCTGGTCGGGCTGGAGGAGAAGCCTGTGGTTCAGAACGGGACAAAGGATGTGAAACAGCCTCACTCGAGCTGTCATTCAGGTAAGAACATGGTCAAGGACGTTCTTCCAGGGCACACACAGAGAGAGATGCACTTGAAACAGGCTGTTTCAATGAAGTTTCTTTCAGGGGAAGCTCAGGGTGCTGTGGGAGCTCACAACAGGGGATGTCGCCCAGACTTTCAGGATCAGAGGATTCCCAGGAGACCTGAGGGATGAGTTGCAGTTTGTTTCAGGAAAGGGGAGGGAGGGCACTCTAGGAAAGCCCAACAGTATTTGCAAAGCCTCAGAGGTGAGTGACATGGTGAGTTAAGGAACTGAACAAAAGGAAGTGAGTCTCTACAATACTTTGGAACATTAAGCACAATGAGAAACAGGACAGGTGCAGTTAAACGCCTACTAGAGCAGGTTAAAGAATCTGGACTTTATCCTGTGAACAATGGGAGTTCCCTCAAATGGGTTTATATAGGGGAGAGACATGATCACTCCAGCTGCAGAGGAGGAAGACGAGATGTGGGGAATCCAATAAATGGACTTGAGTCTCCAGGCAGAAATACTTCTGGACAGGGCTGGGGTGGTAGAATTGGAGATGGAGAGATGAAAGGATTCATGAGACATTAGGAGGTAGAATCAACAACAGGAACTAGAGATGAGGGGAGAAGAGAGAGAAATCAGTGATGAAGCAGACTTCTTGCTTGGTCCACTGGGTAGGTGATAATTTTATGAACTGTGATAGAACACAGGGGATGGCACAATATTTGGGAGGACCAGGATGTGCTTTGCTTAGGATGTGTTGAGTTTGAGGTGCCATGAACTCCCAACAGAACCTTCTGGAAAGTTGCAAGGAAAGGAGCAGGGGGCATCCCCACCAGGTGAAAAGCACAGGGACCCTGCCTCAGGCTGTAGCCTGAGGAGACCCCTCCTAACTCCTGAGGTTGTGATTCTGAAGAGCTGTGATGGGACACTCCCATAACAGACTCAGAGTAGGTCACCAGGGGGGTATCTGCCACCACATACCACCTCTCCTATTTGACTGCATCCAGATTGCCTCCTCCTCCTCCCATTTTTGGACTATGTGCAGTGAAAATGTGTGAGGTATGAGATGGAGGACATGTGTTTATTGAGAAGACAAGACAAAGGGTTTCAATAACCTAGTCAAGAAAATAGGCAACTCATCCTGATGGCAGGGGGGTCGCGTGTGTTTGCAAGCTGGACATGGGGTCCTTAGTGATGCTGGGGTTCTTGTTTGCGGAGTCGAAGAATGAACTTAGCAAACAGTCAAGGTAGGAGAGCCAGGGAGACTTTTATTGATTGATACAGTGAGAGGACAGAGCTCCTGGCTCGTGCCAGGAGGGACAAGAGGGCTCGTAGTGGTGCATTGTCAGGGGATTTATAGGCGGTTGAGAGACAAAGAGCTAGGGATGCAGATCTACTAAATGGTCTCTAAATGTTTATTTTTGAAGAGACACTAAGTTTCTTACCAGTTTTCCAGACTATTTTGCAGAGTTAACATAAGAAATTTACTGCTTTGATCTTTTCTCAGAATAGTAGTTTCTTGGTTTGGGAGTATATCAGTCAAGGCTGCTTGCCTTGCTTTCAAGGTGAGCTGAGTTAGTGACTTGATTAGGGGCTGGAGGAGGAAAAGCAGCATCTGGGTAAAGTTAAAGATAAACTGGGCCTTTTAGCAGGCTAAAGTAAATGTTACAATAGCCTCATTTAATTGACACAAACAAGACATGGGCTGTGTTGAGGTATTATCTGGGAGATGTTCAAACATTCTAGGCTAAGTTACTCCTGGCTTTTTAGTTTTAACTAATCTTCACTGAAGAATGCTTGTATTACTAGTTTGATATTTTAGAGAATTAATGTGACTCTGACTTTGCTTAATGGTTTAATACGGAGTTTTGGTAGGGGTCTTTTTCGAGAGGCCCTCACCCTATTCTGACTACACCTACAGTGCCTTGTCTCATTAGGAAGAAATGAGACAGAGCACTGACACCTGGGGCGGCTGTTCCTGCTTCCCTGGCTATTGATAAAAACACACTGAAAGGGATGAGTGGCAGAATCAGAGGCACTGGACTCCACTGTTGGCGAGTGGGCACAGAGGGTAAAGGGTGTGGTAAAATTGCAGTATTTCCATAATCTCTCACCTGGCTTTAGTGCATCTCCATATCAACAGGTGTCTCCAAGGGGTGGAGAGAACTAGTCCATCTCTATAGGTAGGTAATTACATGGGCAAGCTAGGGCTTATCTGGACGGGAGAGGCTGGGTGGAGCGCTCTTCCTCTGCAGCCCAATCAAGAGAGATGTGGGACAACTGCTTGTAAGAAATAAATGAGTTTCTACCACTTTTTTTTTCTTTTGACTGATTTCATTTTCAAAGGTATTTTGCCCCAGGATTTTCCCCAGTTACTTCTGGTGGTAGTTGGCAGGACCTCTGAACCTGAAATCTGTCTACATGGGTGTGATCCTTGGGCGGGCTGCCTCTAGGGATGGTGGGGAGGTCCCAATGGCTGCAGCAGTGGAGGGTGCAGCTTCACTTGGGAACCCCCTATCTGTGGGGCTTCCAATTGGGGATCCCCTAGTTGGGAATTGGTCTAAGTAAAGCCTCATAGAGGGGTAGGGCCTTCCCCAGATTTGGGGAAGGGTGGAGACACCGGAAGCTGCATAATTAGCCCTCTCTCAGAAGACTGCTTAGAGGCCTTGAGTGGCCATGTACCAGCAGGCATTGTAGAATCTCTTTTGTTGAGATAGTGCAAAGTGTTATTGAGGAGAGAGAGAGGGTTATCGAACAAAGAGAGAGACTTCGGCAGGAGAGAGACATACTTCAGCGTTGCTTGGAGGAGCCGGGTGATGACCTATGGGATGCCCTTAAGAAAGACAGTTATTGAGGACGGGTCGCGCTCCTCGAAGATAAGTTTGCAGCGAGGGAGAAGGCAGCCGGAGAATCCATGTTGCAGGAGGCCGTGGGGGAGGGAGAGGAAGGAGTGGTGACTTCAGCCCCGGGAGATGGTAGAGGAGATGTCAGGAGAGGATGAGGGGGTGTGGCTGAGGGCTGATCTGTTGCCAAGGCCACTGCCCGAGGCACCAGCCTCTCCAGTATTATAGGCCCACCCAGTTGTAATTAAGAAAGTAAAAAGATAACGGTGGGCTCCCCAAGGGGAGGAGCTGCCCCTCTCCAGGTTGTGGAGCATTCCATGCTCCGCCCCTATACCCAGGATGAACTCGTGGACCTGAGCATCTAGTATTGGCAGAAGCCATCGGAACCTCCGCCTACATGGCTTTTGCATCTCTGGAATATGGGGACGGAAAACATTGTTATGCAGGGTTCTGAAATGAGTAGACTAGCTTTCCTGACGACTCACCCTTCTCTCCGGCAGCCGTTACAAAGTGCCCGTCACACCTCAGGGAATCAGGTGCTTCTGGATTTTCTGACAGCAGCCATTGAGGCAGTTTAGCCTAATCAGGGTGATTTATCATACTTACCCACTAGCTGGAATATATATGCAGAACTCCAGCAGGTGTTATGGGAGCTGGGCATGAAAAATATCATCTATAATATGGACCCCCAGGGCCCCGATGAGGAATTGTTCACTGTAGGGATGAGAAATCTGGTGCTGCATACAGCTCTCTCATCTCTCTTTGGGTCCCTAGCGACTATTCTTGCCTCTTACATAGGGCAACCCATAAGTGAGGTTACTTATACTTTAGCAGATCTGGGGGAGGTTAAAACAGTAAGAGCACAGAAGGAAGTATGGGGTACAACTGAAAGGAGAGGTGCAAAGGCCCCTGTGAAGATCTCGAGGACCCAGATGTGGGTTAATTTGATAAAGGCTGGGGTAGTGAAAGAAAAACTCGACGGGCAGCCCAATAGGATCTTGTTAAAACTGTGGCATCAATTAAAGCCAGAGCAGCAGCAGTTGCAGGTGCTGAGGTCCAGGACACAGAAGCTGGAGGCAAAGCCCCATGTCTGGCCTGTGTCCCTGCAAGACTTCCTGGGGGACAGGACTCGGGCTCTGCCTGGGCCCTCACCCCCACAAAATGATGATTAGGTATCAAGGTTCGACTGAGGGGAGGGTTAAGGCCCCCACCTTGGGGGATGTAGTGGGAACCAGAGGCCACATGTAGAATTAGCAATTCATTGGTCCCCTGTGAATGAACATGTCCTGGCACTGGTGGACACAGGAGCTGAATGTTCTCTGATTTATGGCAACCCTGAGCATTTTCCTGGGACCTCTGCTATGATAGATGGCTATGGAGATAAGGCAATTAGAGTGAAGAAAGCCCAAATCCCATTAGAGATAGTGCATTTATCCCCAAAGGAGTATACTGTGTACATTTCTCCCATCCCTGAATATATTTTGGGGGTAGATATCCTGCAGGGCCTGTGGTTACAGACCACTACAGGTGAGTTCATACCAAGGGTACATGTGGTAAAGGCAGTTCTGAGGGGACATGCTAAGCACCCACCTGTAGCTCTGCCTGGACCTCGGCGGGTGACAAATACTAAGCAGTATAAATTGCCTGGGGGGGGGGGCACAAGGATATTGGAGAAACTCTACAGGAGTTGGAGAAGGTAGGCATCATAAAGCCCACTCATAGTCCTTTTAATTCCCCAGTGTGGCCAATGAGAAAGGCAGACGACTCCTGGCGTATGACCATGGACTACAGGGAATTGAATAAAGCAACACCCCCTTTGCATGCTGCTGGGCAGCCCTTATGGACACACTCAGTCATGTACTAGGGATGTATCATTATGTTGCGGACCTTGCTAATGCATTCTTCTCTATAGACATAGCACAGGAAAGTCAGGAACAGTTTGCTTCACATGGGAAGTCCAGCAGTGGACATTCACTGTCCTTCCACAGGGATACCTCCACAGTGGGACCATTTGTTATGGACTTGTAGCCCAGGACTTGGCCACATGAAAGGAACTGCAAACAGTGCGGCTGTATCACTACATTGATGATATTATGCTCACATCTGATTCTCTTCTGCTTCCTCTTCTTCTGCAGCTGGGTCAAGAGAGATGCAGGATGACTGCTTATAAGAAATAAATGGGTTTCTCCCATTTTATTTCTCCCTCTGACTGATTTCGGTGTCAAAGGTATTTTGAGCTGGGATTTTCCCCCGGAGTTACAAGGCCCAATCTTGTGACTTAGGGGCAAGAACAGAGACCTTCTCTCCTCTTTGTCTTACCAACAGCTAAACCCTTCATCTCCTTATTTCTGTCATTGATGTCTCCATTCTTCTTGGCTAGGCCTCCAGCTTTGAAACTGCTCTTTGTTCTTCCTCTGTACTTTGTGGATTGCCCATATTATTGGTTCCCTTGCTTACTGCTTACCTGGCTTCATCTCTTTCTCTCCTGCATCTACCAGCTTAGTGCATTCATCACCCTGAGCTTGGGATATTACAGTGACCTCTGATTCTGTTTTACCCCTAACTGGTCTAACACCAACTAGACATACTACAATACAGTCATCGTACTGATCACCTGTAGTTAGTATCAGATCCCACAAGATAAGGACTCAGTTTACCACAAGACTGCCTCATTTTGAGACAGGGACCATGGGGTGTAGTCAGAGTAGGGTGAGGGCCTCCAGAAAAAGCAAGGCAGGATATTTGCAGTCAGAGCAATGTAACTACATGCAAGAAGGGAACTCCCTATCAAAACTCTGCGTTAAACATTAAGCTCTGGAGTCATTCTTCAGTGAGATCAGTTAATATTCCCCAGATAAAGAGTAGCACATGTTTTTATTATGCTAATCATTTGCAATCATGTGTAAGATTCACCTTAGCATGCAAAAAGGCCCAGGCCTACATGCTGTCTTTCCTCCTTCAGATCTGATGAGGTGATTTGCAACCTGGGCAACTAATTTAACATGCAGACCCAGCTGTAAACAACGCAGTAAAAGGCAGGAAGGATCCCACCTTAACGATAAGATTTCATTTTAACACCCAGGAAGTTTAAGAAGCAAGATTCTTAACTTACTCTTTAGCAAATAATACCTCAGCCCTCCTTAGGGGCTGGGCAGGCGGCCTTGTTTGATATGCTCCCAGACCAAGATGCTGGTATTTCAGGGAGAAATCATCAGAGCAGGAAGTTGCTTGTGTTAATTCTAAATATTCAGTGACCACTTAACAAGTCCACACCCCTAAGCCTTTATCCGGTACCCCAAAATCCTCAACTGCCTATAAAACCCCTAGAGAACACACTACTATGGGATCTCTTGTCCCCTCCTGGTGTGAGCCAGGAGTTCTGTCCTCTCACTTTATCTCTAAATAAAAGCCTCTCCTTGGCTTTCCTACCTTGACTGTTTGCTAAGTTCATTCTTTGACTCTGCAAACAGGAACCTTGCCATCAATTTTAGGTGGTAGCCATATATCTCACAGGTCCCCAGGCCACCTACATTTCTGGCCAACTGGCAATACATTCAGAGGCTCCTGCAATCCCCACTAGTTCAGTAATTCACTGAACCAACTCAGAATTCAGGGAAGTTCTATACTTATGACTACTGTTTCATTGTAAGGATACAAAAGCAAGACGTGGAAGAGTCCTAGAAGCAGATTTTCCATGCCTTTTCCCCTGAGGAGTTAGGGCATGTCACCCTCCTGGCACATCAATGTATTCAACAACCAAGAAGCTTCCCTGAGCCTGTGTCCAGAATCTTTATTAGGGCTTTATTGAATTGATATCAAGCAACTCAGAGCTCCAACCCCCTAATCACATGGTTGGTCTTTCTGGTGTGGCCTACCCACCTCCTAATTCTTTCCTTTGTATAAGCTCTCCAGTTATCTTTGTTGGTATAAACTATCAAGGGCCACCTACCAAAGAACTCCTACCACTTGGAAATCCCAAGGATTTAGATTTTCCTTCTTAAGAATCAGGGACAAAGGCCAGTCAAGTTCCTTCTTGCAAATCTTTTAAATGATCTTAATTGGTAAATAGCCTCCTGTCTCTGAAGCAACGCCTATTCTAAAAATATCTATGGGCCAGGCCCAGTGTAACTTAATGAGAAGCTAATGGTGAAAGACAGATATGGTCCTTGCCCTCCTGGTACTTAGAATCTGCTGGGGATTAGAGCACTATAATATAGTGGGGTGCCTGCAGTGGGGACAGGACAGCCAAGAGCCACAGGAACACTCAGAGGAGCAGTTAATCCTGATAATGAGCTATCCAGGGAAAAGAAAGTTCCAGGCAGACGGCACATGAAAAAGTAAGGGGCTGAGGGAAGTTCAAAATGCCTCCTATAGAGTATGAGCATGAGAATGATGAGACAGGGGACAGAAAAATTCTATGGAGGGTTCTGGATGACAGCTATAGAATCATCCCAAATACTAGGGACACACTGGTCTTCCTCAAGCATTGTCTTTATGTTATCAGGCCTGTATTTAGAAATGGACTATGGCTACCACTGATTTCCACAGGACCCTGGGCATCTCTCCAAGGCAGTTTCCTCAGCTGTGAAGTGGGGCACGAATGTCGATTGTATTCAGGATGTGAACCATACACCCTAGCTCTTCCGGTTCAGGCCGGAGGCTCAGAAAGCAGCACTGATTTTCACACGTTTTGGGGGCCTCCCCCAGAGACTAATGCATGGCTACAGCACATCCTTCATAGCTGGGTTTCTTAAGCTCTGGTCAATCAACTTGGATGATAAAAAATTATGTTTATTTTCAATGACCTCTTAACTAAAAATTAGCATTTCCTTTAATTGTGACAGTAGATTACAAAGCACGAGGTATTAGCAGTACCTGACTTTGTTACAATAGCAATCACAGATATTCTCACTCACGTTCAGAGTTGTTGCAGATCTCTATTTATTTTTATTGAAGTACCGTTGATATTCATTCTTATATTTGTTTCAAATAGATCTTTTAAACTATGATTTACGTGCATCACTAGTTTGGCATTAACTTATCAGACCCACTGCTAGATCTTGTTAATGTGATTAACAAAGAAACACATTTTTACTATATCAAAAATCTGAGTGTTTAATTTTGATAACTGTAGTTCTCTATTTTCATTTCCTTTGTGTTCATATATATTACTAATGTAAAAGAGTAGGGGTTCCATCAAACTGCCAAGGGGTGTGTGGTAGAAAAATGGTTAAAAACCCCTGCTTAATAGAAATATATGTTGGCCAACTCTTCCAAAAGGATGCTTGACTTTGGGTGTTGAGTTATTTCTCTGGTCTAAGTCCATCACTTCCACCTCCAGGTGCCTCCGGAGGTGGGGGGAAGAGGGGTTCTTGGACACCTGTCCCTAAAGCAAATAGTATACCAACTGCATGCAGGGCACTGCATAAGAGAATGTCTCATGGGTATAGTATCAATTGCAGGCCTGCTTCAACCAGTGAGCTGATAGCTGGACATACCCTCACAATTCCCTGAGAAAAGTGGCTATGAGCCATCTTGGACTAGTGAGATTTGTTCTATGATACCTATCATCCTAGCCATAGCCAGCTGGACCAAGTATCTCAAGCACACGTCTGGCCAGCGGCCTGGGAAGTGGCAGGTAGAGAGCTTGCCAAATGGGTACTTTCAGATTGAATGGCAACTTATTGACTTAATTATATTCTGTCTCTTGGGGAGCTGGAATTTGAACACACAGGGGAGTCAGCTGTTGGGAGGGCCAGAAGTGACAGCCATAATGAGAAGTGAAAGGTAAGAGAGAGGGAAGTAGAGTCAAGAGTGGGGATTTGCCAAGTTAGAGTAGCCTTTCACCCCACTCTCCCAGAGGAGGTATGGCCCTGTATCCTGTCACTTCATGGAGGCCTGCTTCCTGCCACCTGGAAAAGCTTATCTAATCCATGCCACAAGAGCTCAAGAATTGGGGAGGGCCAGCCTACACAAGGCTGAAACCCAAAATGAGGAAGTTGGGGGGCTTCTGTGGTCTCCCTAATCTAGTGTGACTTCCTCCCAGTCCATGAATAGGCCCCCACCCTTCTTGTCCCGTGCCAGCGCCCTATTAACGTCTGTGTCCTTGCAGGTTCCTTTCCAACAGTTTCCTATTTGCTTGGCTGCTCACAAAGCAGCCAGAACCAGTATTGCCCCTGCTTGGGAGGGGGGACAGATGGCAGACTAGCAGAAATGGGGAAGGAGGGATAGAAAGGTCCGTCTCCGACCTTGTTTCCCCATGTCCAGGCTCCCTCTAGGGTCTATAACACTTCCCTCTTCTCTAGAATTCCTCATGGACCAAACATAGTTCAGAAACAGAAAACAGATTCAGATTTTTGTCCAGAAACGATTCAGATTCATCTACATCCATACCTCCTTTAATCCTAACAACATTTTAGAGATGAGGAAATTAAGCTGAGAGAAGTCTGATGCTAGCAGTCTGAAGTGAGTCCAAGTGCTCTAGAAAAACCCTGAAGGTGGCCACCGCTCGGCCTCACAGCTCCCTGCCACCCATTCTTTACTGCACCTTTGCCAAGTGGATACACTCGCATTTCCCACTCCCCCGACCCTAACCTAACTGCATGCCCTTTCATCTTTGTCTTTGCTCCTGATGGTCCCCTGGCTAAAATAGCCCTATGATGCCCGGGTGATTTCTGAGTCAACCTTTAAGACTCAAAGTGTATTCCACTGTTCTTTATATGACCCTGGTAAGGAAGGGGCTGTGTCCTAATTACCTTTTTATCTCCAGCACTTCATATTAGGGCCCAGCAAGGTAAAGGACCAAAAAGTATGTACCCGCCCTGACTCCAGTGTCACAAAATGATTAGGGTCCAGAGGTATGGTCAGCACCTGGAACACCAGGGGACGGCCTTAGGATAAGAATCCTCTGGCTTAGTTCTTAGCTGGAAAGTAGGTGACAATAGGTGACATCTAGAACCCCTAAAAGGCACGGGTGATCTCCTGGGTTCCATAATTCACACTGTTGGGCTTATTCAATTACTCAACATATAACCGGTCTGTTATGCTCTAAACACTCTGCCAGGTACTGCGGATCAAAGATGACTGGAGGAATTAGCTGGAAGGATATAATTGAGCAGAAACTTTAAGAACACTCTAAAAATCTATAGAAGAGAAACAATAGGGGGTTTAATACGTATTTTCATCCAAGTGTGGGTAGGGGGGCGGCCACCCTCCCCACCCCCTGGAGCGTTCTCAAGATTTGAAAGGGATTAGATATATAATACTCAGGTTGGATCTCGCCTTCGCGTGAGGCCAGAACCCTTACCCGGCCCCACACCTGGCCCCATTGTTCCCCTAATTCCTCCGCATCCGATCCGGATCCGGAATGAGCGGTCGGTTCGTAGTTCATTCAAGGTCAAGAGACCCGGGGGAGGGAGCTGGGAAATCCTGAAACTATTCTCCCCAGACTCAAGAGACCCCACCTGGACGTGGGTCCCTTGGATGAGCTAAGACTCCTAAGGAGGGGCCCTCAGGCGACATTCTTAGGCGGTGCGGGGTCCAGGTCCCTTAGCGTGCTCAAGAAAAACTTTTAAAAGGAGACTGGCCGGCCCGCCTTGGGCCCAAGAAGGCGTCACAAACCCTAAACTGCGGTCTTAGTGAATATCACCACCCACCCCTGCGGTCCCGCCCCCGCCCCCTCGGGGAGACGCGGCTTCCGGGAGCAGCTCTGCTGGGCACCGCCCCCAGGGCGAGGGTGCCGATTGGACAGCACGGTCGATTGGCCAAATCTTAAAAGGGTCGGGAGCTAAGGAACACCTAAGGTGGCTGTGCCTGCAGCTGCAGCTGCAGCGAAACGCAGGGAGGTGATGCCCGGTGGCCCATGTAGGGTTTTAAAAAATATCTCAAATGTCCATACCCTAGTCTGAGGCCCATGGAGCCCACGCAGCACTATCCACTGTTCGGGGGCGCCTTCTCCGCCACTCTCCCGCCCCGGGCCATTGATGTAAGGTGAGACCGCGCAAGCGCTGAAGGAGACCAACCGGGTGGGAAACGGGAAGCCCGGGTCAATCAGGGTCTGCTTCGCCTCTCTCCAGCGACCTCCGACCGGTCCCGGACAATCAAGAAGCTTTCTGCCATCGTGAGACGGATCAGAGCCTGATCATGGAACTTCTGGAACTGCAGGCCCACGTGCAGGGCGAAGCGGCTGCGCGGTGAGGAAGGCGGGTCCGCATCTGGCCAATGGGAGGGCCGGAGCTAAGCGGGCGGGGCCTGTGGCTGGACGGTTAATCAGGGCAATGAGAACAAAGGCAACACCACGTCGCCGCATTACGGGAAGTGAGCAAAGCTTAGAACTTAAAGACCCTTGGGGCGGGGCGTGACAGACGCTCCTTCCTGACCCCACTCCAGGTACCACCTTGAGGACGTTGGCGAGGTGCCGGAGGCTAGAGCTGTGCAAGTGGAGGCTATGCAGCCCCTTCTTCTGGAGAACCTGGCCCTGAGGGGTTGCTGTGAAGAAGCCTGGGTCCTCTCTGGCAAGCAGCAGATAGCTGAAGAAAACCAGCAAGTGAGGGCCTGGGGGATGTGCGATGTCCTGGAGGGGTCAAGGGGTGGCCCTAGGGCATGAGGTAAGCATATACTGACTCTGACCCCTTAGGTAGCAAAGGAAGTGACACTGCACCAGGCCTTGCTGCGGCTTCACCAGTAGCAGACTGCTCTCCTGCTCACCTTCAGTCAGCCCCCCTAAGGACAGAAAGGGCATGTGGCTCGTGATTGGGTCCCCAGAAGAATCTGCTAGGAGGGGCGGAGCAGGGAGACTGGCTGGTAGGGTCCTACAAGGAAGCAGGAGTGGGCGAGAGGTTTGGGGTCACAGATACCCAGGTCCTGTGGTAGAGGGTGGTAGTGGGAACTTCCAGACCTGAGACCTGGATGACACTCTCTCTCCATCTCTTCCCCCAACCCAAGCCCTGACCATAGGTCATGTCTTGGCCCTGAAAATCTGTCACTTCCACCCTGGAAACAGTGACTTTGAACAGCTGGTGACCAGTCTGACCCTTCATGATCCCAACATCTTTGGTCCCCAGTAAAGACGCTGATATGCTGTATGTTGCTGCTGAAGACTTGGGACTGTGTTCTGCAAGGGGAGCCAGGGGTTGGGTACATTCCCCTAATTCCTTCCCTGTGCATAGACATAAGACACTTCCTCTCTGCAGAAATAAACTTGCTTTATAACAGGTATAATCTCTGTGCCTTTGACTTTAACAGGACACCTGGGTCCCCCCAATTCCCTTTGGTCTTGGAGGGGGGAGTTTAAAGTTGTGCATAGGACCAGAAGGGACCCAAGGCCTGCAGCAGAGAAAGGGTGGAAACAACCTTTGGAGTGATTGGTTCAGCCCGGAGGGAGGAATGTGAAATGTAGTGGGGATGCATAGGGAAGGTTTAAATGACACTCAAGGAAGGCGGAAAAACTATCTCTTGCAGTGATTCAACCCTGAGAAAACAGATGGGGAGTGGGGTTGGCTTCCCCTTTGGATGGATGAAAGATCATCTGGTCAGGCGTCACCAGGACATGGTAATGGAAGCAGAAGTGTCCAAGGAGTGCCGATTTGGAGGAGTGTGGAAGAGTGGCTGCTGTTATTTGGTGTAGGTGTGGTAGAGGGTGCGCAGCTGGTCCCAGAAGAAGAGGGAGAGGATGGTATGGGGACCTAGGCGGAAGTAGGAGGCACCTATACCCTTGTACATGCCAAAAATGCCCTCTGTCCGAGCAGTCTGCAGCAGAGCATCCAGCATCCCCCGGTACATGAGGCCCTGGGAGCAGGTCAGAGAGGGAGTGAGAGCACAAGGAAGGAGTGTCAGAGCCGGCCTTGCCTCAGCAGGCTGCATTTTAGGCTGTCCCACCCGCACCCACAATCTGCTTCTCCCACCCCACCCCCGGCTTTCCCTGCCTGCCCACACCCCAGAGCACTCCCTTACCTTGCCCTGAGTATCTGTGGGCTGGTTGTACAGCCTTGTGCTAACCACATCAAAGGGTGTCATGGCCAGGACCACCGCAATGCCACTCACCATGGCGGCTGCCAGGGCCACTTTCCAGCTCTGGGGAGGAAAGAGCTAGGTGGGAAGGCAAAGAGCTTTGTCAGTCAGCCA
Organism: Smutsia gigantea; assembly: GCA_032199065.1. Lineage (NCBI taxonomy): Eukaryota > Metazoa > Chordata > Mammalia > Pholidota > Manidae > Smutsia > Smutsia gigantea. The sequence goes on along the minus strand of JAVSCE010015874.1, from coordinate 12,112 downwards.
GTCATTCAACCCCTAGGCAAGGAAAGGCCTGGCACAGGGGTCACAGTAGAGAGCTGCTAACCCAGGGAGCTTCCGCTGCACCGGTTACAGCATAGTGTGGTAACACCGCAAAGGAGGATGGACAGGATGCCCTGAGGACTCATGTACACTTTCTGGGAGGAAATGACAAGAGCACTGTGGGAAGAGTGTAAAGAGTCAGTGACTCCAAGCTCTCCTGCCACTCTGTCACATTGAATGTTGGTGCTGTCCCCTCTAGGACCCACTTCAGCTTGCCCTCCCTCTGCCCACATTCCCAGATGGCCCCACCCGTTTCCCTGGAAGTACCTCCCACTGGGTCATGAGGTCCTTGGTGGATGAGAAGGTGCACAGCTGTGTGGAGGAACCGATGATAACTCGGGGCAGGCCGCCCATGGCCCCACGCCACAACCCCACCAGACCATGTTTCTGGCCAATCTTGGTTAGCGCCTGAAACATGCCCTGGTGGGGGAAGACCATGGGGATGGGGTTTAGTCACCCCAGCATTAGGGGCTGCCACCTCCTAACATTGCCAAGGATGTGTCCTTAACAGGCAACACAACGTCTAGACAACCAGTTCCATGTGGACTTAGAGCCAGAATATGGCCCCTCAGTTGTCTGCTACCTCATTGTTCCCATGCTCACCACCCCAAAATAGGGGCACGGTGTGAGGACATTAGCAGGTCAGGAAAATGAGACAGGAGAATCAGGAGCAGAAGGAACTGGGGAACATGTGGGAAGGAGGGTCTGGGTGGACTCCAGGGACAGAGTGAGGCTGAGTTGATGCACTGGATAGAGCCGTGGCTGGGTTGCAGCTGTTGGGTGCAGGTAGAAAGTTGGGGGGGACATGGGGAAGAATGGGTAGGGATTCCAGTGCAGTAGGAAAACCCTCACCTGATGCTCATACTGGTGCCCTACGGCAATTTCTGAGGCTGCCTGTGCCTGCAGGTGTGTCTTCACCTGGGGACAAGAGAGTATCACAATCTGTGGCCCAGTGGCCATCCTCCCACCTCAGAAACCCACATGCCTGAATCCTTCACACTTTCTCTAGGGTGTTCAGCAATGAATATCCTTGTAATCTAATAATTATTGTTGTTCCCCTTTCACAAAGCGGTCATGAGACTCTGTGTCCCTTGGCTCCAGTCCCTGGGGGTTGGATCTCCTAGCACTGTAAGACACCCTTCCCTCTCTATATCCTCCTTCCCTTGGGGGTAGGGGTGGGAGATGGAAAGGTTGGAGAATGGTAACATTTCCTAAGACTGTTCATGTTAGGCAAGACGTGAGCATCCAGCCTTTCATGCCAGCTCGTATTCCTAGACCTGATCTCTAGCCACCACCCCGACCTGGGGTCCCCATCAAACTCGGAGGCTGGTTGTGAGAGGTCATCTGCAAAACTTGCTTGCTGGCTCCCAAGCCTCACGGGGGCATGTGTCCAGCTGACTTTGAAGAAGTCACTGTCCTTGAATCTCATACTATGTGAGTGAGACCAGATTTCCTCTTTTTCTGCAGAACTTGCTGCCTCCCAGTGTCTTTCCAGGAAGAGCACTAGGTCAGGTCTAGTTCTGGCAATAAGCAGCTGTGTGACCTTGAGCTGGTTACTTCCCCTCTCTGGGCCTCAAGCTACCAACCCTTCACTTATACCAGATAAATCAAAGGGGCAGACTGAGATTTTAATTCTCCAACGCCCAGGACGTCCCCTGATCCCTACATTCACTCATGTGTGTTATTCAAATTCCTCATCTTCACCTCTACAAACCCACTTCCAACCTCAGTATTAGGTTGAGAAGGCCCACGCCCCCACCCTACACCAAGGGTCTGCCCTGAAAGACCCAGGTAAGACCCATCTTCTCACCATGTAGATGGGGCTCCCCAAGTAGGCTCCCATGACCCCAGCCAGGGCTCCAGCTGCTGCACTGCGGGCAGGGCTGAGGGTGCCTTCATCAGAGTGCAGGTAGCCACCGGCCTCAGCCAGCCCATAGGTTCCTAATCGGATGCCATTCATCAGGAACTGGTATAAGAGGGCGGGACCCAGGCCCTTTTGCAGGGCAGCCAGGCCGTCCACCCTGCCGATGGTGATGAAGGCATGGAAGACGTTTCGGTAGTGCCGCTGGTAGGTGCCGGGGGCCTGCAGTTCTCCCTGCAACTGCATCCTGGTCTTCACCACCTCCAGGGGGTTGGTGAACAAACAGGCCCCACAGGCTGCCAGGCCGCTCATCAAGAAGTCCATGGTGGGGTAGCAGAAGCAAGAACGGGTCCAGGAGTAAGAAAATAAAAATGAGCTTCAGAAATGGGGTCAGAAATCGGGGGAAGATCTCAATTTCAGCAGTCCATGTTATAGGAAGAAGGAATTCAGAGGTCTGGCTCCAAGAGTGTCAGGGCCAAACGTCAAGAGGTCAAGTCTTAGCTGGAATTTGGCGTCAGGAGCTGGCAAAAAGAAGAAAGAGGAGTTTAGAAGAGTCTGGCGCGAAGTTATGACAGGGTCCTGTTGGCCAAGGGATTTGAGGTCAAGGAGGGGCAGAAGCCGGAGGACAGCCGGAGGGATGCTGAGATGCTAAGGATGGCCAGCTACGGGGCCCAAAAAGGAGGGAAACGCGGAGTACGGAGATGGGAACCGAGAGGGAAGGAAAAATAAAACCAGCAGATTAAGGAGAAAAAGGATCCAGTGGCGTTCCCGCAACAGCAACAAGATCTGGATGTGGGAAGGAAGCCGGGACTCCAACCAGGCACAAACGTTCCCTGGCAGTTGCCGGAGCTCACTGCAGCTTCGCTCCGGGTAACCAGTGAAGGCGGGGCCATCACACTCCAGTCTTTGGGGTGCGGCATCCAATCGGACGCCTTGGAGAAGTGTAACCGAGAGCATCAGTCAATCAGCGCCGAGCCTGCGCCAGGCCAATGGGCTGTGCTCTCAGCGACCCGGCCCCCTGAATCCGCTGACAGGCGGGCACAATTAACTCTCCCCGCCCCGGCGCCAGGCCGGGGAAGGCCGACTCGGATCTCTGGGAGGGGCGTCCTGGGAACCGAGTCTTTATCACTGACGGGGAGGAGAGGTTGGACACTGGGTTACTGGACCGGCGCAGAGGTCAAGAGCGGAGGAAGCAGTTCCCCAATGAGGTGTTTGGAGCTGCCTTTCTCCCGGGCGGACGCCTTCTATCCTGGGTCACTGCAAGCTGGGGAAGCGGTAAACTAGATACATACCCTGTTGGGTTCAGGTGTCAGGAGAGTCCAGAAGTTGTGGCTCTGCTTACAGGAGCAGATGGGACACACCTGCTGGACCCAATAAATAGCCTGAGGCTGAGTAAAGTATTTTTAGATTCTAGCCCTGGGATGTGGCAGGCTGTGGGCGCAGAGAGAGGGGATCCTGAAGAATGGCAAGGGAGGAAGTCACATCCCTACGTTCTTTTGATCCTCACAGCAACCCGGAGGAGAAGGCTGGGCAGAGAAAGCCAAGACGGAATTTTGATCCCCGGGCTCAGGGTTACACTGGGCCAGAGAATGGTGGAAGACATCCTGAGATTCCGGATCTTTGCTCATGAGTCTGGTAACAGTTAATCACAGAACTTCTGAGAATAGCGACGGAGGAAGTTGGAAAAGGGTTGAGGGAGAAGGCTTGGAGAAAGAAGGCGGGGGAATAGGAATGCCATTTGGGTGAGAAGTGGAGACAGAGGGCTGACCTGTGCCTGATGCAGCCACCAGACGGTAAACTCAGTGCAAATTCTTGAGTTTCAGTTTGGGTCTTCCCGCGTACCAGCTGGATGGCCTTGGGCAAGTTACTTAACATCTTGGAGCCTCCTTTGTAAAATGGGAATGAAGATTATCTATTGCATATACCTGACTGAAAGTGTTGATCTCGTACTTGGTGCTCAATTATCAGGTTTCCCGGGAAAGTCAAGAGCTGTCACCCTGTGCTCTTTTTGTATCCTGTTCCCGCTGCTAGGATTTTCCTTGCTCCGTCTCTTGGTGATCACCCAAATCATTCTTCACCTTGGGCTTCATTCCCCCTGACACTAGAAGCTTTTCCCAATCCAGTCACTTCTGTCCTGCTTTGTCCCTCAGGCACTGACCCATGTTTCTCATTAGACTGGCAATTATTTATTTTCTGACTCCTTCACTACACTGGGAGTTTATGGATGCCCCCTCCACCCCCACCCCGGGCCTGGGTCAGCGTCATCTCTTTCTCACGAGTGTACCGCTGAGTCTCTTGAGCTTTGGCTGAAAGCAGGAGGGGTGGAAGGTAGAGCAGATAATGGGGTTTCTCAGAAGGGGCTCTGACAGGGTCCTCTGAAAATTTCAAGGAATGCTCCTCAAATCTCTCCAACTGCCAGATGGGATGAGAGTTTGTCATTATTTTAATCCTTGAGTTTACACCAGTGGTTCTCAAAGTGTGGTCCCTGGGTCAACAGCAACCCCATTGGATTTGTTGGAAATGCACATTCTCTAGTCTGGCCCTAAACCTCCTGTGCTACAAATTTTGGAGGTGGGGCCTGACAATCTGAACAAGCCCCCTAGGGTATTCTCATGTGTGCTAAAGTTTTAGAACCAAACTGGCTTAAGCCTTTTATCTTTAATATACAGGTGTCCTAGAGAGACAACTTTTAAAGTGTTAGGTTTTTTTTTTAAGCTTAATTTTAGAACAGTTTTAGATTTACAGAAAAATTGTAACACTACTAAGAGAATTCCTGTTATCTATTGCATATACCCACATCTGGTTTCCCTTATTAATATCTTACACAAATATAGTAAATGGTTAATGTTAGGCAGGAAAATAGATATGAGTGGGGTGGAAAGAGAATAAGGCCAGGAAAGCCCACTAAAAAAGACCCAGAGTTAATGAGTTAATCAGTTAAAGCTCAAAAAGCCAGGAGTAACTTGGCCTGGAATGTTTGAATATTCCCCAGATAAAGGAGGGTACCTCAGCATAGCCCATGTCTTTATTGTGTTAATCAAGCAGGCCCAGCTTATTTTTTAACTTTACCTATATGCTGTTTTTCCTCCTTCAGCCCTAATCAAGTAATTTGCAACCTGGGCAACTAATTTAGGATGCAGGCCCAGCCCTAAATAACATAATAAAAGGCAGGAAGGATTCCATCTTAAAGATAAGATTGTATTTTAATACCCAGGAAGTTAAGAAGTAAGATTCTTAACTTACTCTTTAAGCAAACAGACAATAACTCAGCCACCTTGGGGGGCTGGACAGACAGTCTTATTAATATATTCCCTAACCAGGAAGCTGCTATCCTGGGAGGGAACCAGAGCAATAAATTTCTTATGCTAATTTTGCAGAATTACCCAGAGGACTGATAAGAAACTTAATGTCTCATCAAAGATGAACATCTTGAGGCCACTTAACAAGACTGCGCCCCCAGCCCCTTGTCACATTCCTGAAAAATCCTTAAAAGGGGGCACTCCCAACCTTTCAGGGCACTCCTCTGAGGTCCCCTGCACATTCCAAGTGTGTAAACTTTCTCTCTTTGAATAAAACTTAAACCTTTCAAGTCGCCTCTCCTCCCTGAGGTTGTCTGCTGCACTTTTTCTCTTTAACTTTAAATAAAACCTTTACTCTGCTTCACTACCGTGTCTCTGCCCTTCAATTTTTTGTTGCGGCCGGTACAAGAACCGAGGAAAATATGCAGTGCTCCCTCCAACAGTTAATGAGCCAGTACTGTTACATTATTATTAACTAAAGTCCATACTTTATTCAGATTGTCTTCATTTTTGCCTAAAGTTCTTTTTCTGTTCCAGAGTCCCTTTCAGGGTACCACATTATATTTAATTGTCATATTGTTCCAGTAGGTAGCTAGGCAGATGTGAGCAGGGAGGGGGTCGGGGACTTTGACTGGTGTTTACATTTGGCTAGATACTTGTTTATATTCTAAACCGTTTAGTGTAAACTGTTCTTGAGGGATGTAGGGAGTGAGGGTATAGATATCAGACCTGCCAAAACTGACTGGTTCCAACGTGGAGAAGTTGACCCTGGCTTCACCTCAGAATGTTATACACTCATTAGCTACTAAAAATCACACCTGTTGGTGCCATGACTGTTCTGAGGTAGACCATCTAAGGACGAAAAGAGGGCATCACCCTATTTCCCAGAAATCCTCTCCCTATTCCATGAAATCCCCATCTATCCTGATGAATATCCACCCCTGCTTAAACTCCAGCTATAAGACCACCCAACCTGAACCCCACTGTGCCGCTCATCTCTGGAGCATGCCTGCAGTACCTCACTGAGTGTGTCCTTCGCTTTACTAAACTACTCTTTGCTTGTACCGGTTTGACCTGCTCATGAATTCTTTCTCAATCAGAGTCAAGAACCTTCTCTTGACAAATTTGACTCATGGATATTTGTCTTATACTTTGGGTTATAACTCAGTGTATTTTATTTTGTTGCTCAAATTCTTCTAGCTTTGGCCTTTGAGAACTCTTTTACTTGGTTCCTGTGTTTCTTCAACATATCCCCATCAAAAAAATTTTTTTAGATTAAAGACATTTACTTACCTTCTGACAATACAAGATGCTCCAGGCTCATTTTGTATATTTCCTGCCCCAGTCCTAGAATCGGCCATTTCTCTGAGGAGCTCTAATGTCTTTTATTGAAGAATAATATTAGAAACTAAAATCTGGGCACTGGGCATGCTTGTTGCCATCGGGGTGTCATTGCTTCTAGACCCTCTCAGTTGGGAGAGCAAGTAAATATGTGTATACTAACCCATGTATGTATACATAGCTATAGATACTTCTAAAACCATCTATCTATATTAAGCTAAACATGAGTTCATACTGATGTCTTCAGCTAATCCATTACTTCATGGATCATTCTAGCCTCCTCTCTATGCCTATCTGTAAACTCATTCCAACAACAAAGCTGGTTCCTGCCATCTGTTAACCACTTACTTAATTGTTCGATTCTAGTATACATTTGCAGGAGTATCAGAATTGTTAAACATAACCCCATGGGAAAACACCTTATTAACGAGAGAATGGTGCTTATGTGCAGTTCCTTTTGCCTTTAGTCTTAGGGACTCCACTTATTTCCAGAGTTGTTTAGGTCAGTACCTTGTTAACCTTACAAATAAAAGTTAATTGAGTATCAAAGATGGGTTTATTTGGGAATAGCAGAGAATTGCAATCCAGGGTATGCCAGGGTACAGCAAAACCATAGGCATGTCCAAACAATTCTAAGGGTTTTGACAAAAATGTATAGTATTATACAGTATCACCATCCTAAAAAATCCCCTATTTCACCTATTTAAACCTCCAGGACAATTGATCTTTCTACTATCTCTGTATTTTTGCCCTTTCCAGAGTATCATACAGTTGGAAACATAAGGTATGGGCTTTTTTTTAATATAATTTATTTTATTATCATTAATCTACAATTACATGTGCAATATTATGGTTATTAAACTACCCCTTCATCAGGTCCCCCCCACAAACCCCATTACAGTCACTGTCCATCAGCGTAGTGAGATGCTATAGAATCACTACTTGTCTTCTCTGAGTTGTACTGCCCTCCCTGTGCCCCCCCAACATTACATCTGCTAATCGTAATGCCCCTTTTTCCCTCTTATCCCTCCCTTCCCGCCCATTTTCCCCAGTCCCTTTCCCTTTGGTAACTATTAGTCCATTCTTGGGTTCTGTGAGTCTGCTGCTGTTTTGTTCCTTCAGTATTTTTTCTTTGTTCAAGGTATGGGCTTTTTCAAGCTGGTTTCTTTGACTTAGCAATATGCGTTTAAGCTTCAACCATATCTTTTTGTGTTTTGACAGATCTTTTCATCATTGAATAATGTTCCATTTTATGTACCACAGTTTGTTTATCCATTCATATATTGAAGGACATCTTGGTTGCTTCCAGTTTTTGGTGATGGTAATACAACCACTATAAATGTTTGTGTGCAGGTTTTTGTGCAGACATTAGTTTTCAAATCAGTTGAGTTAATCCTGTTGACTGAAGTCAGCATGGCTATTGTGCTTAAGAAAGAGTTTATTCAGGCTTACTGAGGATCATGATCTGGAAGTCATTTTATCAATGGGTCCTTATGCTCCAAAGCCCTTTGGGGATATCTTAAGTATTTTTTTTTACAACAGGGGTGTGTGCAGGAAAGGGTGAATTTAATCAGTATGTCAGGGCAGTGTCTTAAATGAACAGACAATGAATATTCTGATGCTATCTATGTACAAGAGGAAGCAACAGTTAGGATTACTAGTCATTCTAAAGGATTCTACCAAGGACATAAGAACCAAACCAGTTTGTCTTCTTTTGACTGTGCCAAGCTTGTTTTTTTCTGTTCACAGGTTAGGAGTGATAGGCTGTGACAGTCTTGTGATGCAGGCAACAATGGTTGTGGGATATCTTTACAGTACAGCATGAGCTGACCTGGCTAACTTGGGGCCTGTCCAGCTTGCATAACTCTCTTTGCTTATGGGACTACTGTGGGGAACCACAAAAATTCATTTTATTTAACAATATTTAAGAGTACGATTGCTGGATTGAATGGTAAGATCATGTTTAGCTTTGCAAAAAACTGCCAAATTGTCTTCCAAGGTGGTTGTACCATTTTGCATTCCCACCAGCCATGAAGGAGAATTGGTCCTCATCAGCTTTCATTACTGTCATTTTTTTGTAGGGGGGGAGGTTAGCCATTCTTATAGGTATGTAGTAGTATTCCCTGTTATTTTAATATGCAATCCTCTGATGACAAATGATGTGGAGCGTCTTTTCATATGCTTTTTTCCATCTGTATATTTTCTTCCCCCCCGCCAATTTATTGAGATGTTATTGACATGTAACATATATAAGCTTAAGGTGTACAACTTGATGATTTGATACACATACACACTGTGAAATGATTATCACCATGAGGTTAACACTGCCACCCCCTCACATAATTACGATTTTGTGTGTGTGTGGTGGTAACTGTTAAGGTCTCTCTTAATGACTTTCAAATACATCATATAGTGTTGTTAATTATTGTGGCCATTCTGTACATTGGAGCCCCAGAACTTACTTATCTTATAGCAGGAAATTTATACCCACATATATCTTTGTTGGCAAGGTGTCTGTCTGTTCAGGTCTTTTCCCTATTTTTTAATTAGGTTGTTTGTTTTGTTGTTGTTGGGTTTCAGAGATATTTTTGTATTTTGGATATCAGTCCTTTATCAGTTATATGTTTTGTAAATATTCCAAGCCTGGGGCTTGTCTTTTCATTCTTTCAACTGTGTCTTTTTTTTTTCTTGTATTTTGTGATTTTATTTATTTATTTATTCATTCATTCATTTATTATTAAGGTATCATTGATATACAATCTTATGAAGGTTTCACATGAGCAACATTGTGGTTATTACATTCACCCATATTATTAAATCCCCCCCACATGCCCCATTGCAGTCACTGTCCATCAGCATAGTAAGATGCTATAGAGTCAACCAATTGTCTTCTCTGTGCTATACTGCCTTCCCCATGACCCCCCTACATTATGTGTGCTAAACATAATACCCCTTAATCTCCTTCTCCCTTCCTCCGCACCCATCCTCCCCACCCACTTCCCTTTGGTAACCACTAGTCCTTTTTGGAGTCTGTGTCTGCTTTGTGGTTATTCCACAAATAAGTGAAATCATTTGGTACTTGTCTTTCTCTGCCTGGCTTATTTCACTGAGCATAATACCCTCTAGCTCCATCTGTGTTGTTGCAAATGGTAGGATTTGTTTTCTTATGGCTGAATAATATTTCATTGTGTATATGTACCACATTTTCTTTATCCAATTATCTATTGATGGACACTTAGGTTGCTTCCATTTCTTGGCTATTGTAAATAGTGCTGCGATAAACATGGGGGTGCATATGTCTTTTTGAATCTGGGGTCTTGTTTTCTTTGGGTAAATTCCTAGGAGTGGAATTCCTGGGTCAAATGGTATTTCTGTTTTTAGTTTTTTGAGGAACCTCCATATTGCTTTCCATAGTGGTTGTACTAATTTACATTCCCACCAACAGTATAGGAGGGTTCCCCTTTCTCCGCATCCACCTCAACAGTGTCTTTTGCAGAGCAGGAGTTTTTAATTATAATGAAGTCTAACATCAACTCTTCTCTTTCCTGGATCATGCTTTTGGTGTTGTATGTAGAAACATATTGCCAAAGCCAAGGTCACCTAGATTATCCCATTAGATAATTTATTCTAGAAATGATCATTTCTTCCAGAAATTTTATAGTTTCTGAGTCACTAAATGTCCTATGATCTTTTTTGAGTGTGAATAATGTAAGGTCTGTGTCTAGATTCTTTTTTTTTTTTTACATATGGATGTCCAATTGTTCCAGCAACTTTCGGTGAAAAGACTCTCCATTCTCCTTTGAACTGCCATTACTCCTTTATCAAAAATCAATTGACTATATTTGTGTGGGTCTGTTTCTAGGCTCTCTATTCTATTTCTTTTTTTTTTTAATATAATTATTTTATTATCATTAATTCACAATTACATGTGCAATATTACGATTATTAAACTACCCCTTCATCAGGTCCCCCCCACCAACCCCATTACAGTCACTGTCCATCAGCGTAGTGAGATGCTATAGAATCACTACTTGTCTTCTCTGAGTTGTACTGCCCTCCCCGTGCCCCCCCAACATTACATCTGCTAATCGTAATGCCCCTTTTTCCCTCTTATCCCTCCCTTCCCGCCCATTTTCCCCAGTCCCTTTCCCTTTGGTAACTATTAGTCCGTTCTTGGGTTCTGTGAGTCTGCTGCTGTTTTGTTCCTTCAGTTTTTTTCTTTGTTCTTATACTCCACATATGAGTGAAATCATTTGATACTTGTCTTTTTCGGCTTGGCTTATTTCACTGAGCATAATACCCTCTAGCTCCATCCATGTTGTTGCAAATGGTAGGATTTGTTTTCTTCTTATGGCTGAATAATATTCCATTGTGTATATGTACCACTTCTTCTTTATCCATTCATCTACTGATGGACACTTAGGTTGCTTCCATTTCTTGGCTATTGTAAATAGTGCTGCAATAAACATAGGGGTGCATCTGTCCTTTTCAAATTGGGCTGCTGCATTCTTAGGGTAAATTCTAGGAGTGGAATTCCTGGGTCAAATGGTATTTCTATTTTGAGTTTTTTGAGGAACCTCCATACTGCTTTCCACAATGGTTGAACTAATTTGCAGTCCCACCAGCAGTGTAGGAGGGTTCCCTTTTCTCCACATCCTCGCCAACATTTGTTGTTGTTTGTGTTTTGGATGTTGGCCATCCTCACTGGTGTGAGGTGATATCTCATTGTGGTTTTAATCTGCATTTCTCTGATGATTAGCGATGTGGAGCATCTTTTCATGTGCCTGTTGGCCATCTGAATTTCTTCTTTGGAGAAGTGTCTATTCATGTCCTCTGCCCATTTCTTAATTGGATTATTTGCTTTCTGTTTGTTAAGGTGCATGAGTTCTTTATATATTTTGGATGTCAACCCTTTATCAGACACGTTTTTTATGAATATATTCTCCCATACTGTAGGATGTCTTTTTGTTCTACTGATGGTGTCCTTTGCTGTACAGAAGCTTTTCAGCTTGATATAGTCCCACTTGTTCATTTTTGCTTTTGTTTCCCTTGCCCGGGGAGATATGTTCATGAAGAAGTTGCTCATGTTTATGTCCAAGAGATTTTTGCCTATGTTTTTTTCTAAGAGTTTTATGGTTTCATGACTTACATTCATGTCTTTGATCCACCTTGAGTTTACCTTTGTGTATGGGGCTAGACAGTAGTCCAGTTTCATTCTCTTACATGTAGCTGTCCAGTTTTTCCAACACCAGCTGCTGAAGAGGCTGTCATCTCCCCATTGTATATCCAAGGCACTTTTATCAAATATTAATTGACTGTATATGTTTGGGTTAATGTTTGGATTTTCTATTCTGTTCCACTGGTCTGTGGGTCTGTTTTTGTGCCAATACCAAATTGTCTTGATTACTGTGGCTTTGTAGTAGAGCTTGAAGTCAGGGAGTGTAATTCCCTGTTTTATTCCTCCTTCTCAGGATTGCTTTGGCTATTCGGGGTCTTTTGTGGTTCCATATGAATTTTAGAATGATTTGTTCCCGTGTATTGAAGAAAGCTGTTG
>JAVSCE010015873.1:0-10574 GCA_032199065.1 Smutsia gigantea | reverse complement strand
CTCTGTCTCAGCCATTGGAGAAGTGGCTATCCTAGTTCAGGCTGCTGTAACAGAGTATCATAGGCTGGGTGGCTTAAAGAACATATTTATTTCTTGCAGTTCTGGAAGCTGGAAGTTTGAGATCAGAGTGTCAGCATAGTTGAGTTCTTGCCAAGTCTCTCTTTCAGGTTGAAGATTAACAACTTCTTGCACCCTCACATGGAAGAGAGCAAAGAGAAGAAGCAAGCTCTCTCATGACTCTCTTAGGGTCCAAATTCCATTCATGAGGGCTCTACCCTCATGACTTTATTCAATGCTAATTACTTCTCAAAGATTCCACCTCCTAATACCATCAAACGGTGTCAGGGGAAAGGGGGTAATGTCTGCACATGAATTTTGGAGTGGGGGACACATTCAGTCCATAACAGTGGCTATTCTATATTATGTAATACTATTTTTGTTATATTATTCATATCTGTGATTCCTGTTATTCAGAATTATTTTATGTTTTATTAGCCAATCCCTCCAGTCTCCAGTTATAATTAATAATTCTTTATGTCAAAGTTTCCATGTTCAAATTACTGTGTTTTTATCTCCTGACTAGACTCTGATTGATGAGGTAACTAAATGAAATAAAATGACTATTTGTTGTGAAGAAATAATAATACGGAGCTCTTTGCAATATTTGAGTACTCTAAAATTTCCAAGTTTTTCCCTAATGAACTGATTTTTTTAAGTAAAGCTTAGATTTAAAATGTTACTTTGTATTTGTTCAATTTATCTTAATTTGTATTACAGATTTTATATATATGTTATAGAGTAACTAGCTAACTTATATAACTAATTTATATGGAATATAAACTAAGAAATAACCGATCATCCATGCTTACAGATCCATCTTATTAAGTGAACAACTAGCATTGCTCCAAGTTATTCTGATTGACTTAAAATTCATTGTTAAAGGTAAGTTACTCTAATGCGGTTTCAATGTACACTCAGTACTAATTCAGGTTATCTAAATAGAGTTCCATAAATGCCATTCTCAGGTGACTGGGATGTCTCATGACATTTTTTGGTACCAGTGGACTTTTTCTTTTAGTGTTCTGTTTTAGGTGCTTATTTTTGTTCTGGTATGATAAATGGGGAATAAATAAAGCCTAGAGGAGGTATCCTTTAATGAGAAGAGGAACCATTAATTAGTCCATCCTAAAAATTGTGCGGATGGGGGAAGGAGGATGAGACGCAGTGATTCCAAAATGGATAGTTTTGTGATTGATTCTATCATAGATGAATGACTTCTAAAAAAATTTGTCATTTCTTTACAAATACTAAAATCACATAAAAATGAAACATTCAATAACAGTAATAACTTGACATAGCTTACATTTAAGTATGAGATCTCAGGGAGAGTGTAGAAAATTCCTGTGTAAAAGAAAAAGGAATTGGATTTCATTACTTTGAGTTCCTTTTAATACTAAGCACTGTAATTCAGTCTATAATGCCTTTTGTTCTTGTTATGTATAATATTATTCATTTTTTATTTATTAGCAAGAGTACTAATGCTATGGAGTTGCATGTGAACTTATGAATTACAGTAATTCTAATATATAATTTAAAAGTTATAATACATAACATATCTTCAGAACCCTAAGTATGGACTATTTAAATATATACTAATTTATAAAATATAAATGTTGCATCTACATTTTAGAATAATTTTTCTTTTAAAATTTGACTTTAAACAGCATTATGCACCCTGATACCTCTCTAGTGATATCAAATACTATAACATATGTGGACATGTTAGTACATAATTGATGAAAATTACAGTAGAATAAATGAATTTGAATTCATTTTCATCTCCTAATCAAGTTCTTCATATCTAACTAATAGTAAGAGGACAAAATATAATATTATTTAACTCTCCATATTTCAATGTTAGTGACCTACATGAGAAGAAATATCTAAGAATAGCCTTTTCTATTTACTATGTAGTTGATGTCATATTTTAAATAATAATTATGCCTGCAGTTAATTTTAGGCTCCAATTGAAATAATGTAAAATGTTTTCATAAACTCCCATTTAGAAGTATTTTTTTTACAGAGTAATTGCAGTATAATGGTCTGCAATTGCATTAAGGATTTGGAATGAATACGAAAGAATTGAGGGAAAGCAAAATGAATCCATTAAGTCTCTTGAATAGAGACAGGTCAATAGAGAGAAGCCCTAACTCAAAACATTTATTTATGTAACTGTACAAAATGCTCATTCTTGAACTTCCTAGGTAAAGCTAAAAGTGAGGTTAACTTTATACAACCTAAAAGATTAGCCCCAGATTTCCTGAGGAGATAAATATTTGTGTCACAGTAGTTCTCAAAATGGAGGTTACTATATCCACACACAGGGTGAATCTGTCATTGTAATAGGCTGGAGGCAGATGAGGAAAAAGTCATGGATATTTGTGAATCCAGAAATTAATGCTAACATCAGAGATCAATCCAAACAACACTTGATCAGATATAATTAGTTCTAGTATGTCATTTGGATAGGGTGGAGGAAAGGAAGGAGACTAGAGGTAACTTTATATATGCCTTAGGAGAAGGACAAGAAAGATTTTTAAATTCTCCGGGTTTTCTTTTTCAAAATGATGAAAACAATACTGCTTAGTAATGTTGTGATGTTATAAATATGTTTGTCACCTTATTCCATTTTCAGTGAAGATGAAGCTTCATTTCATCTTTCATGCCCTCAGTCCAACACCTCAATTTTTATTAAACATTTTGGTTAGATTCTGGGTTTTCAGGGATTTTTTTTAATGGCAAAATTTCTCCTCAAGTTTTCTATGAATATTCTAGTATTTAAGCAACCCTAGATTTTTGCACTAAAAGAAACTTCTTTACCACCCCACATGGAAATAATTAGTAACCACTTTCAGTTATACATCAGTTCCTATCCCAAACTATTTGGTAACCCTGATAATGGTTGCTAGTTACATAATTATTTGGTGACCAGTATATTTAGTAAATGACTATATTGACCACATCCAAGTTTTTCAACCTGTAACAAAGTAAAACAACTTTTCTTGCATCTTATCTTTTCTGGAGTCAGATATTGTAAAACCTAGCAAGAATATACTCATTACATTTCTTTCTTTATCTTTACCTAGAAAACTGGAAATATTTTTCATTAGCCTATATTTTCATTTTCAGACATTTGCACAGATAACAGAAGATTTAGTTCTCCTGAACATTTAGGATTTTTTCATATTACAGTGCGCATTTTGGGGGGATAGTTTTTAAATTTCTTTTGATCTTCCTCAAAGCCTTCATTTTATATTTTCAAGTTTTAGTAAACAACTTTTAATTTAAGAAACATTTATTGGTGACTATAATATAGTATGTCCTAGAAGGATATAATGTTGGATAAGATATAATCTTCATCCTTATAGACACTGCATATAAAAGTAAATGTATTTTTTGACTTTTGTCATTTTGCCAGATATTATTCAGATATCAGTTATTTAAATAATGCTATTGTAAATTTATGAAACAGCAAAAAACCTCAAACTTTTTTTAAGTTGTGGGTATTTAAAAAAATAGACTTCTTTTTTTAACATAGTCATATGGCATTTTCTGTCATCCAGATGGTAATATTAAAGTTATTTTTAGTGTAAATTACCATGCTTCTATTTGTCATATGCTCCTTTCTTAGTTGGATTTCAAATCTACCAAAATATTCAATAGAATATACAGGGATTAGTGCTTTTCTTAGCTCTTCCAAATTCTTCAGTTATTACATGCATAGTAATAACCACCTTGAAGCAGCTCATTCACTGGAGCCAGCTGCTAGGGTCATGTCCTAAGTAGAGCTTAAACAGCAGGCTCCAATCTGATGAAAACTGACCAGAAATCGTGGAGCAAACAGAAGCCCAGCAGTTGTTCATATTTAAGATTCAGCAGACACACAAAGCTGAAGGTATCTCTCTGCTTTGACATTATCTACAGGTCCAATCCTCAATATGCTGATTCTATCATAATACAGAAAATTGGTTAATTCCCTCTGGAAATTAGCAACAACAAAAAAAGTCTCTCCTTGAATTGCTCTTGCTTCTTCTTTTGATTGGCTGATGCTATCATTCCTTTACCTGAGGATAAAAGGAACATTAAAAAAAAACTTGTCCATTTATAAAACATTTGAACACTTTCTGTTTTAAATGCACAACATGAGCACTGACATGTGCAAAGGAAGTAAGGGAGGTGTTCTCCAAATCTAATTAGAATACTCTTAAAGAATTCATGATTTCGTGAAGATTTTTGATTAGTTCTTCTACGTATTTCTTTTTTTATGATATGCATTTTTATGTTTGACATTTGACTTAAAGACGTGTTTAAGTGCAGAGTGCAGACTTCCAAAAGCTCTGTATCATTATCTCCTGCTTCTCAGATACATTGATGCATCCCTCCCACTGCAATAATGGCTTGCACACACACACACACACGTGTGTGTGCTATAATATTCTGATTATGTAACACATAAGTTAAAATATATAACAGAGGCAGTCACTCACATGAGAAATTATGGAGAAACATACAGAGACAGATCTTTCTATTCTGATTATTCTGAAAGTAACAATTTTGAGATTTATGGGTTGCTGAGTGTACCCTATACTGGCTACTTTCACTGGTTTTTGCAGACGTGCTCAGATGATATCAGTTAAATATGCCACAATACACATAATTATTGTGACCTTTAAAACTGGGATTAAATCAGTCTTCTTGTGATGTGAGTTCACAGATGATCTAATTTAAGGGACAATGAAAGAGATACTTTCCATATAGAATCATTTAGAAATATGAGGGATTCTTTTTTTTCTGTTGTAAACCTAATAAATTATACTTTTCTTATGAATATATTTGATTAACGCTGTTTCATTTGTCTTTTTTTGCCAGATATACAGGTTTCCTTCTCTTTCCCTTCCCCCAGGGTAAGGATCACTACATTTTAAGCTGCTCACAATGCCCAACCCTGCACCACCGGCCAATTTAGATGTGGGTTTAATTAATGCTTTTGATTAAGATAACGACGATACTTATCTCATTACTATTTACAGACCATTTAGCAACAGTGATCACTTTTCAATTCTCCAGCATATCTTGTGGGTTGTATGCAAATATGAAGGAGAATAAGAGCAATTTTTAAAAACTGTTTTGAGCTTAACCTTTATGATTTGGCTGCCTCCTTCACTGATTCTGGAGTCGTTTCCCAGTCTTGGAAGTCACCTGAAGTTTATGTGAGATGACTTTACACAGTGTTGAATTCAATTTCCTTCTTGCTGAGCAATATATTCTTCCTTATTGTCCCTGGTTATTTCTTTCAATGGCTTGAACAAAAATGTTGTCTATTGTCACCAATTCAAGTAGTTGTGCTCAGTTCATTAGTGTTCACTGAGGTTAGTTTTACCTTTTCTCTATTAAGTAAGGGTTCCTAGTGGACCTATTTCAGTGGCTCAGTGGCATTTTTAACTACTGACTCCACTAGTCATATTTCTGCATCTCACTCTGTAACAATGGTAATGCAAAGCAGAGTACAGAATGTACTATTGTTAGTTCAATAGGTCATCATTCATATATGATAGAGATAAGCCTTCAGAGAAGTAAAATACTACCACTACTACCAACACTATCACTACAATAATTGCTATTCTCTATCAAATATTTACTCTGAACCTTAGCCATATCATTCCAGTTATGGTAATCCTTTTATTTATCTACATAGTAGATTATTTTTTGTCCTTATTTTACAGACGAGAAAATTGAGGCTTAAAGTTTGAATAATTTGTCAAATTAAAGCTCTTAGTGACAGAGCTAGTATCCAAGAACAGGTCCATGGAAATCCAAATGTAGTACTCTTAGCTGCTGTATTTTGCCCTGTATTTGAACATGGGCAAAAGCAAACAGGAAAAAAGTTTCACACATCTGGGTAACTAAGCTTTATAAAGTGCAGTTTTAAGAAGCCCTAATTATCTAATGTTATTCTTTCAGACTGGCTGTTGCTTGAGGGTGACTAGATGCAAATGTAAGATTTTAGAAAATAAAAAAAATTCTGTCCATACATTTCTTAAACTCAACTAGTGAGGACTTGTCAGAAATAATAATGTCTGGCTTTGCAAATTGAATTCTTCAAACTGATGTAGATTTGGGTTTATAGATACCGGAATTAAGACAAACATGGAAAATTTCCAATCTGTTACAGATGAACTTTACCTTAAGCAATGTATTCTTCGCTGTAATAGTAACTCAAAATTAATATGGATTCCTAATTAAATTTGAAAAATGGAAATTATGCTTAGTAGCCTAGCATGTAATTATAACTTTTCAACATCAGAATAAATTTCATATCAACATAGCTAGATTTTAATTAACATGTGTTTCATAAAAGTCCCCATACATATCCCCTGAATAATGTGAGGACTATCTTCTGATCTTGTTAAAAAGTATTATTCACAAGCAAACTACACATGATTTAAAATTTGTAGTTTCTATACAAAATACTCTAAGAAATTTTACCTGTTACAGATAATACCGCAAACTTTCCCACTAAAATGTAAGAAATTATTTTCAGAAAGGAAAAATATTTCAAACAGTTCTTAAGTTTTCATTTTATTCATAAAGTTACATAACTTTCCCACTAGACCCTTTCCAAGGGATATCAAAGTCTTCCATTCCTTTTGTCTAGTATAGATATTTTTGTCCCATTATCCTGATCTGAACTGTATCAGGAAGATGCAATTTTAAAGGGGATTTACATAAAAGCTAAAAGAAAATAAAATAAATAGAAATAACATAATATTGGTCATTAAAAAAAAAACTTCCTGAGTACATAGGTTAGAGAATATTTCTTAAAAAAAAATTGTTTAAACCACCCAAACTCTCCTCAAAGATAAAATTGAAATTATTGGCCATAAAGTGTTGGAACTAAATTCACATTCAGGCTTTCTGATTCTCTAGCCTAGTCTCTTGACTGCTACCTGACTACCTATATGTATTTTCTTTATGTTTTCAACTCACTTATCTTTCTAAGATTCACTTTCCTTTTCTACATTCTTGATTGATAATTGCAAATTGATTTTGCTCATACATCTATGTAAATGCTTTTCTCAGAAAAACCCAGTTGCCATTTTACCCCACTTCTTTAATATTTTTAATGAAATCTTTATAGTGAAGATATTAATACTTGTATAAATGTTCAATGAAAATATTTTTATATTATTTTTGTCTATAACTTTTGTTTAGGAAGTTTTGTGATATGCACATATTTAATTTTTATAATCATATGTGTCAGTAATTTCCCTGGCAATGTTTTAATTGTTTTAGGCTTAAATAAAACTTCCCACTCCAATGATTATTATGTAGTCATAACATTGTTCTCTTTATTTTTATTTTTTTCTTATATTAATCTTTTATTCCACTATTCTATTTGTAATGTTGTATAGTATGTAATTTGAGTTGAAGATCCAAAATATATTTTTTCATTCAGATTTATTGATTCAATATCTCTGTGATATCTTTTTATCATGTTACATTTAAACAGGAGATTACTGAAAAGTTTATAATATTTAATTAATTTGTCTTAATCCTGTGCTTTTTGCTTATTACAGCTTATTGATATGTTTTAATATATATTAAGCAAAAATTGCTCTCTTTAGTCTACCTTTTACATTTTTTATATCCTTTTTTCTTTTTTGGAAAAAATACATAATCCTCCATCAAAGAGAGACAGTCTGTCTCTGTTAAAAGACAGTTGTTTGCCTCTGAGAAAAAGGCACCAGGATTGAATCAAGCATGTAAAAGATTTATTGGGAAATGCTTGTGAATGATCAAGAGAGAGGGAGAATCAATAGGTGGAGAATCTTCAGGCTGTAATGCAGGTCTGACGTGTGGAAGGAGAAATGCAGGAGGGACTGGTAGGAAGAATATCAAGTGCTAATGTAGCTCTGCAACAGTCTTGGCCAAAAGGATAGGGAGGTTCAGAACAAAGATTTCCCACTAGAAGAGGCCTGAGTTGGGCTGGAATGGTCTGGCTCTAGTACCCAGCTATGCTCCATTAACTGGAAGCAGCCCAGACAGTGAGTGACTTCAAAGTAAACACTGTGGCAGTTAATGCAGGAGTCGTGGCTGAGGCTCCCATGACTACACTCTCAGAGCAGTTTCTCCCTGGAAGGAAGACCAGAGTGGTGCATTCCGACGGCTGCCACAGCACACTTTGGAAATCTCTTCAGCTTTCTAACATTCTCCATAACAAACGGCTGTGTTTCCATCCATGTTCCTCTTTCTTTTGTCTGATACTATTACTGTGCAATGCCAATTCCATTAGTATATGTGGAAGTCTGTGTACGTCACCATGGATGTGGCTCTAAGATATGAGTTCTACTCCCCAGAGTCACACAGTCTTCAATTTTCTCCCTCTATCCACTCATTCCTGTAAGAACATAAATGCTCCAAGTCTCAACAATGACAACAAAATAACAAAACACCATCTCCTTTCAAAACCCCATTGCAGCTGAGAACTGTTGATTTTCACTTTCTACCTTCCCTTCAGCAATTGCTATAGTCAAACTTCTTGCAAAAGTAAACTACATTTTTTTCTTTTTCTGCTCTGTGCTATCTTTGTCCCACTGTACACTTTCTGCCCCTGCTATCCCTTATTTTTTCTTCCAAAATCACCTATGCCATTGAATTGCATTGCCACCTTTCTTCTCTTTTTGCTTCCTGATTTGTGAAGTTCAATCCATTGTACTCTCCAAATATCTACGTAAATATATTAATATATTAAATATATTCTATGTAAATATATAAATATTACTATGAGTTTTTACGTGTGTGTTTGTTTATGCATGCACATACACACACGCACACACACATGAATGCACTTCCATCCATCCCCACCACTGTTAACTTTTCTAAAATATTGTTATCTCCTACCTGGATTCCTGTAAAGCCACTAACAAGAGAATCTTGAACTGACATTAATGTTATTGAAAGACATGTTTGAGACATATTTGAATAAACAAAAATGAGAGGGATTAATACATAGTAAAATGGTCCTGAAGGTGGTGAAATTATGTTGTTGAGAGGCAGGATATTTTCAGAGAAAAGGAAGCAAAGATCTATTCTAAAACAGCGTGATGCAGACTTTGGTATCAGAAACACTAAATTATACTGATTTGGAGGCTTTTACTTCATTTGGAGTCATTGTTTTAGGATTGTTGACCAAGTTTCAAATTGCTGCTGTGAAGTTGGTAAGAGCAAAGGAGCCCATGTGGAGCTGACGACCCACAGTATGTTTGTTTGAGTTCTATTGTTAGTATGTGGGTTTTTCTAAGAAAAGTGGTCTTCTTAATGCAGAAAAGAAGAAATCAAATTATTGAGTTCATTCAGTTGATTTTTTTTAACCTTCTTGGGGCATTTATGTTTCTGTCATAATACTGGGAGGCACACTTAATTGGTAGATTATGTCAGTAATCCACTAACTGGTCTTCCTTTTCCATTTCCTTTCTAATGTATCAACATAACAAACACAGATTGTGTAGAGCCTTGTAAACCAAGCTGTAGAAAAGATCATGTTGCTCTCCCACCTGAAATCTTCAAATGAATTTGTTTCATTTATAAAATGATCAGACGCTTTAACAAGGCTTACAAGGTCCCACAATAACTGGTAACTGAAATCTTTCAGCAACATATTCCATATTCTCTCTTGCTACAATTAAGCAACACTTTCCTTCTTTCTCTTCCTTTCCAAAGTCTCTGTATGCCTGACTCATTATTATTCCTTTCAAATGTCATCTACTCAGGAAGGCCATCCCAGACCATTTTGTTCCACTCATTCTGTTTATTAGTTTACAGAATTTATCATAAATAATTAAAGCTCACGTATCTGTTTATTACCTACCTACTTCACTATAATGCAAATTTTAAGAGAACAAGATTTTGTTCACCACTGTATTTCTAAAACCTGTATCAGAGAAGACATTCAATAGATATTTCAAAATGTTGAATGATGAAAATATTATTAGGCTCTCAAGTTCATATCTGCAAATAAGAAAAGATTATGCACAACATATTTTTATGTCAGGAGCTTCAAACTTAGTGCTTTAGTTAACTATTATAACAGTTTTGCAAGAAAGGTACTTTTATCTTCAGCTTAAATTAGGAAAATGACATACAGAGAAATTGAAAGCTCCCCTTTGTCACACAGGTAGTTAGCCACAGAACAAGGTTATAACCCCAAATCGTTAAACCACAAATTTAGCATTTTTTGAACTTTATGGATTTAAACACTGTTCATCTAATCATTGCATATGAAAATAATATTGTCTCTATTAATGGATAGCAAAACAGAAAGGGAGAAGATTCTTATTTGAGCCATTAATGACCACTGGTTGTTAGTCCAACTGATCCAAGGGATGCAAAACAGTGATATTATTCTTTATTGTTTATCAGGTGACTTCTTGCATCATTTAGTTAAAATGTCAATGCATTTAAATTATCTTTTAAAATGGTAAGTCTTATTTGGTTGGTCATACTTTCCACAAGAA
>JAVSCE010015871.1:0-114448 GCA_032199065.1 Smutsia gigantea | reverse complement strand
AATACCTAAATCACACATGCCAATATAATTGCTCATACTTAAGTGTTCTCTCCTATTTTATCTTGATTTTTGTGGCTATTTACCACTCTTATCTGTTCCTGCCTGCCCCATTTTAAACATCTTTTCTTAACTAGACACTTTCTCTTTAGTATTCTCAATGGCCTTCCTTCCCTCCATTGCCTTGGATGCCTTCTGTTGTCAGGCATTCATTCATACATCCATTTGGTGATCCACCAAATCTTAAATGACTGTCAACTATATGCTGGTCATGTTCTAGGTATGGGATCCAGCAGTGAATTAATTAATATCTCTGTTCTCTTGGAGCAGAGTTGAAAACAGTCTAATGTGGGAAAGAGACCAGAGGTAAATACATAACATTTGGTGGTGAAAAGAAAATCAGTGTGCTAGAGGCATACACAATGATGGGATATGTGCTTTTAGGGAATGTGGTCAGAATTTTCGGTAAGGTTGACGTTACTGCACCAACATCAGTGAAGTGAGAGGGGCAACCATGTTTATGTCAGAGAGAGAACACTAAGTGCCAAGCCTAGTTTGAGTGACCATATCCCAGGAATACCAACGAGGCTGGTGTAGCTTAAGGGTGGGTGGTGAGAGTGTTAAAAGGTGATATCAGAGAGTTAGCTGGGAGCCAAATTATGTGAGTTTTCAGGGCTATGTTAAGCACTTTAATTTCCCTACTGTAACAAGGGAAGCCATTGTTGGGTTTTAAGTGAAAGAGTGATCTGATCTAATTTGTTTTTAAAGGATCTCTCTCACTGCTGTGTGGCAACAATTCTGTTGGGGGTAATGCTCTTAGGCGTGATAATGACCTTCTTCACGATCAGAAAATTCAAACTTTGGGTCAAACTGTTGAATGCAGAGGATATGGGAAAGTCTTCTACAAGAAAACAGGCTTTGTTGGACATAAAAGAACACATACAGGAGAAAAAAACTTTGAATGTCATGAATGTGGGAAAACTTACTGCAGGAAATCAAACCTTATTGAACATCTGAGAAAACATACAGGGGAGAGACCCTATAGATGTAGTGAATGTGTGAAAACTTTTAGTGCAAGATCATACCTCATTGCTCATCAGAAAACTCACACAGGGGAGAAGCCCTTTGAATGTAATGAATGTAGGAAATCTTTTGGCAGGAAGTCACAACTCCTTCTACATCAGAGAACACACACGGGAGAGAGACCCTATGAATGTACTGAATGTCGGAAAACCTTTTCTGAGAAGGCAACCCTCATGATTCATCAGAGAACTCACACAGGGGAGAAACCCTATGAATGTAGTGAATGTGGGAAAACTTTTCGAGTTAAGATATCCCTTACCCAACACCAAAGAACTCATACAGGGGAGAAACCCTATGAATGTGGCGATTGTGGGAAAAACTTCCGTGCAAAGAAATCCCTAAATCAACATCAAAGAATTCACACAGGTGAGAAACCTTATAAATGTGGTGAATGTGGAAAATTCTTCAGAATTAAGATGACTCTCAATAATCATCAGAGGACTCACACAGGTGAAAAACCCTATCAATGTAATGAATGTGGGAAATCTTTTGGGGTGCATTCATCTCTCAGGATACATCAGCGAATTCACACAGGAGAGAAACCTTATGAATGTAGTAAATGTGGTAATGCCTTCTATGTTAAAGCACGTCTCACTGAACATCAGAGAATGCATTCAGGAGAGAGACCCTATGAGTGTAGTGAGTGTGGAAAATTTTTCAGTATGAAGAAGTCGCTTCGTCAACACCACAGGACTCACACAGGAGAGAAACCTCATGAATGTGGTGAATGCGGAAATGCCTTCTATGAGAAATTACGCCTCATTGAACATCAGCGAATTCACACAGGAGAGAGACCCTTCAAATGTCAAGAATGTGGAAAAGCCTTCTGCCGGAAAGCACACTTCACAGAACATCAGAGAACTCACGTAGGCCGGCCCTTGTGTTGTACCATGGAGAAAGTTTCTCTGTGAAGACTCCCCTCACCATTTGATCAGACCCTTTGAGCCATCTGATCATCAGGGCACACAGAGGGCACCTGTAACACTTTGGTTTTTATACTGGTGTGAAAATATGTCCTGATCCCCTTAGGGAGTAGCTCATTGTTTTTATTTCATTTGGATTTCCGTAGTTAGTGGTGAGGTTGAACATCTTATCTATTGATTGACCATTTGGGTTTTTCTTTGCATTGACTGTACATATCCTTTGCTCAGTGTTTTCTAACAGACTGGTTTATCTTTTACTTCTTGGTTTAAATGTTATTTCTTCGTATGTGAGAATATAAAAATCCTTTTTCAGTCATGTGTGTTGCAAATATCGCCTCCTGGACTGTGGCTGGTTCTTGATTTCATGAACTCTTTTCTTCTGCTGAGGTTTTATGTTCTAATATTACCAGTTTCAAGGTGATAATATTCTCCATACTTTCCTCTAAAGTTTCCCTTTCAGTATTTAGAATTTTAATCTACCCTGAGTTTTTTTTGTGTGTATAGTATGCAGTATGTAAAACTATACTGCATTTTAAACCTTCACATAAATGGTATCACACTATGTTTAAAGTTCTGCAGCTGGCTCTTTTCATGTAATGTTATACAATTGTGTATGAATGTGAATGTCCACAATCGAGCCATGTTAATAAATGTCTGGTTTATTCATTTATCTCTTCAGTCCCCTCATGAAAGACATTTGAATTGTTTCTGTGTTCAGTATCTAAATCTAGAAGCAGAACTGCTGGGTTGCCGAGTGTAGGCAGTGTGCAGTTATTATGTTGTGCCCTGGTGCCAAACCCACCTTTCTAAGACCTTGTTTTGTGATTCTGGGATGTGACACTACAAAACGTGTTTCTGCCTTGCCAGGTGCTCCCTGTTGGACCTTGCCAAGAAGAGATGCTAACTGTAAACTCTGAGCCTGGGGAAGGAAGAAGGGACTTGATCCTTTTTTGTTCTTCCTCTTGGCTTTCTGTTCATCTGAGTGTCAGCTGGCATTGCTTCTTACCTTGGGAAAAGCAGTTCCTCATGGCAGCAGCAGATTAATCCAGTGTGTGGTTTTCCCACATGCACGGAACAGATTTCTGGCACGCCACCCACTCAGACTGGTGCCACCTCCTTAGAGATATGACTTCGGCCACATGAAATCCCTCCTTCCATCTCCTAATTTTTAATAATTCCAATTTCTTCCCTCGTTACCATAGCCTGGTAGGTACCAGTTGCTACCTCCATGATAATTTTAATGTTTGCTTTTTGTTTTTTTAGTTATGTGATTAATAACTTCATAACTAGTTAAAATTCTTTATAATAAGTTCTCTCTATTAAAATAACTGGTATGGTTTCTGTCTCCTAGCTAGGTTCTGATTGATGCAGAATTTTTTGAGCTTTTTTCAATAATGGAATTTTTCTCTCTAAATTGTACTAATTTATACTCTCATGAGCAGTTTAAGAGAAAGTTTACATTTTCCTATATAGTTACCAGTACTTACTATCAGTCTTTCAAATTGTTACTAATGTGAAAGGCAAAAATGGCCTTAAGTCTTTCCATGCATGAATGTGGTTTGTCTTTTTATTTTTAACTCATCTCTTGACATTCAGTATTTTATGGTTTTCTCCAAGAAATTGTCTTTGAAAATTAATCTCTTAATATAAACTTTGCTTGTATACATGTATATACATGCATATTTTTAAGTATAATGTATTACAGTATATATACATATATGTGTGTGTGTGATATATGTATCTACACACACACGCACGCACATGCACACACGCATCTACTCAGAAAACATTTTTGTTTCATTTGTTTATTTCATTTTACCCACATATTCACCACCTTGATTGCTCTTCATTCCTTTCTGCATTCCATCCAAGGTTATTTTCTATTTTGCCTGAAGATCACCTTTTAGTGGAGGTCTGTTAGGGGCAAACTTCTCAACTTTGTCTGAGAATGTTTTCTATTGCACCTTTTTTTTTGGTATCATTAATATACAATCACATGAGCAACATTGTGGTTACTAGATTCCCCCCATTAGCAAGTCTATTGCACATTTTTTGATAAGCAAAAATGAATACTTTACCTTTAGTATTTGGTAGCACTATGCCATGGTAAATTGAGGCTAAATTAAAGAACTTCTTGCTTTTTTTTTCCTGAATCTTCCATAATGATTATGATAACCTAGGATATTTGAATTAATCATCAGATGCTCCCAAATACAGCATACATATGATTATACATACTCTAATTTCTGCAGTTTGTATATAGCATATCCTCACACTCATTTGCTAAGTATTAATTAAATTTTTTAAGATGCCATCTCATCAGTTCTTCCAATCTTCAGCTCATCCATTAAAAAAATTAAATTTGATATTTTAAAATTATTATGGAAAATGTCAAACATATATAAAAGTAATGTATAGTGACAGAAAGCAGATAAGTGGTTGCCTCTGGGATGAGAATTCTTTCATAAGGGGTAGGAGGGAACTTCTGGGGATGGAACTATTCTCTGTCTTGACTGGAATGTGTGTTAATGGGTGTATACAATAGTCATCAGTGAGTAAACTTAAGATTTGTGCATTTTATTGTATGTAAATTATATGTCAATTAAAATTTAAAAACAATAGTAAGTTCCCTGTTCCCACACCAGGAGTCAGATGTGGGTTGTCTGGGAAAAACCCAGAATCTTGATCACTAGATCACATGAAAGACACTGGAAATGGGAGACGTAGGCCTCCCAAGGCTTAGCAGTGGACTTGCTCCATGAAAATGACCTTTACTGAGGCCACATGATGAATTGTGCTGGCCCTCCATTACCTACTGTCCCTTATGTGGTGATCCCCCACTGGCCAACACTGCTGTGTATATTTGACTCCCAATAGCCTAAGCAGTTTCTCCTGATGTTCCATTAGCCACTTCCACAGTAATTTCTACCCCCATGACATCAACACAGTGTCTACTAATATTGCATTAGCTTACAGCAGTTCTATTACCTCTTTTAGCCCAGAGTGCAATGTCTGCTGACCTGCCATTAACTCAGAATGTCTTCTCTTATCAAAACTTTTTGCTCCAGCAGTCTGCTGACTCCCCACCCTCAGTAGCTCATAACCTCATGTCTTACAACCTCTTTTGGCCATCATCACAATTTTTGCTGACCCCCATTTGCTTATAGCATAGTGTCTTTTCACCCATTTAGCCTCCAGCTTAGTGACTGATGATCCTCCATTGATTCAGTATCATGTCTTTTTGCCCTATTTTAGACTCAGCATGGTGACTGCTGACCTTCCATTCACATACAGCAATGTGTCTTATACCTTCCTTTAGACCTACTGTCTGTAGACCCACATTGGCCCTCACCATTTTACCTGCTGATCCCGCATTGACTACCATACAATGTATTTAACCCAGTGAATTCTAATCACAGCATCTGCTCATCCTACATTAGATCCCATCACTATGTCTGCTGATTTTTTATTAGCCTCTGGTAGTGCCTAACCCCATTGAACCCCCAGCACAGCACATTTGCACCAGTACCTATCTGCTGTTCCCCAGTTAACCACCAATATAGTGACTCTGATCCTCCTGAGCCCCAGCAGAACTCATATGACCTTGTCACTGTCTCTTGATCCCCCATTAACCAAGTTTCAAGTTTTTTTAACCTTAAGATCTAGTGGTGTCTGCTTGCCTTAAAATAGCTCCCATCACTTTGTCTTCTGATGCTACTCTACAGCCTCTCAGCATATCTACTGGCCATACACTAATATCTTTTGATTTACTAGGACCTCCTTGAGGAGTCATCACCATGTTTTTGTCCTTACGGCAGTCGAATCACTGTGTCTGCTGAATCCCCCTGCTTTAGCCATTAGTATTGTGTCTCTGACCCCTTGAGGCCTCAGTAGGGTCTGGTGACCCCACATCAACCCACATCACTGTGTCTGTTGATCCTCTGTTAGCTGACAGTACAGTTTCTTCAGCATCCATGAGGCCCCAGCAGTATGTTTGCTACTTTAGCTACCGTCACTGTCTGCTGATCTTCAGTTAGTTACAAGAGCAAAGACTAACCTCTGAGCTTCCAGAAAGTATCTGCTGATTCTACACTAGCCTCACCTTGCAGATCACCCTTTAGCCTTGAGTACACTGTTTTTGACCCTGATAAGCCCCAACTACTATGTTGTTGACCATACATTAGCCCTCATCATTGTGCCTGCTCATGAGCTACTAATACAGTGTCTGAGCACAATCCTCCAGCCATTAGAGCTCATCACTGTGTATGCTAACCCAGTATAGTTTAGACCTTGAGCAATGCAGGGGTTAGGGGTGCTGACCCCTTGTGCAGTTGAAAATCTGCATATAACTTTGACTCCCCAGAAAGTTAGCTATTAAAACTTACCAATGACCAGGAACCTTACTGATAACATAAACAGTCAACACTGATTTTGCACATACCATGTATTTCATACTATATTCTTAAAATGAGTAAGCTAGAGAGAAATGTTTTTTCAAATTGTTGCAAATATCCAAAAAATCTTCAAATACATTTATTGAAAAATATGCATATAAGTGGACCTGTACAGTTCAAACCTGTGTTCAAAGGTTAAATGTATTAGCCTCAACACTGACTGCTCACTAGTTCAGTCTTTGCTTCATGTTACTCAATTACGGTATCTGCTGCTGACCCTGTATTAGTGTCATCACTATGTCTGCTAATATTGGTCACAAGTACAGTGCTTTTGAGCATTAAAAATCAGTCCAGTGTCTGCTGACCCCATAATAGCCCTTAGTCACTCTGCTGATTAGCCATTAGCTATCTCTAAAGTGATTTTGTCTCCACCCCAGCATTAGGCCATTCACTACCCCATCCCTGTGGATGCTACTCCCTCATTATCCCCTAGTTCAGCGTATTGGCTTCATGAGCCCCAGCATAATGCATGGGACTCATTGGTGCCTACCCTGGGTTAGAGCATACTATGGTTTCAGATGATCCTATACTAGCCACAGTACAGTGTCTGATCCCCATGTGTCCCCTTAGACATGTCTGCTGGTGCTATATTAGCTCCCATGAGTGTATCTGTTGAATTTCCACTAGTCATCAATACAGTGTCTGATCTCTGATTACTGCCTATAGTTTCTGATCACCCTGTATTAGGACCAGTTATTGTTTCCCGATCTCTCTACACTGTTTGCTGGCTGTTCTTTCAATCCTTGGAATTGTTCCTTGGACTCTGGTGGTTCCCTAGCCTTGAGACTGCTTTCTTATTTTCCTGTTACCTGCGCTTCAGAGACTGTTTGCTGGTCTTTGGGGCTGTGGCCTGGTCCTCACAATCTATCCCCTGTTGCACTGGCTATGTTGTAGTCCCTCTGACCGTCTTGCAGATATGAGGACTGTTTTGTGGTCTCTCCTGATGTCTGATGATCTTGCTGCCTCAGGTCCAGACACTTCCCTTGTGCTTCTAGCTGTTCCCGTTTCTTTGACTGTTCTCTCAGCCTGAGGTTGTTCCCTTAACTCTCTGGCTGTCTCCTAGGTGTTTTTGGCTGTTGCATGACCCTTAAGGATTGTTTCCTCTTCCCTTTGGCTCTTCTAGGGTCTCTCTGGCTGTCCTCTAACTACAAGGACTGTTCTCTGGCCCTCATGGCTCTTTGATAGTCCCTCTGACAGTTCACATCACTGCAGTGACTTCCCTGGTCCCCATGTCTGTTTCCTAGTGTCCTAGGATAGTACCTCAGCTCTGGCCTATTGCCTGGAACTACAGACTGTTCCTGCTGCTTCTAGCTATTCCCCAATACCTGGAATAGGTTACCTTACTCTCCCAGTTGTTACCTCAATCCTGGTTATGTTCACACTTCCTACTGCCTTTTTTCTGGTTTCTCCAGCTGTTTTCCAACACCAAGGACTTGTATACACTGGATGTGGCTGGGAGCATTAAACAGCAGATGGGACTTGCAGGCTGCACAGGGCACACCTTCCAGGTAGATCTTTGGCTGCGGCTGTTAGGGAGCAGCAGACCCTATGGAGAGGCTGCCTACTTCAGAGCCTGATATGGCTCCTGGCACGATATCTGCAGTCCTGGAGGCACTACATTTCCTCCCATTACCCTTACAGAAAATTAAAGTAAAATGAGTTACATCCCCCACCCCAACCAGCGCCCAGCATTCCATGTATCTGTGTGTGAATCTTTGCTGGGAGAGACTGATGGCTGAGAGGAAGCTCATGAGGGTGACAGCCCTGTGGCGTGTGCAACATGGGGTCCAGCTCAATGGGTAGCCTGGAGGTTGGCTCTTCCTTCACTCCCAGCCTAAGAAATGGGCCTCACAGTCCCTACCCAGAATCCTTTTGTGGTCTGTGCTAGGGTTAGAAGATGATTAATGGGTGTATTTGCCTCTTGGGCATTTTTTTTAGGTGAAAATATGAAACTCTCATAATAATAACTTTATATGTAACATTAATTAACAGTGATTTAATATCTAGACAGGCAATATAGTATAATGATGAAGAACATGAACTCTGGAATGAAATCTGTATTCAAATCCTGCCCCTTAATGGTTTCTTAGATATAAACACTAAAAGCATATGCTGTAAAACAAAAAGAAGATAAGTTGGACTTCATCAAAATGAAAAACTTTTGTGCTGCAAGTGATACTGTCAAGAAAGTAAAAAGTCAACCACAGAATAAGAGAAAATTTGCAAATCATATATGATAAGGGATTTGTATTTATATGTAAAGAATTACTATAATTCAGTAATAAAACATAAATAATAGCTCCTTAAAAATGGGTAAAAGATATGAATAGATATTTCTCCAAATGAGATCTACAAATGTCCTAAGCACATGAAAAGCTGAGCTTTTTAACATCATTAGGCATCAGGGAAATGGATATCAAAACCACAATGAGGTATCACTTCACACTCACTGTATGACTGGAATAAAAAGGATAAACAAGTATTGATGAGGATGTGGAAAAATTGAACCTGTCTTACATTGGTGGTGAGATGTTAAGTGGTGCAGCGATTTTGGAAAGCAGTTTGCAAGTTTCTCAAAATGTTAAACAGAGAGCACGCCTAGGTATCCACCCAAAAGAAATGAAAACATGTTCGTATTAAAACTTGTACACATATATTCACAGCAGGATTATTCACAGTAGATAAAAAGTAGAAACAGCCCAAATGTCCATCAGTTGATGAATGGATAATCAAATGCGGTATATCCATACAGTGGAATGTTACTCAGTAATAATAAGGAATGATGTACTGATACATGCTACAACATGGATGAAGTTTGGAAACGTGTTACATGAAAGAAGACAGTCACAAAATACTACATATTGTGTGATTTCATTTATATGAAATGTCCAGACCAGGCAAAATTGGAGACAAAGTAAATTAGTGGTTGTCTAGGGCAGGGGCTGAGGAGGGTGGGAGAAATGGGAGTGACTGCTAATGTGTACAGGGTTTCTTTTTGGGATGATGAAAATATTCCAAAATTCTATTGTGATGGTTGCAGAACTCTGTGACTATACTAAAATTAATCTAGTTGTTACATTAAATGGGTAAATTTTATTGTATGCAAATTATCTCAGTAAAGTTTAAAAAAAATATTATAAAAGTAAAAAGATTTTAACTAGGTAAATATTTTAAAATTTGGGTCCTTGTAATATTTTTTAAAGAAGAACATTTTAATTAGTATCTGCTTACAGTTTTGAGAACAAAAATCCTGCCTTTTCCTTGTCCTAGCTGTATGTCCTTGAGGAAATCATATTACCTCTCTATGCCAATTTCTACATCTGTAAAATGGTGATAAAAATAATACGTGCTTAACTCATAGGGACAGTGCAAATATAAATGAAGTCATCTATGTAAAGTGCTTAAAACAGCACTAGTCACATAGCTCGCCATATTAGTTATTAATAGTAGTATTAATGGTAAATATAATTTATAACAGCGCTAAATCTTAGTAATAATATTTATAATATTTGTAATATTTATAATTACAATATTTACAATGCTGTTTTATTAGGAATGATAATTTACAGTAGTGGAAATAATGTATAATATTAGAAGTAATAATTTCATGTACCCTGTTACCTTTAATTTAATTCATATTTTAACAATCTCTCCCAAAAGCATTATAAATACTTGATATGCTCAGTTATAATGTTTTTTTGTTTTGATGATGATGCCTGTACACTAATTTCTAGTGTTCAAATCCCCCTACTGACAAATACCAACATTTTCTAAGACTTCTGAGGACAACCATCTTCCCAGGTGATAATGCTTCTGTTCCTATTTCCAAGTCAGGTCACATTCTGAGGTAGTGGGGGTTAGGACTTCAGTGTACCTTTTTGGAGGACACAATTCAACCCATAACAGTTCCCCACTAGGCAATCCTCACTATGGACAAATCCCCATGTTTATAAATCTCTACTGTGGCCAAGACTATATATAAATGACAAATCCCCAAGCCTTTGGTAAATAATTCCCTTGACAAATCCTCTCTCTTCATAGTGGCATATCCCCTCTTTCACAGATACCTAACTGGCAAATACTGTATTAGTTTCCCATTGCTGTGTAACAAATTACCACAAACTTAGCAGCCTAAAACAACATCCATTTATTATCTCACAGTTCTGTAGGTCAGAAGTCCAAGTGAGCTTGGCTGAATTCTCTGCTTAATGGTCTCACAAACCCAAGTCAAAGTGTTGGCCACACTGAACTCTCTTATCTGGAGGCTTTCATGAGGAATCCATTTCCAACCTTATTCAGGTTTTTGGCAGAATTCAGTTCCTTAACAGTTGTAGTACTGAGGTTATTATTTCTTTGCTGACTGTTAGTCGGTGTTCACTCTCTTCTAGAGGCCAACTGCATGCCTCACCATGTAGGCCTCTTTATCTTTAAAGCCAATTAAAATGTGCCAAATGCTTCTCATGCTTTCAATTTCTCCAGTGTCCTCTTCTGCCACTAGCAGAAGGAAATTGCATTTTGGAAGGGCTCATGTACATATTAGATTAGGCTCATCTGGATAATTTACTTATCTTAAGGTCAGCTAATTAGTAACCTTAACTGCATTTTCAAAATCCTGTTTGCTATGTAAGTAATACAATCATGGAATTATAACTTATTATATTAATAGGTTCCACCCATATTCAAGGGGAGTTTATATAAGAGTGAGGGGGATATTGGGGTCATTCTCAGACTTTCGCCTAATGCAACTGCTTTTGCATTATCATTCATAAATATCCCACTGGAATATCTCCATTGATCATCCCCATTGGCAAATTTCCCCTTTCACAAATACCTACCCATCAGCAAGTCTAATTCATTAACCTGTTGGGAAAATAACCACCCATTTAAAAATACCTGTTAAAATAACCTCCATTCATGTCCCCTCTTGGTAAATCTCCCCACTGAGAAATAAAAATAATTGATACATCACCCAAAGATATCTGCTACTGAAAAATATTACTCATAAACACCAATGGTCATATTTCTTATTTATAACCCCTTGTTGAAAAATCTTTTTATAAATAACCCTCATAATAACATACTCCATTATTGCTTGCCCATACCTGATGGTATAACCCATTTATGACTTTGATGACAAATTACCTGTTAGCGTGTGTCCTACTGCCCAGCTCATTTTTACAAATATACCCATTATAATACCCCTGTTGGCATGTATCCCACTGGCAATATGTACTGTGTATTTCTCCATTCAGATACACCTATTAATGTATATGTGATTGGTAGCTTCACATTTACGAGTTTCTGTATTCATAAATACTTCCCTCAACTCAGGTATAACTCCACTGATGATCACTGGTGACAAATCTCTTTATTCTTAAATACTCACCAAGAGCATATCTCTCATTGACAACCCAATTTATAAATCTGATTTGCAAATACCTTCCTATTGGAATTTTTTACATTGAAAATCTCAGTTGAGCATACCCATAAATTCTCATTTACTGGAGAATATCTCTCATTGACAGCCTACAATGACATATCTTCCCTTCTTAAATCTCAATATATCCCACATTGATGAGCATATAGATACAAGAGCCACATTCATAAATACAGGTTTGTTGGCATACTTGTTTTCAAGCTCAGGTTATAATCTTTCCCATTCATAAAAAATCACACCAACTGAGGATATATCTCTTATTGACAACCTTCATTGACAAATCTCCACATTTATAAATTTACACCTGTGACTTCCTTCAGCCAAGATGGAGTCAGAGGAGTTGGATTTACCCTCATGCCTAGAACAAACAAACAGACAAAAACAGATAAAATACATGAAGAAAAAAAGGTTTTCAAGACCGTGTATATCATACAATGAAGAACTATGATCCCTGAGAAAAAAACAAATGAGGTGAGTCCTGTAATTGGCCCAGCACACTTCCTTCAGAAAGTTTCCAGGGCACTGCACAGAGAGGAGGAACTGAGGAAGAGGGTGGTGAATTCCCTGAATTGAGAAGGAACTGAGAGTCTAGGGAGAACTAAGCAGATAAAATTCACAGGACACACACACCACCGGAGTGGAGAATATCACACAAGAGAGATGACCCAGGTGATCTGCCTAGGGTCCTTGAGTATTCAGTAGAATACCACTTAGCACATGTGTGAGGTACCTGAGGCCAGGGAATGAACCGTTTGAAAGGATAAGAGGACATTGTGTCTGATGCTCACACAGGGCTGGGAATAGTGCCTATTTTCACCAGCCAGACTGGAAAAATAGGGCACTGGATAGAGAATTCAAGAAGCTATTGCCTCAGTAGGGAATAATTAGCCCTAGGCCGAGCACTTCTCCAGATATACCTAAAAGTTAATAAGCAAGACCTGTAAGGATCAAACTGTTTCAAAGTAACTTAGCTGTGTCCCCCCCAAAATTCAAGATAATTTATAGAAATGCATAAATATTTGATACCTAACAGTAAAATCACAATGTTTGGCATTCAATCAAATATTACTAGGCATGCAAAGAACTAGGAAAACAGGACACATAATGAGAATAAGCAATCAACCAACCCAGAACTGACAACAGATGTTAGAATTAGCAGATAGGTATATTTTAAACGTTGTTATAAATGTATTCCACATGCTCAGAAAGTTAGTGGAGACATGGAAAATATTTTTTAGAAGATCAATACTAGACTTCCACTTCTGGAAAAATGAAGTAGATGTACTTTCCCCTATTCTTCCCACTAAGTACAACAACAACAAAAAACTCTGGAAATGGTATTTATAAAATAAACATAAGATGACTCTGAAAGATGGAGTGAAGTAGGCATATTGGCTAGGCACCTCAATACCCTCCCCGCAAAACAGAGCACATAGGTGAGTTCCATGAGTTTTCTTTTTGCTTCGTGTATCTGAGACCATGCTTGAGAACCTGACAACCTGGACATGACAATGTTCCCAGACAAGAAAAATGACTGTACAAAAACCTGCTTTTTCTAGTCAGAGAGTGAGGAAATGGGCAGCCTAACAAGACAGTAAACTTTTAGAAAATAGTTGCTTTACTGAATCCAAACAGTATACAAAAAAAAAAAAGTGGACCAGCTCCCACCTACACCAACAAATGCCAAGCAAGGAGCTTTTATTTCCACTCCAAAGAATGTCATGCCAAACCTCTGTAAGGTAGTGTCAGAAAAGATTGATTATGAAGTCGGGATAGTTGTCCCTACCAGGTAGTAACAAGCCCTCTCTTATGCAGTATCAGTGGAATCTATGTGGGGAGCCTTGACTTCCTCACATGGCAGGATCAAGGCACCCTTCCCTTCCCTCCCAGGGTGGTGTTATTGGAGGCCATGAGGAGAGCAGTAAGGAGGCACTGATATTCCTAACAGCCAGGGAAATATCAGTGGGGGCCTACTTAGACTTGGAACTCCCAGCCCTGCCTAGCAGTAGCAAGGAGGCTCCCCCCTTTATTAGCAACAGAGGGTGAGTATAGAAATTAGACTTCTCCCCATACCTGGCATTAGCAATCTGGCACCCTTCACTATTTTTCCCTGCTGGAATGGTGTGAGAAAAAGCCAGCTTAAAAAGAAGGCTATGTAAGAACTGGAATCTCATAATATCTAAAATGTTCAGCTTTCAATTGAAAATCACTTGTCATTCCAAGAACCAGGAATATCTTATAATTGAATTTTATATTCAGTTTTATAATTGAATGAAAAAAGATAATAAAGTTGTAGGATACAAAATCAATATACAAAAATGTGTTGTGTTTCTATATACTAATGAACTAGCAGAAAGAAATTAAGAAAACAATCCCATTTATAATTGCATCAAAAAGAATAAAGTATCATGGAATAAATTTAGCCGAGGATGTAATTAAAAGACCTGTACTCTGAAAACTATAAGACACTGATAAAAGAAATTGAGAATAATACAAATAAATGGAAAGATACACCATGTTCATGGATAGGAAGAATATTGTTTAAATGTCCATACTACTCAAAGCAATCTACAGAGTCCATGCAATCCCTATCAAAATACCCATGGCATTTTTCATAGAACCAGAAAAAATCATCCAAAAATTTCTATGGAACCACTAAAGACTGAATAGCCGAAGCAATCTTGAGAAAGAAGAACAAAGCTTGGGATATCACACTCCCTGATTTCAAACTATTCTACAAAGCTGTAATAATCAAGGCAATATGGTACTGGCATGAAAACAGATACATAGATCAATAGAACAGAACAGACAGCCCAGACACAAACCTACACTTACATGGTTAACCTATGGCAAAGAAGACAAGAATATACAATGGGGAAAAGACAGAGTCTTCAATAATGGTGTTGGGAAAACTGGACAGCTACATGCAAAAGAATGGAACTGGACCACTTCTGTACACCACCACACACACACACACCTCAAAATGGATTAAAGACCTAAATATAAGTCCTGAAACCATAAAACTTCCAAAAGAAAACATAGAAAGTAAACTCTTGGACATTGTCCTTGGCATTTTTTTTTTTTTGGATATGTCTCCACAGGCAAAATAGACAAAAAATACAAAAGTAAAAATAAACAGAGGAACTACCTCAAACTAAAAAGCATCTACCTGGACAGTGAAAGAAACCATCAACAAAATAAAAAGGTAACTTGACCAACATCCAAAACACAAACAACAACAAATGTTGGCGAGGATGTGGAGAAAGGGAAACCCTCCTACACTGATGGTGGGAATGCAAATTAGTTCAACCATTGTGGAAAGCAGTATGGAGGTTCCTCAAAAAACTCAAAATAGAAATACCATTTGACCCAGGAAACTCCTAGGAATTTACCCTAAGAATGCAGCAGCCCAGTTTGAAAAAGACAGATGCACACCTATGTTTATCGCAGCACTATTTACAATAGCCAAGAAATGGAAGCAACCTAAGTGTCCATCAGTAGATGAATGGATAAAGAAGATGTGGTCCGTATACATAATGGAATATTATTCATCCATAAGAAGGAAACAAATCCTACCATTTGCAACAACATGGATGGAGCTAGAGGGTATTATGCTCAGTGAAATAAGCCAAGTGGAAAAAGACAAGTATCAAATGATTTCACTCATATGTGGAGCATAAGAGCAAAGAAAAAAACTGAAAGAACAAAACAGCCACAGACTCACAGAACCCAAGAATGGACTAACAGTTACCAAAGGGAAAGGGACTGGGGAAAATGGGTGGGAAGGGAGGGATAAGAGGGAAAAAGGGGCATTACGATTAGCAGACATAATGTTGGGGGGCACGGGGAGGGCTGTACAACTCAGAGAAGACAAGTAGTGACTTTATAGCATCTCACTACGCTGATGGACAGTGACTGTAATGGGGTAGGTGGGCGGGTACCTGATGAAGTGGGGAGTTTAGTAACCATAATGTTGCACATGTAATTGTAGATTAATGATACCAAAATTAAAAAAAATGAAAATAAATAAATAAATAAATAAATAAATAAAAAGGTAACTCACTGAATGGGAGAAGATATTTGCTAATGATAGATCTGATAAGGTGTTAATATCCAAAATATGTAAAGAACCCATACAACTCAACACCAAAAAAAACAAATAAATTAAATCCAGTTAAAAAGTGGGCAGAGGATGTGAATAGATGTTTTTCCAAAGAAGACATAGAGATATTCCAAGAGACATGAAAAAATGCTCAACATCATTAATCATCAGGGAAATGCAAATCAAAACCACAATGAGATATCACCTTATACCAGTCAGAATGGCTGGTATCAAAAAGACGAAATAGTAAGTGCTGGGGAGTATGTAGAGGAAAGGGAACCCTCGTGCACTGTTGGTGGGAATGTAAATTGGCACAGCCACTATGGAAAACAGTATGGACATTCCTTACAAAATTAAAAATAGGAATACCATATGACCCAGTAATTCCATTTCTGGGTATTTACCCAAATAAAACAAAAACACTAATGCAAAAGTGTATATGCACCCCTGTGTCTGTCACAGCATTATTTACAATAACTAAGATATGGAAGTAACATAAGTGTCCAGTGGTAGATGGATAAAGAAGATATGGTACATTTACACAATGGAATATCACTCAGCCATAAAAAAGAATGAAATCTTGCCATTTGCAATAACATGGATGGACCTAGAGGGTATTATGCTAAGTGAAGTAAGTCAGACAGAGAAAGACAAATACCATATGATTTCACTTATATGTGAAATCTAAAAAACAAAACAAACTAGCAAACAAACAAAAACAAACAGACTCATAAATACAGAGAACAAACTTGTGGTTGCCAGAGGGCTGGAGGTTGGGGGATAGGTACAGTAGGTGAAGGGAATTAAGAGGAACAAAGTTCCAGTTATAAAATAAATAGTCTAGGGATGGAAAGTACAGCACAGGAAATGTAGTCAATAATACTGTAGTAAGTTTATTACACAAAAAAGACAACTAGAGATGTTAGAATTATCTGACAAAGATTTTAAGGCAGCCACAATAAAATGCTTCGGTGAGCAATTATGAACACACTTGAAACAAATAACAAAAATACAGTCTCAGCAAAGAAATACAAAGTCTTAGCAAAGCTATAGAAGATATAAATAAAAAACAAATGGAAATTCAGAACTGAAAAATACAATAGCCAAAATAAAAAAACTCAAAAGATGAACTCAATGAAGGAACAGATAAAGGAATCAGTAAGTTTTAAGATAGAAAAGCAGAAATTACCCAATCTTCCCAGCTTATAGATGACCACCTTCTCACTGTGTCCTCCATGGCATTTCTCTGCACACACATCACTGGTGTCTCTTCCTCTTTTTATCAGGACACCAGTCCTATTGGATTAAGGTCTACTTTTATGACCTCATTTAACTTTAATTACCACCTTGAAGTGGTATCTCCAAATACAATCACAGTGCAGGTTAGGGCTCCAACATATAAATTTTGGGGTACACATAACAACCCATAATGTCCAGCAATGGGCAGAGAAATCCTCGGAGTAGTGATTTGATAGAGAATTGGAACAGGCAATTGAAACATTTGTTGTCTGAAACTGGGAGAGATGAAGGGTTGACTTACATGACTTCACAAGTGTGTATTCAGTCAACAGGGGGATGGGGGAGGGGGTTGCCAAGGCAGATCTCCAATAGATAGATTTCTTTACTTTTCAGAAGGATCCAGGAAAGAGTTGGTAGGAAATGTATGACTATACAGTGTTCCCCCCACACCACCTCAACTCTCCTTTTTTTCCTATCTGATTCAGGGATTTCAGGACCAGTACTGCAAGTGCACATGCCAGAAGCAGGGATAATCCTTGAGCAAGAAACTTTAACTGTATTTTAAATGTTTACATCAGAATTCCAAAGGCTCTAATGTGACAGATTGATTCTGCCTTCACCCCAGTTGGCAAAATTGGGGTTGACAGTGAATATTAGCTACACTAATGAGTGGTTGAGATAGCCCACTAATTTTGGACCTATTTAATGATACCCTATATGGATGAGAGTGGACCAAAGGGGAAGCATCTGCTAGACTGGTACTGCTGCTGACAATCTGGATCAGCACAGTGGCCGAACCTATTGTCCCTTTCAAAGGTGGAAAAGTTTGGGTGAAATTCAATGATAAATGGAGAGGAGATATAGTAGCTGAGAATAAAAGAATGAATAAACAGGCTGTGTGAAGAAGGGAAATCCATTACATTGCTGCCCTGAGAGGCTCAGAGCAAGGGATAATATTGTCCCTTACCTCAATTATACAAGATGCCTGAAAGAATGAAGCCCTGTGTTGCTAAGACCACACCTACTTTTGAAACCTGACAAGGTTGTATGGAAGCCTGCAAACCTGAGTGGAGTAGCTTTGACAGATGAACTGGACCAATTTTTGATGACTGAGTGGGACTATAGTAATAAGCCAGTGTCTAATGAGTATTTTATTTTATGTTTTGTTCTACTTTGGAAAGAACACTTAACAGGAGGTCTACCTTTTTAACAAAATTTTAAATGTACAGTGTATCATTGTTGATTAGGTACAGTGTTGCATGCAGGTTACATCTACTACTATACTATGATATATGGTGTAGCACTGGCCTTGCTGCCAAGACTATACTTATAATGGTCAAATATATTGGGAAATTGAGTTAAAGACTTCTCAGGATATAATACTAGGAGAAAATGAGTGGCTTGAGAAAGAACTGGATTTAGCTAATCTTCAGCTAATTTCTATGCTAAATAGTTCTTCACAAGTTTATCATAAGGCACATAGAGAGGCAGATTAAAGGGGAAGAGTAATTGAATTAGTATAAAATATAAAAATGTATAGATAATGGCTTTATAGGATGGATTCATTCTTTACTATTGCAGTATATCATATAAATGCTATAGTAAAAGTAGATGCCCAAATGTATTTTGCTGTACAAGAGCCTTGGCCAAAGGCCAGGGGTGGCCTGTGTATTAAAGAATTTAACCTTACCCAAGAGAAGTCTGACCTTTGCCCATAGCTTCACAGAGTAGGTAATCTCCAGGCCCTTGATGTTATGCCTGATAGGAATGTCTTTGTTTACCTGGGGCCTTGTGCCATCCAGATAGTAACTGTGATTTAGGGTGGGGGTTCAGAGTCACATCAACAACATGATACAGAGTGGGGGCTTTGGCTTATGGATCTTGGACTCTTGAGGGCTGGAAACTGCAATAAGCCAGGGGAGAAGTCAGCCTGCCTATATGATGGAGCCCTACTGACTTCTGGACACCAAGGCTCTGGTGAATTTCCCTGGCTGACACTGTTCTGTTCTGCTGTCACTCATCAATGTCAGGGGAGTAATGCTGTTTTAATTCCATGGGGAGAAGCTCTTCAATTGTTGTCTTCCTGAACTTTGCCCTATGTGCTTCTTCACTTGGCTGATTTTAATCTCTATCCTTAGCTGTAGTAAAATGTAACTATGAGTATAATAGCTTTCGGTGGGTTCTGTGAGTCTGTCTAAGTGAATTATTGAACTTGAAGCTGGTCTTGGACACCCTTGAATTTGCAATTGGTGTCAGAAGTGAGGGAAGTCTTATGCAGGGATTGTTCCTTCTAACTTCTGCACAAGATAAACAATTAACCGTCAGTTGACTTTTCTATATACCAGTAATTAACAATAAAAAATTGAAACCAAAAACCAGTACCACACAATAAAGTGAAAACAAGTCAACACTAAGTAAAATGGCATCAAAGGAAATAATTTGTCAGATGTGAAAGACCTGTACACTGAAAACTAAAAATGAAATATCGTAACATTAAAGAATAAAGAAATAGAGATATACCTTATTTATGAGTCAGAAAACCCAATATTGTTAAGATTTCAATTCCCCCTTATTGATCTATAAATTCAAACCAATCCCAGTAAAAAATCACAGCAGCTTTTTTTGTTACTGAAATGGACTTTATTCTACAATTCATATGAAATGTAAAGGACCTAGAATAGCCAGAACAACTCTGAAAAAGAAACAACTTTGAGATATAATTTATATTCCATATTTAAATTGTACAGTTCAATGACTTTTTTTTAAACTAAAGTTTATTCTTAAATGTACAACAGGCTCCAAGAAAACACTTCATTCTAGTTCTAGGTGGCAACAGATGTTACAGCAGGGAATACAGATGTTAAAACGATTGGAATCAAGGATCACCTTAATGACTTTTATTAAATTTACCTAGTTGTGCAACCATGATGACAATCAAGTTCTAGAACATTTATATCACCCCAATAAGATCCCTTGTACTAATTTGCAGTTAATAACTGTTCCCCTTCTCACCCTTGAACAGCCACTAATCTACAGATCTCTTATTTGCTTTTTATGGACATTTCATATAAAAATAATACACAAATACAATATTTGATCTTTTGTGTCTCACTTCCTTCACTTAGCATTATATTTTTGAGGTTCATCCATGTTATAGTTATTAGTACTTGTACTTTTTTATTGCTGAATACATTGTGTATCCATTCACCAGTTGATGGACATTTGGATTGTCTCTACTTTCTGCCTCGTATGAATAATGCTGCTGTGAATATTCAAGTGCAAGTGTTTGTGTGAACACATTACATATCTTCTAGGTAGATACTAGGAGTGACATTGCTGGGTCCTATGGTAAATCTATGGTAAACTTTTTAAGAAACTGCCAAAGTTTTCCAAACTGGCTATATCATTTTGATGTATTCATATCAGGAATGTATGAAAGTACCTAATTCTCTATATCCTTGTCAACATTTATTAGAATTGTCTTTTTTATTGAAGTAGCATTGATATATAATTGTCTTTTTATTGTAGTCATTTTAGTGCATGTAAAGTGGTATTTCACTGTGGTTTTAATAAGAATTTCCCTAATGACTGATGATAATGGGCATCTCTTTGGCTGATTTGTATATCTTTTGTGAAATGTCTCTTCACATCTTTTGCCTATTTTAAACTGGGTTGTTTGTGTAGGGGGGCACAGGGAAGGCAGTATAGCAAAGAGAAAACAAGTAATGACTATACCATCTTACTACACTGATGGACAGTGACTGCATTGGGGTTGGGGGCACTTGATAATATGGGTGAATGTAGTAACCACAATGTTGCTCATGTGAAACCTTCATAAAATTGTATATCAATGACACCTTAATAAAAAATAAAATATAAAATAAACTGGGTTGTTTGCTTTCTTTTTATTGAGTTGTAAGAATTCTTTATATTTATTCTGGATGTAAGTCCTTTATCAGATACATGATTTACAAATGTTTTTTCCCAGTCTATGTTTTGCCTTTTCATTTTCTTAATGGTGTCTTTTGAAGCACAAACCTTTTTGGCTTTTGGTTTGATTAAGTCCAATTTATCATTTTTTCTTTATGGGTCATGCTCTTGGTATCCTAAGAATTCCTTGCCTACTACGAGGTCACAGAGATTTTCTCCTATGTCTTCTGTTAAAACTTATATAGTTTTAGCTTCTGTGCCTCTGATCCATTTGAGTTAATTTTTAGTGTGGTGTGAATTAAGATTTAATCTTTTTGTGTATGGACATTCAATTATCCCTGTACCAAATGTTGAAAAGACTTTTCTTTTCCCCATTGAATTACCTTCACACTTTTGTAAAAGATATTTACCATAAATATGAGGGTTTATTCCTGGACTTTGTTCTATTCCACTGATCTGTGTGTCTGTCCCCATGCCAATACCATACTGTCTTAATTATTGTGGCTTTATAGTAACTTTGAAATTGGGAGGTAAATGTCCTCCCACTTTGTTCTTTGGCAAATTCCTTTTTGCTATTCTTGATCCTTTCTATTTCTGTGTAAATTTTAGAGCTAGCTTATCAATTTCTGGGGAAGAAAGACTGCTGAAAGTTTAGTAAAGTTGAGTTGAATCTGTAGATGATGTGGTTTTTCTTCGTTAGCCTGTTAATATGGCAGATTACGCTGGTTTTTGAATGTTGAAGCAGTCTTGCATCACTGGAAGGAACCCCACTTGGTCATGATGTATAATCATTTTATGTTCAATTTGCTAATATTTTGTTGAAGATTTTTATGTTTATATTCATGAGGAATATTGGTCTGTAGTTTTCTTTTCTTGTGATGTGTTTGTACAGCTTAAGGATCAGGGTAATACTGGCCTCACAGAGTTTGGGAATGTTCCTCTTCTGTTTTTTTATAAAGATTTTGTGAAGTGTTCATATTATTTCTCCTGTAAATGTTAAATGCAATTGACCACTTAAACCATCTGGCCTTGGGATTTTTGTGTGGGAAGATTTAAACTTACTAACTGCTTACTATGGCTGGTGGGATGTAAAATAGTACAGCCACATGAAGACCATGCTTGGGTCTCAGA
Source organism: Smutsia gigantea (assembly GCA_032199065.1). Taxonomy (NCBI): domain Eukaryota; kingdom Metazoa; phylum Chordata; class Mammalia; order Pholidota; family Manidae; genus Smutsia; species Smutsia gigantea. Next base: position 92,152 of record JAVSCE010015871.1, on the reverse strand, counting down.
TCTCATATATCAGTAAACCACCTTGGGGAGACGCTATGGTGGGATTGGAGGACAAAGAAATAAAAATTAAAACCACACCAAGATATCACTGTATACCCACCATAGTGGCTAAAGTGAAAAAGGTGGAAATTACCAAGTTGGCAAGGATGTGGAGCAACCAGAACTCATGTGCTGTGCTGATGGGAGTGCATGCTGGTATAGCCGCTTTAGAAAACTAGTTTAAAAACTAAAGCTGAAGCTGGTGTTGGAAAAACTGGACAGCTACATGTAAGAGAATGAAACTGGACTACTGTCTAGCCCCATACACAGAGGTAAACTCAAGGTGGATCAAAGACCTGAATGTAAGTCATGAAACCATAAAACTCTTAGAAAAAAACATAGGCAAAAATCTCTTAGACATAAACATGAGCGAATTCTTCATGAACATATCTCCCTGGGCAAGGGAAACAAAAGCAAAAATGAACAAGTGGGATTATATCAAGCTGAAAAGCTTCTGTACAGCAAAGGACACCATCAGTAGAACAAAAGACATCCTACAGTATGGGAGAATATATTCATAAAAAACGTATCTGATAAAGGGTTGACATCCAAAATATATAAAGAACTCATGCACCTTAACAAACAGAAAGCAAATAATCCAATCAAGAAATGGGCAGAGGACATGAATAGACACTTCTCTAAAGAAGAAATTCAGATGGCCAACAGGCACATGAAAAGATGCTCCACATCGCTAATCATCAGAGAAATGCAGATTAAAAACCACAATGAGATATCACCTCACACCAGTGAGGATGGCCAACATCCAAAACACAAACAACAACAACAAATGTTGGCGAGGATGTGGAGAAAAGGGAACCCTCCTACACTGCTGGTGGGACTGCAAATTAGTTCAACCATTGTGGAAAGCAGTATGGAGGTTCCTCAAAAAACTCAAAATAGAATTACCATTTAACCCAGGAATTCCACTCCTAGGAATTTACCCTAAGAATGCAGCAGCCCAATTTGGAAAGGACAGATGCCCCCCTATGTTTATTGCAGCACTATTTACAATAGCCAAGAAATGGAAGCAACCTAAGTGTCCATCAGTAGATGAATGGATAAAGAAGAGGTGGTACATATACACAATGGAATATTATTCAGCCATAAGAAGAAAATAAATCCTACCATTGCAACAACATGGATGGAGCTAGAGGGTATTATGCTCAGTGAAATAAGCCAAGCCGAAAAAGACAAGTATGAAATGATTTCACTCATATGTGGAGTATAAGAACAAAGAAAAAATACTGAAGGAACAAAACAGCAGCAGACTCACAGAACCCAAGAATGGACTAATAGTTACCAAAGGGGAAGGGACTGGGGAAAATGGGCGGGAAGGGAGGGATAAGAGGGAAAAAGGGGCATTACGATTAGCAGATGTAATGTTGTGGGGGCACGGGGAGGGCAGTACAACTCAGAGAAGACAAATAGTGATTCTATAGCATCTCACTACGCTGATGGACAGTGACTGTAATGGGGTTGGTGGGAGGGACCTGATGAAGGGGTAGTTTAATAACCATAATATTGCACATGTAATTGTAGATTAATGGTACCAAAATAAATTATATTAAAATCTAAAAAAAAAAAAAACTAAAGCTGAGCATATGGATACTCTATGACCTGGCAGTTCAACTCCTAGAGATTAGACCTAACAGAAATTCATAAATATGTTCCTCAGTAGACAGGTACTGAAATTTTTAAAGTAGTACTATTCCTAATAGCCCCAAGCTGCAAACAACCCAAATGTCCATCAAAGTAGAATGGATAAATATATTGCAGCATATTCACACAATGGAATGTAACATGACAGTGAGAATGAATTACCTGCCACTACATTCAGCAATATGGGTGAATCTCATATATATATGAATGAAAGACACTAATGAGTATATTACTAACATATGAAATTATTTGACTCAACTTATATAATACCAGATAGACAAGACTAATCTATGCTGTTAAAAGTCAGGATAGTGTTCACCTTGGGTGCCGGGAAAGGGGCACAGGGAGTGCTTCTGGGGTGTTGGTCATCTTCTATTTCTTGACCTGAGTATGCAGTTTGTGAGAATTCACTGAGCTGTATGCTTATGATATGTGCATTTTCTCTATGTATTATACTTTAATAAAAAGGTTTGAAAACAAAATAAAATTGCATGCTAGAAAGAATGCCCCTTTTCTTAAGAGTGTTTAAAGGAAAATGAGAAAGTGTCTGTATATCAGTGCTCAACAAAAGAGCAGTGCTCTTTCTAGAGAAGTCTCCCAGTTATTCAACTATAATAAATGTAGTCATTTTTTAGCTAACCAGCTAAATGCAGTGTGACTTTAAAACCCCACAGCAATCTACACAAAACTACTCAATGTGTGTGTAGAAAATTATATGTTAACCAAACTGGGAGAAAAACAAAATAAAAACTTTTTGTATTGAAACCCAAGTTCTCAACCATTCTTTTTCAAATAGGAATCCCAAAGAGAGCAGAAGCTTCAGTGGACAAGGCTAGAGGTCCAGAGTGCTGTGGCTCAGTTCCATCATCTTGGGTTTCTCAGGGGATAAAAAAGCTATGGGATGCAGATTATATAAGTGATAGCTGTTGGGGCACAGGTTAGAAGGTATGCAGGTATGCATACTTTTGGGGTGTGAATCACCTGCTGCCACAGCATGGAATTAATGAGGGAGCAATTGCCACCTTTAGATGTCTGTAACATTTAATAACTATATTCCTGTAACACAGGCTAGAGCTATGCCTAATTTGTAGATGCATAGTCAGACTTTAAGTTTAAAAATTCATTTTTAAACTTAACCATGATGAACTTCTCAAAGGGAAGAGAAAGAATAGTTTCTCATGGTAATCCTTTCTGTGCCTTAAATGTCAATGATCACAAAGACTTCTGGCTTCTACTCACAGATCTGCATTCCCAAATAGCTTTTGGCTTGACTTCAGTGCCTTGCATGTGTTTGGACAATGAAAACTCTTCTCCCCACCCTAGTAATCTGAAAATATTTTGCCCAATATTTAGTACTTTTACATCTCAGGGTATGAAGAACTAATTAGAGCTGAATTTATGAAGTCCTTTATCCAAAAAGTGAAACATAAGAGATAAGTTACCTATTGGGGTCTCTCTTTCTACCATTTGCAGGAGCTTGAGAGTCTCTGTATGAGTCTTGAAATTAAATAGTACTATTGCTCAAATGCTTTATCAAAGTGCCTCTCCACACATATAATTGCATATCAACTGTGGTGATGCAGGTACTTGTATTTCCAATCAACTGAAGGATACTTAGCTTTTTTTGCTTTCTGTTCACTTACGCTGTAGTCTTACCTACTTCTCCCTGAACAATGATCACAGCATCAGGTACTCCTCTTCCCCATTTGGACACATCTGATGCATACCCAGTTGTCAATTCCCCCTGAAGGCTTTTTCAGTCATTGGCCTTATAGAGTTTTTCTCCATTATGAGTTTTCTGGTGTTTAATGAGATTTGATTGGTCAGTGAAGGCCTTCTGACATTCTGTACAAGCATAGGGTTTATTGCCTGTATGAGTTATCTGATGCATACTTAGTGTTGCTTTCTGGATGAAAGCTTTCCCACATTTACTGCATTCATAGTGTCTCTCTCCAGTATGTGATTTCTGATGGACAGTGAGGCGTGACTTCCAGGTGAAAGTTTTTCCACAGTCACTGCATTTATAGGGTTTCTCTCTAGTATGGATTTTCTGGTGTGTTATGAGATTTGACCTGTCAGTGAAGGCTTTCCCACATTCAGCACATATATTGGGTTTCTCTCCTGTGTGAATTTTCTGATGTACACGGAGTTGTGACTTCTTAGTGAAGCATTTCCCACAGTCACTGCATTCATAAGGCTTCTCTCCAGTGTGAATTCTATGATGTGCAATGAAGTGTGATTTCTGGATGAAGGCCTTTCCACATTCGGGACAAACATAGGGCTTCTCTCCTGTATGGATTCTCTGATGCACACTTAGTGTTGATTTCTGGATAAAGGCTTTCCCACATTCATTGCATGCATAGTGTCTCTCTCCAATATGGGATTTCTGATGTATTTTGAGGCGTGACTTCCATATGAAGGCTTTTCCACAGCCATTGCATTTATAGGGCTTTTCTCCAGTATGGGTTTTCTGGTGTTTAATGAGATTTGACTGATCACTGAAAGCCTTCCCACATTCAGCACACATATAGGGTTTCTCTCCAGTATGAGTTTTCTGATGTGTAGTGAGATTTGTCCTATGAGTGAAGACCTTTCCACATTCTGTACATATATAGGGTTTTTCTCCTGTGTGAATTCTTTGATGCACATGGAGTTGTGACTTCTTAGTGAATGATTTTCCACAGTCACTGCATTCATAAGGCTTTTCTCCAGTATGAATTCTCTGATGTGTATTGAAATGTGATTTCTGGATGAAGGCCTTTCCACATTCAGTACACACATAGGGTTTCTCTCCTGTGTGAATTCGCTGATGCATCCTGAGAGCTGATTTTCTGGTGAAGGCTTTGCCACACTCACTGCATGCATAGTGTTTCTCTCCAGTGTGAGTTTTCTGATGTATACTGAGGTCTGAATTCTGGGAGAAGCCTCTTCCACATTCACTGCACTCATAAGGTTTTTCTCCTGTATGAATTCTCATATGTCTAAAGAGATAGGATCTGTGGAAAAAGGCTTTTCCACATTCACTGCATTTATAGGGTTTCTGCCCGGTATGAATTTTCTGATGTGTAATGAGGTTTGACTTGAGAGTAAAAGCCTTCCCACATTGAGTACATATATAGGGTTTCTCGCCTGTATAAACATTCTGAGGTACATCAACTTGTGGCTTCTGAGTGGGGACTTTCTCACTTTTGTTGCATTCATAGGATTTTTCTCCAGCAGGAGTTCTCTGATGCTCAAGAAGATGTGACTTCTGGGTAAAGCTCTTTACACATTCAGTGCATACGTAAAGTTTCTCTCCAGAATGAATTTTCTGATGGTGGATGAGAACTTGTTTTTTGCCAAGATGCTTTTCACATTTATTATGTTCACAGAAATTTGTTCCTGTATTAGCATTCTCATTCTTAGTAGAGGAAGAGTTAAGGGCAAAATTGTTATCATTTCCAAAAATCTTATCAAGGTTCTTTGTTGCATTGCTTTTATTATGATTATGTAAGTTTAAAGTATGCTTCAAACTCTTTCCAAATGTGTCACAGTTATGGAGTCTTTTAATTGAAGGAACAAGCTTGGTACTCACATGTATTATTTTTTCAATGTTTTTACATTCATAGCTCCTCTCCTTAACCAATACTTTCACATGACTTAAAGGGTTATTTTGGTTTTCCTGACATCTCTCCAGATGGTCATTATCTTGCCACAATTCTTCTAAGATGGAACACAATGAATCTTCTCCTATGGATTGACCAAATTTCTCACAGTGGAATAAAACTCCAGAAATTCTCTGTTTTGGGGTTTGCCCAACATCCTCATCTAAAAAGTAAAAGAAAACAATGACAGTGACTCACAGGACAATTAGCAGAGGATAGAAGGTACATGTAGTTCAGACAGGATGAACACAGAGAAGTGGAAGGGTCTGACAATAACGAAAATAGTAATAATGTAGTAATACAAAATTCTCCTAAAACACTTACTGTATGCAAAACAATTATATCTCCTTATGATGCACTGGGCACTGTTCCAAGTGCTTTACACATAATAGTCAATTTAATTCTCACTAAACCCTAAGAGGTAGCTAGCATTATCCAGTGTGTTTCACAGATGAGAAAACAGAAGCAGAGAGAAGTTATGTAACTTGCTGAAGATCAAATAGCTAAATAAGTGAGAGAGATGGGATTTGAACCCTGGGAATTCATATCCACCTTGTAGAAGCTCTGGATAATGAGTGATCAGAAGAAGAAACTGAAGTTTGTTATGGGGAAGGCTGGTATGGAAGAAATATTTCAGATTGTATGTTCTTATTACACACCAGCTCCAAAACCTTGCTAATCTGTCTGCTTCCTCTTGTTTTTCCCTCTGAAGCATTATGAGCATCAACATTGAACTTGTGTGCCTCAAACACCAATTCTTCTATATCTATAGGAAAAACTGTTGCAACATCAGCCATCCTGACACAGACAAATGGTGAACAGTTATCTGTGTTCCAACTCTATAGCCAGCTGCAGGTTTTCCTTGGTCCCAGAAATACATGCTCTCAAGAGCTGTCAGATAGGAGAAGGAAAGCCAGTATGGCAGAAACTGTAAGCCATTTGCCTCTTCTTTTATGGTAACATAACATAGTTGGGCATTACATTTATCAGCCTCAGTTTATTCTCACCAGAGGAGTATGAGCAGACGTGATATGTGCGACTTCCAGACCAGGCCTTAAGGCAGTGGGCAAATTTGCTTTATTCCCCTTCCTCTCCCAGTGGACTCAACAATGACCCAATATTAACCACGCAGCTGACAACAGTGCCCTAGGAGATGGCAGAGCAATGACTTGGAACTTGGTCCCTGGTGACCTGTCAGGATCAGAGGTGACTTGGTGAATGGATCCATTCACCTCAGGATTCTTATATAAGAAAGGATGTACTTATATTTGTTGTTTTGTTCCTCTGTGCACATTCAAAATGTACTGTTCTTGATATCAGCTCTGATTTCAGTATACCTCTAGGTAGGTTATATCTGCTATGTATTTGTAGAGCAGACATGGTACCACTCATACTGTTACTCAGCTTGGCACAATTTTATGACAAAAAATTAGTACACAAAGGCTGAAATTGTCAACATTCCATGCAGTCGTCTTCCCTTTCCAAATATAATCTATAGTCCTTTGAATTCCTCTGTGCAGACACTTGAAAAATCCTCTGAAAGAGAGCAAAATATCCTCCCTTATCTCCCCAAATCCAATAAATGTTTACCAAATATCTTCCATGCTTTGCTTCAGAAAACTGAAGAATAAGTGTGCCAGTTATCAATTTTTTGCCATTTAACTCAAAATTCACCCTTCCTTGCTAGCTCTATAACAATGGATTTGAGTCTCTTTAAAAATATTTCTTCCTTTGCCATTTGGTATGATGTTGAGCCTTGTCAGTACAGGGGTTTTGCTTCCTGGTTCTAGGGCGCTCACTCAGCAGGCTCCTCCAGCAAGGGCAGCTTGTCTAGCAGCAGGCTCCTGCAGTGCTGGGGCTTCACCAACATCTGGCCCCTGATGGACATGAACTTCCCAGGTACCCAGGTCTCGCGGTGCGGGTGGCTTCTCTAGACCTCAGTTCCTGCTGCGCATATGGCTTACTAAGCAGCCAGCTTCTGCAGCACCCAAAAGTTGACCTAGAACCCCTCTCACATGATTTGTAGTAGAATATCTCTAGTTAGACACTTCCCCATGATCAGCTTCTCTGGAACCCCCAAGGGCAGATTTCCAGCAAGTTCCACCAGCACACCACAGCAACTCTCCTGCCGTGCTGTGAACCGCGGCTGTGCCCTCCTAGCAAGGTCTGGATTCATCCCTGGGATGCAGGGGATGCTTTTGTTTGGTTGCTCCATCACAGACCTAGAGGTACTGGCTGTTCCTTTTATTTGCTATTCCTTTATTCTTTAGAGTTCTTTTTCCTTTTATTAGCTAATTCCTTGTCACTTCAATCCCATTACAGTTAACAATTCTTGATGTTAAACTTTCCCTTTTTAAATTAGTATGTGGTTTCTTTCTTCTGATCAGACCCTGATTTATACAATAAGAAACAGGCTCTAAATTCTGGGAACTTTCTAAAAACATAGAGGTAAAAGCCTGTTACCACAGTCTAAAATCCTGTGCTTTTCTCTGAGTTCCTGTGGGATGGAGGATGAAAAAAAAAGGAAAGAGTCATATATATTGGAGTAATTAAAAGCCATTCCATGGAACAGTGAAATCTGATCACAAGGTGAAAATGTATCATGTGAATAGATAGAGCACAGAATAAAGAGTGAGAGTCAGGGAACACTATCAAATATGGTAGACATGCTGTGGAATACAATCCAACAATTTGAAAGAAAGCAGATGAACACATTGTAATATGGACAGACCTTAGGGATGAGTGAAAAAAGGAACAGAATTAAGATACATTGCACAATATAATTTACATGTACTCAAAATACATATTTATAAACCAGTACCTCAGGCTTTAAGAGAATACCACATACATTCAAAGTTCATATACATTAGATCTGTTGCCCATGGGACAAGGTGTAAAGAATGGATATGGGGAATTAGAATAAAAGGGAAGAAATATAAAAATACCTGAATGTACAAGGATAGAATCTAAGATAAGGGGTGGGGTGGAGGTGGGAGTGGAGTAGGAGGAATAAACAGACCCTAGATAAGACAGGCTGGTACGTATGTGATCCAGGATAATGAGATTATCATTTTTGACAAGCAGCTCTCTTGTCAAAAAGCCAAACAAAGAAGACAATGGATAATGGCAAGGGTCATATTTGGAGATGGCATTTACATATCTGAGGGACTTCTGTCAACTATCTCTAGTTAACTCCAAAAATTTAGAATTTTCAAGACAGGTTATCATCAGAGCCTTTCAAAGGTATTGGCCTCTCCTAGAAAAAGTGAGATTTACTTCCATGTTCCCCATCTGCCAGGGTCACACTCACCTGAACACCTCTGATGTGGGGTTTCCCCCTTCAGTGTCCATGGCCCCTCTCCTTGCTCCAACTTGAAGATGACTTCTGGTTTTGGAACCTGGTATCCTGGTAACACAACATGATACAGTATTGGTCTAACTAATTGAGTGTCAGGAGCCTTCCAATGACACTTCCATTTGCTCCTTAGAAAAGCAATCACATTTCACTGGGAACAAAATAATAATCACAGAGGTGAAAAGGGACTCAATAATCTCAGACAAATCAAGGGTGACACCATCGCTCACTTACGATGTCCTAGAGCATTTAGCAGCTGAGACTGGAAAGCCTCACTGAGGCCTCTGGCAGGTGCACAGGATGCTATGCTTACCCACTGAGCGCAGGTGGCTGTAGTTCTCCAGGGTCACGTCCCGGTACAGGCGTCTCTGAGCAGGATCCAGTTGTTGCCACTCCTCCCTGCTAAAGTCCACAGCCACATCCTCAAATGACACTGAGACCTGAAACAACACAATCCTGTTCAAGGTGACATGGTCAGCCCTGGGGGGTGGAGGGAAGATAAAAAGGAGGCTGTTCTTAATAACTTTAACCATGTATCATGTAGGGCTTTCACTCAGTAACTAGATTTGTATTTTATTTTGTGAGAGAAAAAAAACTTACTGAAGTGTTTTGATATTCATTGTGTACTACATTCATTCATCTGTTCATTCAATCATTCTTTTTTCAAAAGTGAGGAATAATTCCTGAATGCATTTCCTCAGGCAAGGGAAACAAAATAAAAAATGAACAAATGGGACTACATCATGCTAAAAAGTTTCTGTACAGCAAAGGACACCATCAGCAGAACAAAAAGGCATCCTACAGTATGGGAGAATATATTTGTAAGTGACATATCCTACAAGGGGTTAACATCCAAAATATATAAAGAACGTACACGCCTCAACACTCAAAAAGCAAATAACCCGATTAAAATGGGCAGAGGATATGAAGAGACAGTTCTCCAAAGAAGAAATTCAAATGGCCAACAGGCACATGAAAAGATGCTCCACTTCTCTTATTATCAGGGAAATGTGAATTAAAACCACAATGAAGTTTTAATCACCTCACACAAGTTAGGATGGCCAACACAGAAAAGACTAGGAATAACAAATGCTGGCGAGGATGAGGAAGGGGAACCCTCCTACACTGCTGGTGGGAATGTAAACTAGTTCAACCATTGTGGAAAGCAGTATGGAGGTTCCTCAAAAAGTTAAAGATAGAAATACCATTTGACCCGGGAATTCCACTGCTAGGAATTTACGCAAAGAAAACAACTTCTCAGATTCAAAAAGACATACGCACCCCTATGTTTATCGTAGCACTATTTACAATAGCCAAGAAATGGAAGCAACCTAAGTGTCCATCAGTAGATGAATGGATAAAGAAGATGTGGCACATATACACAATGGAATATTATCCAGCCATAAGAAGAAAACAAATCCTACCATTTGCAACAACATGGATGGAGCTAGAAGGTATTATGCTCTGTGAAATAAGCCAGGCAGAGAAAGACAAGTACCAAATGATTTCACTCATCTGTGGAGTATAAGAACAAAGCAAGAACTGAAGGAACAAAACAGCAGCAGACTCACAGAACCCAAGAACGGACTAATAGTTACCAAAGGGAAAGGGACTTGGGAAGATGGTGGGAAGGGAGGGATAAGGGGGAAAAAGGGGCATTACGATTAGCAGACATAATGTTGGGGCGGCAAGGGGAGGGCTGTACAACTCAGAGAAGACAAGTAGTGATTCTACAGCATCTCACTATGCTGATGGACAGTGACTGTAATGGGGTTGGTGGGGGGACCTGATGATGTGGGGAGTCTAATAACCATAATGTTGCTCATGTAATTGTACATTAATGATAACAAAATAAAAAAGTGAGGAATAAAGTAGGCTCTCTTTAAGTCTTCTAGTTAATGAAGGACTATACATACATTTACTGATTCAGTATGTGCCAGCCATTGGCAATATAGAACTGAATAAAGTATAAAACAATTAGACTTGGACAATCAACATAGGAAGACTCAAAGAGGGCTAAAAGGCGTTTGGAAGAGAAGTATGGGGGGCAAGGCAAAACAAAGCCTTTAAAATAGAAAAAAATAATATAGACAAATATCTTCATGATCATGGGTTAGGAAAATAATCCTCAAATGGGATTTAAATAATACCCGTGTCTCATAGTTCCCCAAGAAACATTAACCTTAAAGAAAATGACTGACAAGTCTGTCTAAAGTCTAAAACTTCTATTCTTTTAAAAGACAGCATTATAAGAGAAAAAAGGAAAGCCACAGAAGACATCTGCAGCACAAACTGACAAAGGGCTCATATCTAGAGGATGTAAAGAACTCTTACAAACTGATAAGAAGAGACCACCTAGTAGAAAAGTGCAAAGGGCAAAGGATTTGAAAAGTGGGTATTTTACAAAAGAGGTATCCAGTGAATCAATAAACTCAAAAGAGGCTTAACCTCCTTAGTAACCAGGGAATGCAAATTCAAACCACAGTGAGATACTACTATACAACCCCTAGAATGTCTTCAATGAAAAAGGCTGACAATATGAAGTGTTGAGAATTGGGGCAATGAGAATTCTCATATTGCTGATGGCAGTGTAAATTGGTACAACAATGTTGGACAGCATTTTGGCTTTACCTGGTAATGCTAAATCATGCATACACTAGGACACAGTGCTTCCATTCACAGAGATATGCCCAGTTGGAATATGTGCACATGTGCAACAGGAGTCATGCTCAAGAATATTTACAGCAGCATTATTCAAAATGTGTGCAATATTTCATGATTAAAAAGTTAAAAATTAACAGTAATTAAAAAAATCAGTGTTCCAATGGAATATTAGTCATAAAAAGAAAAGAAATCCTATCTTTGCAACAACATGGATGGATCTAGAAGGTATTATGCTCAGTGAAATAAGCCAGGCAGAGAAAGACAAATACCAAATGACTTCACTCACTTGTGGAGTATAACAACAAAGCAAAACTGAAGGAACCAAATAGCAGTGGACTCACAGGCATTGAGAGGGTACCAGTGGTTACCAAAGGGGAGGGGTAAGGGACGGTGGGTGGAGGGAGAAGGGGATTAAAGGGCACTATAATTTGCGATCACAATATAGGTAAGTCATGGGGAAGGCAGTACAGCACAGAGAAGACAAGTAATGACTCTATAGCATCTTAATACGCTGACAGACAGTGACTGCAGTAGAGGAGGTGAGGACTTGATAATATGGGTGAATGTTGAAATCACAGTGTTTATGTGAAACCATCATAAGATTGTATATCAACAATACTTTAATTTTAAAAAATCAATGTTCAACATAACAGTAACAGTATCTACTATCTTTGTGGAGAAATATTAAGGATATTTTCTTAGTTGCTTTTATTTGCATAATCTATAAGCATATACCCCAATCACCCACCCACAAACAAATCAAGACTGTTTTTGTGGCTAGGGAGTTTGGGAAGGTGGAGGAGAAAACCATGTGACTGTATTACATATTCAAAAAATTAAGTTAAAAATCACCAATGGGACCAAAATGGAACAGACACGATTTTCTCTGTTTCTCCTGCTAAGTAGAGCTAAAACCTTAGCACATTATATATACAACAAAGATAAGAAAATTTTGTCAGTTGGAGAGAAGAGGCATACTGCCTAGGGACCTCAGAACCTAAAGAATGACACAATGGTGCTTTCCCTGAGTTTCCTTTTTGCTCCATATATCTTGGACTAGGTGCTGGGGAAGCTGGCAACCTAGAATGCCAACTGGCACAGACAAAAACAGCCCTGAGAAAGGGGCAACATAGCAAGAGAGAAAAATTTACATAATAACAGCCCTACTTCAGCCAAGCATCACAGAAAAAACTGCAGCCCTCAACCCCATCCCCAGCAGCAAAGGCTGAGTGGGAAGCCTAGACTATCGTCCCTGCCTGGAGGTAATGAGGCCCCTTTCCCACAGTGTCAGGTTAGGCTGTGGGGATCTTGGACTTGCACCTCCACTCAGTAATGAGGTGCCCTTCTGCTTCACAACCAGGGTAGTGTTAGAGGCAGTCTGGTGGGCAGCCTGAAATCCCACCCCCACTCAGCAGCAACAAGGTGCTTGTCTCCCTCTGGGGTGTCAAAGTAGGCCAAATGGAGAACCTGAACTTTCACTTCCACCAGGCAGCAAGGAGGAGATTCTCATTTGCAAGCAGAACAGTGTCACAGAAGGCCTGCTAAACACAAGATTTAAATAATACCCGTGTCTCATAGTTCCCCAAATATCCAGGACATAACTGGAAATCAGGCATCATGCAAAGAAGCAGGAAAATCTTAACTGGAATGAGAAAAAACAGTCAACAGACACCAACATGGAGATGACACAGATGTTAGAATTATCTGACAAGAAATTTAAAGCAGCCATCATAAAAATGTTTCAGTATACTTAAATGCAAAAATAGAAAGTCTCAGCAAAGAAATAAAAGATATAAAGAAGAACCAAACAGAAACTTTAGAGCTGAAAAATACAATATCTAAAATTGAAAAACTCAGTGGGTGAGCTCAGTGGCAGAATAGAGAGGACAGAGGGAAAAAAAATAGACTTTGATGATAGAACAACAGAAACAATCTGATCTAAACATCAGAAAGAAAATTGACTGAAAAAAAAATGAGCAGAGTCTTAGGGACCTGGGAGACTACAACAATACATCTGGCATTCGTGTCATCAAAGTCCCAGAAGGAGAGGAGAAAGAGTGTGGGGCTGAAAAAGTATTTGAAAACTGGCTGAAAATTTCTCAAATTTGGCAAAAGATATCACCTAGAGATTCAAGAAGCGGAGCAAACCCCAAAAGGATAAACCAAAAGCCTGTATCAAGACACATTATAATCAAACTTAGAAAATTAAAGACAAAGAAAAAATCTTGAAATCAGCAAGAGAAATGACATCTTACCCATAAGGGATAAACAAAAGGACAGCGGATTTCTCATCAGAAATCATGGAGGAGAGAAGGAAGTGGCAGAGCATTTTTCAAGTGCTGAAAAGAACTGTCAACCCTGAATGCCATATCTGGCAAATTAATCCTTAAGAAATGAAGCAGTAATGGCCAATGATACATGGAAAGATGCTTGACATCATTAATTATCAGAGAAATGCAAATCAAACTACAATGAGATACTACATCACACCCACTAGGATGCCTAGAATCAAAAAGTCAGATACTAGCAAGTGTTGATAAATACGAAGAGAGATTGTAAACCTCATATGCTGCTAGTGGGAATGTACAATGGTGTGGCTGCTTTGGAAAACAGTCTGACAGGTCCTCTGACAATTAAACACAGAGTTACCATTTGACCCAGCAGTTCTACTCCTGGGTGTATACTCAAGATAAATGAAAATATATGTCCTCATAAAAAGGTGTACACAAATGTCTATAGCAGCATTACTCATAATAGCCAAAAGATGTCAACAACCCAAGTGTACATTAGCTGACATGGATAAACAAAATGTGACACATCTGTATAACAATATTATTCAACCATAAAAAGGAATGAAATACTGATAACATGCTATAACCCATACATGTACAATGTGCTCCACTTCTTCCCTATCTCTCTGCCTACATACCTCCACACATACCTACCTATTATGTGGACTGGTGACATCCTACTTTATTCACTAGGTTATCATTGATTACTGTCATTTATATTTTGCTACAGATTTGGCCAGAGGGAGTTCCTTGAAAACATGCTTAGTGAAAGAAGCCAGACACAGTCACCATAGATTCGATTCCACTGATGTGAAACTTCCAGAATAGTGAAGTCTACAGACAGAAAGTATATTAGTAGTTGCTTAGGGTTGGGGGGAGGCAGGGAAACGGGTAGTAGAGTGAGTGCGTTGAGGGCTAAAGGATATGGGGTTTCTTTTTGAGGTGATGAAAATGTTCTACAATTGATTGTGGTGATGAATCCATGTATCCATAAATATACAAAAACCCACTGGACTGTACAGTTTAAATGGGTAAATTGTATGGTATGTGAGTTATATCTCAATACATTTGTTGCAAAGAAAGAAGAGATGAGAGGGAAATCAAGATATTTTCAGATGAAGGAAAACTAAGAAAGTCTGTTGCCAGCAGACCTAACCTAAAAGAATGGTTAACACAAGTTCCCTGAACAGAAAGGAGATGATGAAAGAAGGAATCTTGGAACATCAGGAAAGAAGAAAAAGCAGAAAGAGCAAAAATGTTGGTAAATACAATAGACTTTCCTTCTTGAGTTTTCTAAATTATGTTTGAAGGTCAAAGCAGAAAGTATAGCATTGCCTAATGTGGGACTCCGTGTCTGTAGAGGAAATAAATTTAAGACAATTATATTATAAACTGGGGAGGATAAAGGAATTGGAGCTAAGTTTTCTACATTTCACTGTAACTGGTAGAAATGTCAACACCAGTAGACCTATGCAGTGATGGAATGGTTCTGTGTCTGGATTATCGTATAGCAATCTACACATGTGTAAAATGGCAGAGAACTACACACACGCTGTCACAATGCCAGTTTCCTGTTTGTGGTATTGTACTCCAGTGGTGCAGGAAGTAACCACTGGGGGAAACTGGGGAAAAGGTACATGAGACCTCTCTGTACCATCTTTGCAACTCTTTGTAAATCTGTAATTGTTTCAAAATAAAAATTTTTTTGACGAACTACCAGTATTATCCTTAGAAAGACTGGAGGAGTGGAGGCACCAAAAAAAGATCAGGATGCTAATTAAAAAGGAGCATTTACTTCCCTATCTATATGCCTGCCTAAGTACCTACCTATTACATAGACTGGTGGCTTCTTACTTTTCTATTACTATCATTATTTATTTTGCTACTCAAATTGTCCCAGATTTGGCCAGAGGGAGCTCCTTCAGGTGGCTCCTGTGTCCTTTGTGCCCCCGTCTTCTGAGCACTTCATTACTTTCTAGCACAATGACTTCTTTCAGGATCATTTGGTACATTCTCTGTTCTAACCCTGGAGTGAATCACTTCTCCAAGAAGCTCTAGTTCCTATTAGTGGCAAATCTAGGGGTGCTTATTGTGCCTGACATATAACTGTCATTTCAGAATCAGACAGAGGAATGTTTCTCCTTATACTAGAATGCCAACGAATTCATATAGAAGAAATGTTGGAATTCAAAAAACCCCGTTAGGGAAACAGCACAGTAATTAATTGTTACAGGCAAGAATCACCACTGGATGCTAAAATCAGTGGACAAAAGCATGAGATATAGGATATTTACATAGGCTCAAAGTATCTCCCCATAAAAGTTATTAATTACAAAAGGGAAGATAGTAACTTTATATAGTAACTGACAGACACCATGTTAGCCAGGTGATCAAAGTTAGTATTAATAAACGACAAATTGACATTTGAAAGCCTATTGACATGAGGCACTAAAAAAACACATCATTTCTGTGATATTCCTGAAAAAAATTAACCTGAATTTAATTACAAGGAAGCAAGAAACAAACCCAAATTGAGGGACATTTTCCCATACAGTCAGTGTCAAGAAAGTCAAGGGAAGGCTAAGGAACTGTTCAGATTCAAGACTAAAGGGACACGACAACTAAATACAGTGCATGAATGTGGGCTGGATCCTGGATCAGAGGAAACTGTGAGAAAGGACGTTATTTTACCAACTGGGGAAACTGTAAATTACACCTTGTATACTAGGTAATTAGATAATATACACTGTATATTAGTACTATATCGATATGAACTTTCCTGATTTGGAAAACTATACTGTAGTTATGTAAGAGCCTTGCTCTTAAGAGATATACACATTGAAGTATTTAGAGGTAGCGGGAATTATGTCTGCAAATACTCTCAAATGGCTCCGAAAATAAAGTTTTAAATATATCTGTGTGCATACACACTTACACACACGTACATACATATGTAAACCGAGAAGAGAATGAAAACAAATGTGGCAAATTGTTCACAAGTGGTGACTGAATGAAGGGCATATGTAATTCTTTGTACAACTCTTGTAACTTCACTTTAATTTTGAAATTATTTCAAAACAGTCAAGACTTTAAAAAGTATCAACAGAAAATTTAGCTGAGTATTTAGGCTTTGGGGTAGGTAAGGATTTCCTAAACAAGACAGAAAATGTGCTAAGTATCAAAGAAAAGGTCTAATGATTTAGCTATGAGGAAATGAGGAAATTTTATTCATCAAAAGACCCTTTGGTCTTTGAAGGCCTGGTCATCCTCCCATTGCTGGTGAGTGTTCAGTAGCTCAGGGCAGGAAGGGAACTCAAAGGACCTGCTCCACTACCAGCAGCTCCTCGAGGCAGATCTGCCAATGCCCCCCGCACTTCTCCACCCATCAGCTCTCCTGGGCACAGCCCCGAGAGATGCTGAGAGCAGGACCTCCACCTGAGCCTCTAGCAACAGCCCTGGTCTGCCCTCCTTCATTACCCAAGGGAGTCATCCAGGGAGAGCCCTGGAGTCAGGCTGGAGGGAATTCTCATTCTGCCAGCCCGCCCTCCTGACCTTGCCCTCTTGCCAGTAAGCCCAGGGCAGACCAGCAGGTTTTTGGTGATGGGGGAGGGAGGAGTGGCTATTTACGAACCAGTATGGAAGACAAAACATACTATCTTTTGACATTGTGAACATTTTAACAACTCCAGGCAGCCCAAGTGGAAAGACTCCCCTCACCTGTCTTTCCCTCCCTCCCTGGGAGTCACCAAGGCCACATTTGCAGGGGAAGCGTACGAAGACCATGCCAGGCATTGTGAGCATTAACAGACACAAGATGATTATATACAAGATATACTGCCCATGGATGCCCCTCTTTGGTCCCTTTCCCCACCAAATAGAAGCTTTGAACCCCATCCTGGCCGGGTAGGCAGGTGTGGAGTAATGCAGGGGGATTTGGAGACAAAGTTGCTAATATAGACACCCAGATTCCAGCCTCACTCACCACATATGAAAAGGTTTGATTTTCTGGCCTGTTTCTACCATGGAGGATGACTTATGTCCCTACCACCACCAGGACCCCATAAGGACTTCCTCATCCTAGGGGAGGATTCCCGCTCCAGCTCCTCATGGCTCTCCAGCAAACCACAAGGTGAATATCTCCCTTCAGGGTCCTCTCAGTCCCAGCTCATTTTGAGTTCTCACCTCCAGGGTGCAGTGGGCTGCCAGAACTGGCCTCTCCCTGGCCATCTGCTCTGCGGCACCCTGCTGCCTGCTTCAGGCTCAGTCCTCCCCATTCCGGGCTCCTCTCACTCCTGCCCCAGCATACGTCTACATCCCCTCCTGCGAGATGAGCCTGCCCTTCTTCACCCTACCCCAGCCTGGCAGGTGGGCTCCCAGGGCCTTACTGGACTGCCTCAAGTGTTCCTGAGGGCTTGGATCGCTTGCTCTCATCCGTGGCCAGTTACCCAGCCTCTCTGCATGGTCGCCCTTGGCTGGGGGTGCCGGGATCCGTCCTGTTTCCTCTGCCTGTTCCCCCCATCCGGGTTTCCTGTTCTGACTGTTCTCTGCCCCCAAGCCCCTCCCCCTGCATTCCCCTACCCACTCTGTCCCAGCTTCTCCCTGCTTCCTTTGCTGGTTCCCCGTGATTTGTCCCCTTCGGCTCTACCTTGGTCCCTCTGTTTACTGTTCCCTCTAAATGTTTGTTTCTTCTGATTGTCCCCTGATTTCTTTCCTGATGCCCCATTTACTGATTCCTCTGATTGACCCTGGTCCAACTGTTTTATGCCTCCCATTTCATCTTCCCTCTGACTGATCCCTGGTGCCTCGGACTGTCCTGTGCTCCCTTCAACAGTTGTCCCTCTAGCTGATCCTTAGTCTGTGGCACTGTGTGTCTGATTGTGCCCTAGTCCATCTGGCTGTTCCCTGGTCCTGACTAGTCTCATTCCTTCTAGCTGATGCAAATCAACTGCCCTTTAAGTCCTCTGACTGCTCTCCAGTTCAGTTCTCTGCTCCTTGGGCAGTCCTGGAATGCATTTCTAATATACTCTCATGTGTCTGAAGCTCCTGTGTCTGGTCTATGGACACTTCATGGAGTGCTGAGATACCTGGCTCCTATCCTAGGCTCGACCACCGGAGTGTACTTCTGTGTGCTCTGTGCTGCAGCTGGATTCTGTACTTTGACCTTCTTCATCACTTACATCACATCTGAATATTGGTGGGTTCCTTTCGTTTCCTGTGCAGGTGACCAACTGTCCCAGTTTTCCTAGGACTTTCCTTGTTTGAGCACTGAAGTCCCATGTCCCAGGGAACCCGTCACTCTGTCTGAGGGAACTCTGGTTGTTCCCCAGCCTCTCCCTGGCTTCTGAACTGTCCTTAACCCAAGTGCCTGCTGCATGGGGTCTCTGACTGCTAACCAGCTTCAGGAACAGATACTTTGCTTTCTGGATGTTCTCTCTCCCTCTAGCTGTTACCTGGTCCATCAGGCTGCAACCAACACCAGATGCATTTTCAGTGCTCACTTTGCTGTTCCCTAGTCCTCTGGTTAGGCCCTGGGAACGCCAGGGAACACCCAGCACCCAGCATAGCTTTGCTGTTCCCCATCCTCAGCGACTGTTCCTTGTTCCATATGGCCCATGGTGGCTTTGGCAACCCTTCAGTCTTAGAAAAACGTTTTCTGTCTCTTGAACAGGCCCATGGGTCTGTCCCTTCCCTGCTCTTCCACCTGTTCTACAGCCTCAGCAGCTGGACCCTCCTTCCTCTGGCTGCTACCACCTCCTAGGCTCATCTTTCCCATTTTTCCTATTTCTTGCTCTCTGTTGCCTTGGCTTCTCCCCATGCCCTTAGATTTTCCTCTGGACCCTGGTGACCCACAAAGTTGTTTGTCCCACAGGCTCTTCCCCAGCACACCAAACCTTTTTGCTCTTTCCTGTTTAGCTAAGTCTTCTGTTTCCTCATCCCTCTGGTTGGTCTCTGCTCCCTCTGACTGTTGTCTGGTTTCTCTATCTCCTGGTCTTTCCTATTTTGAGATTCCCCTGTTCTTGAACCCTCGGCTTTTCCTTACTCTGCACTATTACCACTTCTCGAGCCCTGATGACTGTTTTCTTGGTCTCTCTGCTGTGCCCCAGCCTCCTGGCACATGTTTCCCATATCCTGTGTTTGTTCCATTGCACTCCTGCTTGCCCCTGGGCCCCCCAGCTGTTCTCCATCTCCAGTAAGTACACCATGGTTCCGCCAGCTGTTCCCTGTTCTTTTTCTTACTGACCTCTGCTTGTTTTCCAGCTTCAGCCACCATTTCCTGGTCCAACTGGCTGCTCCCCACACCCCTGGGGATAATTTTACTTGTTCCTTGGTATCTCTGCCCATTCCCTGCTCCCTAAATTCTAATGAAAAAAACAAGAACCTAACAAATAAATAAATAAGTGAATAAAGAATATTCACCAGGGTCTGGGTCATTTCCATCTCTTCTTGCAGAGGGGCAGAGATCTGTGGCTGGGAAGGAAGAGATGAGTGGAGAAATGTGCCTTGCAGAGCCCAGAATCATTCATCCAGAAATTTCCACACATTGGCTGGGCTCAAGGCCATGTGCAAAAGGACTTGGGAGGACCACATTGTTGCGGCTCCAACCTGTGAGTCTGTGAGAACCTAGACAAAGGTGATTTTCCACTGGACAGAAGTGCACTGCTGTTTGGCAGCAGTTTATTTACCATTCAGTGCCCCTATACCTTGGCCAAAGACGTTTCAGTGACTTAGGCAAAAGGATTTAAGTGTAGGAATTTTACCTACAACAAAAAACCTGAAACACCTTAAATGCACATATAGTGGATTGCTTAATTATAGTTTATCCCAGGGACATAATACTATGCATCATGTGTATATGCAGAAAAATATTTATTGCCTAGGAAGCTATGTCAAACTGTTAAGTTAAAAAGGAGGCAACCAAATACCATGATTCCTTTTTAAACTTGGGCTGTATAACACAAATGTGTGGTATGCATGCATACTCAGCCTCACACGTGCACCCACATGCATGCACGCACATACATGCATGCACCCACATACATGCATGCACCCACATACATGCATGCACGCACATACAAAGGAAACATCAACTGAAAGGAAGGATAGCTGTATGTTAACAATGGTCAACTTGGGGTAATGCTAAAATTACAAGATGTGTTTTATGTGCTTGTATTTGTTTACCTGCATTTTCTAATACTTTATTATGATGTAATGAAATTATTAAATAAAAATAAAAATAAATTTAAAAATTTTAATACCCTAATGAGCACATGGCCCTGAGCCCCTTGACAACAAGCTTGTCCCAGAGGTGACAGCATCCACAGGAGGGTCTGAAGGAGGGAGCTCTCGGGCAGGGTCTAGGGTCTGGCTCTCTCACTGTTTTCCTCTGTTTACAGAATCTCCAGGGAAACTTTTAGCAGGAAACTTGGTCTTGGCTGTAGTGTGGTTAGGGTGGAGGACACATTCAGGAGACCTAGTTCCGGTCCAGTGCTGTCACTCACAGTCAGCTGCTGGGGCAAGTCGTGTCCCTTCTCAGGCCATGTTACTTATCTTTGAAAGGAGGAAGAACTAGAAGGGGCCTAGAAACTGTTGTCGCCCTCCTACCCGGCCATCCTCTAAGTTCCAAAGAAAGGGATTTTCTGCCCTAGATCAGGATAGAGGAGACATCAGCAAACCCCAGGGACCAGGGGGAAAGGAGGCTCTGGTGAGGATCGGGTGAGCACCTGCAAAGAGCTGATGGAGAGTGAAGGGCCTGTGCTGGGGGTCGGGGATAGCATTTCCTGGCTAGGGCCAGTGGCCACCCCCACCTGAACATCCACTGCAGACCCCTGCAGGGAGCTGCCTCCCCCTTCCCCAGCTGTAGGGCTGACCCTCCCACCCCACCTTTCCTCCATCAGCCACATCACATTTTTCACTGCAATGCACAGGGCTCTGGCTGTGGGGCACCACCCACGTGGTGGTCACACCTCAGGAGGATGGTGAGCTGTCTTAGGAGCAGCAAGTCCGCAGTCTGTGGCTCCCGTGAGTCACCTGGCCCTGCCCGAAGGCCCTGGTGACAGGTCAGGTCTCTCTCCTCACTGAATGAGTTCCTGCCCTGGGGTCCTCTGCCTGCCCACCTCACACAAGCCACCATGGCCCCCTGCAGCCAGGCCCAGGGACCACGGGGGCGAGCTCCTGTTGGCTGGCATGTTCCCACTGGGCCTCAGCCCTCGGGCTCTCTTGCTGACAACGCTGCTCTTCCCGGGAGCTCGACGCCAGGCAGGCACCTGTGGGCTCAGGCAGCTGCCGGGGTGCGAAGGAAGAGCCTGCAGCCTTCACTAGGGGGTCTGGCCCAGGGGCTACGCAGAGACTCCAAGAAGCCTGGAAAGACAGTGTCCACGTGGTCAGTCATTCAGCATTCACCTCACAAATGCTTCCTGGGGGCACCAAGGGGCAGCTCTCTGTGCTGGGCACTGTGGAAAAGAAATGTTCAGTAAAACCAACACCAAGTATCAGTGTTGAGTATGCAGAAAACTCATGAGATTTAGAATAAAATGAATGAGGGTCTGAATTCTAGCTCTTCTATGTTCCAGTCAAAATGTGAGCAAGTCACTTTAGTCTGAGTTTCTTCCTCTTAAAACTGAGGGTGAGAACACCGTCTCACAGGGTTGTCAGAGTTAGATGGCATGGTGCCTCTAAAGCCCTCACTTATTTGGCACCTGGAAAACACTCCACTGATATTAAATATTGCTATTATCATAAGGTACAAGGCATATCTTATTAGGTATCTCATTTAATTTTCACACTCACCCTGTGAACTAGGTATTACTATTATTCTTATTCCCACTTACCATCAGATAAAGCTGTTCATAAATATTAAGAAATTTGCCCCAAGGTCACTCAGATTAGGAGGAAGGATGGATTCAAACCCAGTATGCCTAGTTCCAAAGTGCATTTTCTTAACACCTCCACTATATGGTATTCTATACATGGCAGAATCACAATAAACATTATTTCTGTTTCCTGCTACCATCAAAGCACTCCAGCTGAGGGGTGACCATGTCACATGTGTATAAACCAAGCTTCTGTATAATTCAATGTACATTCTGGGCAACTTATAGAACCCACCTTCTGCCAAGGATGAAAATGTAGAATGTTTGCTCCCCTCCCCCAGCTCCCATCTGAGTCCTGAAACCTAGCATGTCTGCACAGGCTGTGAAAGCATAACCCACACTGCTTGATGGAACCTGTGTCCCAGTTGGTGTAGACCCCTTAAATCATCACCAACAAAGGCAACATACCCTTAATAGAAAGCCAACCATTGGTAAGCTCAATGGCCCTTGGGGGCCAAACATGACCTCCTACAGAACCCCATAACTCATAGCCCATACAGGGAATTGGTGACTCCCATAAAACCTTCAGTGATAGGCCTTCTGGTCCATCACATACTAACTCACACAGTTCTGCCATTACCGATGTCCACAGGTCCCAATCAATGACCCCTGTAGGGACCCAAAACTGACTCCCAAAGACTTGCAAGCCCAGGCTTGCAATCAATCATTCACCACCTCAGTGTCCCAATCAATAACTCTCATAGGCTGATAGATGACTTCAGATATTTGTATCTCCCAACTCTTAAAAAACTTCAAGAATTTCTACAGTGTCCCAATCACTTACCCACATATGTTTCTAATTATTTTTCTTCAAGAATCCCGCAAGACTGTTGCTCATTTCCCCAATATGAATGATAACTACAGGCCCTGGGTTATCTAATCCTCTTGGACCCTAACTCACTGATCCTTCCCCACAGAAATCCCCTGAGTCCTTGACTCCCAGAGGAACCCAGTCAACCCAAAATCTGGTTTGGCATTGAATTTAAAGAATAAAAAGGAAACCTAAAACATTTCCATGCTATTTACAGTGGAGAGGGATCACAATGGCACTAGACTTACTTACAACAATAGGAGCCATATTAGAAGAAAACGTCTACAAATTATTGAGAGAAAGAAACCGAGATTCAAGAATTTTAAACTCACCCGAGCTTGATACCATTCTTCTGTCAGAGCAAAAGACAGACAACTTTAGCTATAAAATCATGTATAGCATAATATGCCAATATTCCTATCTCAGGAATATACTCAAGGGAATAGTCTAAACAATTATAAATTGAATAGTAACAGAAACCTCAGAACTGGAGTAAAGCAGTTTTGAGAAGTGATTCTTGCAATTTATATATAGTTGTACCTGAATAAAGAAAAATAACATAACTGGGCATTTGGAATAAATAAAATTATTACTATCACTAAGTGGAAAATTTAAAATAACCTGAGAAAACCTACTGAGTGAAATGAGAAGGCAAATTACACATCTGTATTACTAGATCCATATAATATTACAACACTATTTGGATCTAGTAATAGTGAAAATATAGACAATCATATTTGTAAGGAAGATGAAGGCAACTACCTTAAGAAATTAATTAAAAATTAAATTTCCATTCTCTCAGAATTCCAAAATAGTAAGAGCCTAGAGGGAATTAAGAGAAGTGTGACCAAACCAGAAAAATAGGAAAAGGGAAGGGATGGAAATATCAACTAAGTAAAATAAATGGTAAACATAAAATAATAGGAGGCACAAAATCCAATATATTATTCAATTAAACTGAATGAGCTGAATTCTCCTATAAAAGACAAAGACTATGGGACTGAGTGAAAAAAACAAAATACAATTGTTACATACCTAAAACAAAAAGATAAAGATGTGAAATGTGAAAGCATTGGACAGAAATATGCCATGTTGTTTATCCTTCTTCCTGTTACAGTTGGCACTTGTTATGTCTTAGGAAATCTTTGCCTATGTCAGGGTGAGAAAGATGTTTAACGCTTTCCTCTAAAAGCTTTCTTTTTCTCTTTTTCACATTTAGATCTATAGTCTTCCTAGAAAGGATTTTTGTATGCAGTATATGTTAGGGTCAAGATTCATTTCTTTCATGTGGATGTCAAAATGACCCAGCACCACTTATTGAAAAGACCACCCATTTTTCGCTGCTCTTCAGTATCATTTTGTGACCATATATGTGGGGGTTCATTCCCAAAGTCTGTATTTCCATTGGTCTATTTGTCTATTTGTGAACCAGTACTACTCTACCTTAATTAATGTGCTTCATAGTAAGTGTTGATAGCTGGTAGAGTAAAAGATTATTAAATTGGACTACCTTAAAATTAAGGACTTCTGTTCATCAGAAGACAAAATTAAGAGTGTAAAGGCAAATCCCACAGTGAAAGAAGATAACTGTGATACCTTTATCTGAAAAACAATTCATATCTTAAATATATCAAGAATTCTTAGAAAGCAGTAGGAGCAATAAAAAAAGAGTGAAAGGAAGAGGCACTTCACAAAGAAGATATTCAAGTGGCAAATAAGCATAGCTCAACATCATTAGCAAAGAAACTTAAACTATAATCAGGTACTCCTCCATATTGACTAGAAATGGCTAAAATGAAAAAGATGGAAAACAACCAAGAGCTGGTGAGGATATGAACACCTGAGACTCTTGTTTTTTAGGAACATTTGGCAGAAACTGTTTGGTAGTGTCTATTAAAGCTGAACATATGCAATAGTCTATGCTCCAGCTATTCCACCCCTAGGTGTATACTCAAGAGAAATGTGAACATATGTTTACCAAAAGACAGGGATGATGGTGTTCATAGTGGCTTTATTCAAAACTGAAAATTATATAAATGCCCATTAACATTAGAATGGATAAATAAGCCATCCTATATTCATATAAGGTAATACTATACAGCAACAAGAAAGAACAAACTGCTACACATAATATGCATGAACCTCATCTCGTGAATATTATGTTGGCCAAAGAAGCCAATCCCAAAAGAACAATGAATCAAAATTGTATGATTACATTTATATAAATTTCAAAAATAAAACTAACCTATGCCATTAGAAGTCAGGATATTGGTACCCCTTGAGAAGAAGTTAGTGACTGGAAAAGAACACAGTGGGTGCTTCTTGAGTGTTAGTAGAATGTTTTATTTCTTGATCTAGGTGGTGGCTGTACAGGTTTGCTCCGTCTGCTAAAAAATCATTGAGCTAATGTGCATAATGTGTGTACTTTTCTATATTATGTTATAATTCAATAACAATTTAAAAAATACATAATATACCAGACAAATGCAAGAAAATGGAAGCTGGTTTAGAAATAAAATTAAGGTGGAAATTAAGGCCCAAAGTGCTCAAAAGATTAGCAAAATGGGGGAGCCTCTTTTAATAATAAAATACATAATAAAGAAGTACTAACCTGCATAAACCTTTAGGGTTGTTCAACATATATAAGTAAAACTAGCACAAATGCATGGAACCACATGAAGTCTTAAAAATCATAATTATGGGGACTTCCTCTTCTGGAAGATGAAGTAGATATAATTTTACCTATTACCTATTCTTCCTGCTAAATACAAGTAAAAACTCTGGACATTATATGTAAAACTTAGGAAGACTCTGAAATGTGCGTGGAGTGAAGAAGGCAGATTCTAGGGATCGTGACATCCAAAGAGTACTGAGGCAGTGAGTTCTCTGGGTTTTCTTTCAGCCTCACATATGCTAGGCTTGGTGAGTGAGAGCTGGCAACCCACGAAGGCCAACAGTGCAGACAAAAGCCCCAACAAAAGCCTGCTCTCTCTAGTCAAAGGATGAGGAAAGGGGCAGTCCAGCAAGACAGAAAACTTTTAGACAGTAATGGCTATACTCAAGTCAAACACCACAGAAAACACTGCAGCCTCACTCCCAGGACTAACAGCCATGGCCAAGTGGAGAGTCTAGACTTACTTCCACCTTTTTCAGGCTATAAGAAGGCACCTGCGGCCCCCAGTCTCCAGCCCCTTGTCCCCTCCCAGGATGGTGTCAGAGGGAGCCCAGTAGGGATGCCGGATCTTTCTTCCAGCACAGCTGACTCCTCCTCCCCCAGCCCTCAGTGACAGTGGAGATCATGTGGGGAGTCTGGGCTTCCATCCTCACCCAGAGATAACAAAGCATCCTTCCCCTGCCCCACTGAGGCAATGTCAGAGGAGGCCTACTGCAGCTCTCACCAAAGCTCAGCAGTGACAAGGGCACTTCTGCCAACAGTGTCAGTAGACATCACTGGGGAAGCAACAAGGAGCTACCTACCCCCCTCTCAGCCAGGGTGGTATCTGCACAGGTCTAGTGCAGAGGCTGAACTCCTATTCCCACCGATCAATAATAAGCCTCCCCCCACCCCGGGCCCACCAAAGAGGACAAGTGGAGAAGCTGGACTTCCATTCCTACCTGGTAATAAGGTGACATCTCACTTCACCAAACACAGCTCTGTCAAAGGAGGCCTGTAAAACATGAGAGTTAAATAAATTCCAGAGCATTATAATACCCAAAATGTCCTAGATATAATAAAAAATCAGGTGCCACAACAATGAAAATCTCAACCTGAATGAGAAAAGACAATGAACAGATGCCAACACTGAGAGAACACAGATGTTAGAATTATCTGACAAGGATTTTAGAGCAGCCATCATAAAAATGCTTCACTGAGCAATTATGAAAATGCTTAACACAGATGAAACAATAGAAAATCTCAGCAAAGAAACACAGGGTGTAAAGGAGAACCAAACAGAAATTTAAGAACTAAAAAATATAGTAACTGAAACAAAAAATTCAATGGATGGGCTCAAGAATAGAATGGAGAGGACAAAAGAATCAGTGTACTTGAAGACAGAATAGAAATAAACCAATCTGAACAATGGAGAGAAAATTAACTGGAAAAAAAATGAACAGAGCCTCAGGGACATGTGAGACTATAACAAAAGATTTGACGTTGAGTAATTGGTGTCCCAGAAGAGAGGAGAAAGAGTGTGGAGATGAAGAAGTATTTGAAGAAATAACGACTGAAAATATACAAATTTAGCAAATGACATCAACCTAGAGATTTAAGAAAGTGAATGAACCCGAACAGAATAAAACAACAACAAAAATCCACACTGACACATCATAGTCAAACTTCTGAAAGCTAAAGACAAAGAAAATATCTTGAAAGCAGCCAGAGAAATGACACATTACCTATGAAAGAAAAGCAATTTGGGTGACAGCAAGATTCTCATCAGAAACTAGAAGGAAGTGGCACAAGATTTTCTAAATGCTGAAAGAAAACTGTTAGCCCAGGATCCTATATCCATAAAAAATGTCTTTCAGAAATGAAGGAGATATCAAGACATTCTCAGATAAAGGAAAACTAAGAGAATTTGTTACCAGTAAACCTACATAAAAGAATGGCTACAGGAAATTCTCAAAACAGAAAGAAAATGATAAAAGAAGGAATCTTGGAACATCAGTAAAGAAGAACATGGAGAAAGCAAAAATATAGGGAAATGTAATATACTTTCCTTCTCTAAATTATGTTTTACAGTTGAAGCAAACATTATAATACCATCTAATGTGGTGCTCAATGTATGTAATATTTATTTAAGACAATTATAAATAGGGGAGAATAAAAGGACACAAAGTAGGTAAGGTTTCCACACTTCCCTGGAAGTGGTAAAAGGATGCAGTAGACTTTGATAAGTTGTTCCTATGTTACATGAGACATAGAACATCTAGTTAAAAAGATATATAGAGATCCCCCTGAAAACATTATAGATACATCAAAACAGAATTCTTTAAAATGTTCACATACCCCAAAGAAAAGTAGGAAAAAGTGAAAAACAGAAAACACAAAATATGACAGACTTAAACCTTAACATATAAATAAATATAAAATAAAGTATAAAAGTTATAAATACACCAATTATAGAAGAAAGAATGGCAGATTAGATTTAAAAAATCATGACCCAGCTACAAAGGTCTACAAGAAATTCACTTCAAATATAATGATATATATAGGTTGAAAGTAAAAGAATGAAAAATATATATCATACAAAGAATAATCGAAAGGAAGAAGAAGTGGATTTATTAATATTGGATAGAGTAGACTTCAGAATAAAGAAAATTACCCAGGGACAGACGAGGACATTATATAATGATAATGGGTCAACCCACTAAGAAGACATAGCAATCCTAAATGTGCAGGCACCATGTAACAGAATTGTATATGTGCAGAAATTTTTGATAGAGCTGATAAGAGAAATAAACAAATTCACAATTATGGTTGGAGACTTTAAAACCCTTCGTTCAATGGATGGACCTAGATAGAAAATCAGCAAGGTTATAAAAGGACGCAAAATCAGGATCTAAATGACATTATAGAATACACCACCCAACAACAGCAGAATACACATTCTTTTCAAGTGCATGCAGAATGTATGCCATATAGACCATATAATAAACCTCAACAAATGTAAAAGAATTGCAATGACACATAGTATGTTCTCTGACAATAATGCAAACTAGTAATCAATAACAAAAAGGTAGCAGGAAAATCCCCAAATACTCGATAATTAAACAACAAAATTCTAAATAATCCAAGCATCAGGAATAATCTAAGGAAGAGGAAGTCTCAAGGTAAATTTAAAAAATACATTCAACTGAATGAAAATGAAATATAACATATCAAAATTTGTGGGACACAGCTATGATGGAAAGGCAGTCTCACACCTGTAGACTTTCAACCCCAACATGGCCTCATAAGAATGGGCCTTGGGCCTGGAACACTTCCTTACCAAGAGATTAAAGAGCCCACACACCCTGTGTTGTGCTTATCACCTTGTATGGGGATATCTTTTCCTATTTCAGACTGAATGTGTATTATTTTGATCTGCTAAAGTTTGTACATCAATGGCCCTTAGGCATGCCAGAAGCTTTCAGTATTTCAGACTCCAAAGGAGAGGGATTGGGATCTATCCACCATAGCTTGAGGGGGTGTGAGTAGTATCTTAGTTTACTGGCTAACTAATGGAGTTGAGTCTCTTTACCTATGTTTATTTGTGATTTGGCTGCCAGGGGACCCACTAGCCATGAGGGACTGATGCACACTACTGATGCTAATCTTGTTGATCTTGTTCTGTCTCTTCTTTATGTGGGTAAAGTGGTGTTCCATCCAGTGACTGACTGTACTGTGTTTTCCTTGGTGACTCTGATACAAAGATGCATTGGGTAAAAGTGTTGGGAGTCCCCCCCGGGATTGATAACTGGTGCCTAATAACTCTGCTCAAGCCTAAAACAGTGTTGTGAGGAAAATTTATAGCACTAAATGTTTACATTTGAAAAGGAAAAAAGCTTCAAATCAATCATCTAAATTCTCATCTCAAGAAACTATAATATCAACTATACTCCAAAAGAAAAGAAAATAGAAAAGAACAAAATAAACCCAAAGACAGCAGAAAAAAGGAAATAATAAAAGTAGGAGCAGAAATCAATGAACCTGAAAACAGAAAAACAATAGAAAGAACCAATAAAACAAAACGCTGGTTCTCCAAAACGAACAATAAAAAGAAACAAACCTCTAATAAGACTGACAAAGAAAAAAATCAGAGAACATACAAATGATTAATATTAGGAATGAAACAAGGGCTATCATTACAGACCCTGCAGACATCAAAAGAATAGTAAAGAATACAATGAACAACTATATACACATTAAATTTGACAACTTAGATGAAATAGACCAGTTCCTCAAAAAATACAAACTACCACAACTCGTCCAATACGAAATAGTTCACTTCAATAGCTTCTTAACTATTAAGGAAATTAAATGTGCAATTTAAAAGTTCCTGAAAAAGAAATTTCTAGGCCTAAATGATTTCACTGGAGATTTCCATAAACTTTTCAAGAAGAATTAACACCAATTCTGCACCATCTCTTCCAGAAAATGGAAGAGGGAATTTTTCTTAACTCATTCCATAAAGCCTGATAGCAAAACCAGACAGAGTATAAAAATATATTACATTATTGATCATGTTAATATTTTCCTGCTGTGTTTACATGTGGTTTGCATAGCAAATTTTGCACATTTTGTTATCACTTATATTTGAAAATAGGATATTTCCTGACAAATTATCCCATTATCTAACCAAAAAAAGTACAAAAAAAACCTACAGACTAGTATTTTTCATGAACATAGATGCAAAAAATCTTAACAAAATATTTAAAAATATAAATCACATAAAAACCATAAAGAATCCACTCCAAACTACTAGAACTAATATCTGAATTCAGCAAAGTTACAGGATACAAAATTAATACACAGAAATCTGTTGCATTCCTATACACTAACGATGAACTAGCAGAAAGAGAAATCAGGAAAACAATTCCACTCACAATCGCATCCAAAAGAATAAAATACCTAGGAATAAACCTAACCAAGTAAGTGAAAGACCTATACCCTGAAAACTACAAGACACCCTTAAGAGAAATTAAAGAGGACACTAATAAATGGAAATTCATCCCATGCTCTTGGCTAGGAAGAAATAATATTGTCAAAATGGCCATCATGCCTAAAGCAATCTACAGATTCAATGCAATCCGTATCAAAATACCTACAGCATTCTTCAATGAACTAGAGCAAATAGTTCTACAATTCATACAGAACCACAAAAGACCCCGAATAGCCAAAGCAATCCTGAGAAGGAAGAATAAAGCAGGGGGAATTATGCTCCCTGACTTCAAGCTCTACTACAAAGCTACAGTAATCAAGACAATTTGGTACTGGCACAAGAACAGACCCATAGACCAATTGAACAGAATAGAGAGCCCAGATATAAACCCAAGCATATATGGTTAATTAATATATGATAAAGGAGCCATGGATATACAATGAGGAAATGACAGCCTCTTCAACAGCTGGTGTTGGCAAAACTGGACAGCTACATGTAAGAGAATAAAACTGGATTACTGTCTAACCCCATACACAAAAGTAAACTCAAAATGGATCAAAGACCTGAATGTAAGTCATGAAACCATAAAACGCTTAGAAAAAAACATAGGCAAAAATCTCTTGGACATAAACATGAGCAACTTCTTCATGAACATATCTCCCCAGGCAAGGGAAACAAAAGCAAAAATGAACAAGTGGGACTATATCAAGCTGAAAAGCTTCTGTACAGCAAAGGACACCATCAGGAGAACAAAAAGACATCCTACAGTATGGGAAAATATATTCATAAATGACATATCTGATAAGGGGTTGACATCCAAATTATATAAAGAGCTCATGCACCTCAACAAAAAGCAAATAATCCAATTAAAAAATGTGCAGAGGAGCTGAACAGACACTTCTCCAAAGAAGAAATTCAGATGGCCAACAGGCACATGAAAAGATGCTCCACATCACTAGTCATCAGAGAAATGCAAATTAAAACCACAATGAGATATCATCTCACACCAGTTAGGATGGCCGCCATCCAAAAGATAAACAACAACAAATGTTGGCGAGGATTTGGAGAAAGGGGAACCCTCCTACACTGATGGTGGGAATGTAAATTAGTTAAACCATTGTGGAAAGCAGTATGGAGGTTCCTCAAAAAACTCAAAATAGAAATACCATTTGACCCAGGAATTCCACTCCTAGGAATTTACTCTAAGAATGCAGCAGCACAGTTTGAAAAAGACATATGCACCCCTATGTTTATCGCAGTACTTTTACAATAGCCAAGAAATGGAAGCACCCTAAGTGTCCATCAGTAGATGAATGGATAAAGAAGAGGTGGTACATATACACAATGGAATATTATTCAGCCATAAGAAGAAAACAAATCCTATCATTTGCAACTACACGGATGGAGCTAGAGGGTTTTATGCTCAGTGAAATAAGCCAGGCGGAGAAAGACAAGTATCAAATGATTTCAATCATCTGTGGAGTATAAGAACAAAGAAAAAACTGAAGGAACAAAACAGCAGCAGACTCACAGAACCCAAGATGGACTAACAGTTACCAAAGGAAAAGGGACTGGGGAAGATGGGTGGGAAGGTAGGGATATGGGGGAAAAAAGGCTATTACAATTAGCACACATAATGTAGCAGGGGTGGGGGTAGGGTGGGGGGATACGGGGGAGGCAGTATAACACAGAGAAGACACCTAGTGATTCTATAACATACTAGTACACTGATGGACAGTGACTGCAATGGGGTATGTGATAGGGACTTGATAATGGGGGGAGTCTAGTAACTGTAATGTTGCTCATGTAATTGTAAATTAATAATAACATATATATATATATAGATCAGCAATATATGAATTATAATGCCATAAACAAGTGTGGCTTATTCCAGGAATGCAAGACTAGTTCATATTTGAAAAATCAATGTAATCCACCATATAAACAGGCTAAAGACGAAAAATCACATGATCATAATTGGGGCAGAAAACGGTTTTGACAAAATCCAACACCCATTCATGATAAAAATCTCTCAGAAAACTTGAAAAAAGGGGAAAGTTTGTCAACGTGATTTTAAAAATCTATAAAATACTTCAACTAACATCATATTTAATAGTAAGAAACTGAAGGTTTGCCCCCTCAGATCAGGAACAAGAAACGAAGTCAATTATCACCACTTTTATTTAACATAGTAATGAAAGTTCTTGTCAGTGCAATGAGGCAAGAAAACAAAGTAAAAGGCATACAAATTGAAAAGGAAGAAATACAATTGTCCCCATTTGCAGGTGGCATTATGGTCTACACAGAAAATCCCTGGGAACCTACACAAAAGCTTTTAGAAGTAATAAGTGACTTTAGTAAGGTTACTGGATACAAGAACAAAACACAAAAAGCACTTTTTTTTTTTACTATTCCTCTTATTTATTTATTTTTTATTAAGGTATTATTGATATACACTCTTATGAAGGTTTCACATGAAAAAACAAGGTGGTTACTACATTCACCCATATTATCAAGTCCCCCCCATACCCCATTGCAGTCCCTGTCCATCAGTGTAGTAAGATGCCACAGAGTCACTACTTGTCTTCTCTGTGCTACACTGTCTTCCCAATGATCCCGCCCACACACCATGTATGCCAATCATAATACCCCTCAATCCCCTTCTCCCTCCCCACCCGCCCTCCCCCACCCCTCCCCTTTGGTAACCAGTCCCTTCTTGGAGTCTGTGAGTCTGTTGCTGTTTTTGTTCGTTCAGTTTTGCTTTGTTGTTATACTCCACAAATGAGTGAAATCATTTGGTACTTGTCTTTCTCCACCTGGCTTATTTCACCCTCTAGCTCCATCCATGTTGTTGCAAATGGTAGGATTTGTTTAAAAGCAGTTGTATTTTTATATACTACAAATGAACATGATGAAACACATTAAAAATGTAACATATTACATCACTCAGAAAATGAAACACTTAGGAGTAAATGTAACAAAATATATATACAGGGCTTGTATTCTGAAAACTACAAAATGTTGATGAAAGGAATCAACAAAGATCTAAATGAGGAGAGATACTACGTTTATGGCTTGGTAGCCTCAAAATAGTAAAAACAGTAATTCTCTACAAGTTCATATACAGACTTAATAAAATTCCTATCAAAATCTCAGCAAAAACTCTTTGTAGATATAGGCAAAATTATTCTGATTTATGTGGGAAGACAAAGGATCTACAATAGCTAAAACAATTCTGACAAAGAATAAAGTGAAATGAATCAATATACCTGATTTCAAGATTTTTTGCTTACCTACAGGAATAAGACAATGTGGTATTATTGATGAAGGGACAGACATAGATCAGTGGAGCAGAATAGAGGGCCCAGAAATAGCCCCACAGAAGTTCAGCCAACTAATTGTTTTCACAAAGGTACAAAAACAATTCAATGAATGAAGGATAGTCTTTTCAACGAATGGGGCTGGAATAATCGGATATTCATGAGCAAAAAAAAAATGAATCTCAATCTAAATGTATCATCGCTTTATACAAATTTAACCCGAAATAGATCATAGATTTAAATGTAAAATGTAAAACTATAAACTGTTAGAAGACAGCATAGGAGAAAGTCATGAAGAATTAGGGCTTAGTGAAGAGTTCTTAGATGTGACACCAAAAACATATCTATAAAAGAAAAAATAGATAAATTTTACTTCATCAACATTAAAAACAGAAGCTCTTCAAAAGACACTGTTAAGAGGATGAAATGACAAGCTACAAACTGGGAGAAAATAGTCACAAACCCCTTATCTTACGAAAGACTCATCTATAACATACAAAAGACTCTCAAAACTCACCACTGAAGAAACAACTATTCAATTGGAAAATGGGCAAAAGAGATGAAGACACATTTCACTGAAGAGTATATATGGAGGGCAAATAAGTACGTGAGAATATGTTCAACACCCAAAGACAAGAAGCATATTCTAAAATTTATAGGGAAAGGCACAGCCTCCAAAATAGCTAAACCAGTCTTGACGAAGAAGAATAAAGTGGGCGAATCTCTCTAATAGATAGTAAAGCTGACTGCATAGGTACAGTAATCAAGACTGTGGTTTTGGCAGAGGGATAGACACATAGATCAATGAAACAAAACAGGGGACCCAGAAATTGCCCCACATAAATATGACCAACTGATATTTTTCGTATCATTAATCTACAATTACATGAGCAACATTATGTTTACTAAACTCCCCCCATGCTCCAGTCCCCCCCACCAACCCCCTTACAGTCACTGTCCATCAGTGTAGTAAGATGCTATAGAATCACTACTTGTCTTCTCTGAGTTGTACAGCCCTCCCCGTGCCCCCCAACATTGTGTCTGCTAATCATAATGCCCCTTTTTCCCCCTTGTCCCTCCCTTCCCACCCTTCCTCCCCAGTCCCTTTCCCTTTGGTAGCTGTTAGTCCATTCTTGGGTTCTGTGAGTCTGCTGCTGTTTTGTTCTTTCAGTTTTTTTTTCTTTGCTCTTATGCTCCACATATGAGTGAAATCATTTGATACTTGTCTTTTTCTGCTTGGCTTATTTCACTGAGCATAACACCCTCTGGCTCAATCCATGTTGTTGCAAATGGTAGGATTTGTTTTCTTCTGGCTGAATAATATTCCATTGTGTATATGTACCACCTCTTCTTTATCCATTCATCTACTGATGGACACTTAGGTTGCTTCCATTTCTTGGCTATTGTAAATAGTGCTGCGATAAACATAGGGGTGCATCTGTCCTTTTCAAACTGGACTGCTGCATTCTTAGGGTAAATTCCTAGGAGTGGGATTCCTGGGTCAAATGGTATTTCTATTTTGAGTTTTCTGAGGAACTTCCATACTGCTTTCCACAATGGTTGACCTAATTTTCATTCCCACCAGCAGTGTAGGAGGGTTCCGCTTTCTCCACATCCTCACCTCCATTTGTTGTTGTTTGTGTTTTGGATGTTGGCCATCCTCACTGGTGTGAGGTGATATCTCATTGTGGTTATAATCTGCATTTCTCTGACGATTAGCGAGGTGTAGCATCTTTTCATGTGCCTGTTGGCCATCTAAATTTCTTCTTTGGAGAAGTGTCTATTCATGTCCTCTGCCCATTTCTTAATTGGATTATTTGCTTTTTGTTTGTTGAGGTGGGTGAGTTCTTTATATATTTTGGATGTCAACCCCTTATCGGACATGTCATTTATGAATATATTCTCCCATACTGTAGGATGCCTTTTTGTTCTCCTGATGGTGTCCTTTGCTGTACAGAAGCTTTTCAGCTTGATACAGTCCCACTTGTGCATTTTTGCTTTTGTTTCCCTTGCCTGGGGAGATATGTTCATGAAGAAGTCGCTCATGTTTATGTCCAAGAGATTTCTGCCCATGTTTTTTTCTAAGAGTTTTATGATTTCATGACTTACATTCAGGTCTTTGATCCATTTTGAGTTTACTTTTGTGTATGGGGTTAGACAGTAGTCCAGTTTCATTCTCTTACATGTAGCTGTCCAGTTTTGACAATACCAGATGCTGAAGAGGCTGTTATCTCCCCATTGTATATCCCAGGCTCCTTTATCATATATTAATTGACCGTATATATTTGGGTTAATGTCTGGATTTTCAGTTCTGTTCCACTGGTCTGTGGGTTTCTTCCACTGCCCATTTTTTAATTGACTTATTTGCTTTTTGTTTGTTGAGGTGCATGAGCTCTTTAAATATTTTGGATATCAACCCTTTATCGGATATGTCATTTATGAATATATTTTCCCATACTGTAGGATGTCTTTCTGTTCTATTGATGATGTCCATTGCTGTACAGAAGCTTTTCAGCTTGATATACTCCCACTTGTTCATTTCTGCTTTTGTTTCCCTTGCCTGGGGAGATATGTTCATGAAGAAGTTGCTCATGTTTATGTCCAAGAGATTTTTGCCTGTTTTTTTCTGAGACCTTTATGGTTTCATTACTTACATTCAGTTGTTTGATCTATTTTGAGTTTACTTTTGTGTATGGGGTTAGACAATGCTCCAGTTTCATTCTCTTACATGTAGCTGTCCAGTTTTGCCAACATCAGCTGTTGAAGAGGCTGTCATTTCGCCATTGTATATCCATGGCTCCTTTATCGTATATTAATTGACCATATATGTTGGGGGTTAATATCTGGACTTTCCATTCTGTTCCACTGGTCTGTGGGTTTGTTCTTGTGCCAGTACCAAATTGTCTTGATTACTGTGGCTTTGTAGTAGAGCTTGAAGTTGGGGACCATAATCCCCCCTGCTTTATTCTTCCATCTCAGGATTGCTTTGGCTATTCGGGGTCTTTTGTGGTTCCATATGAATTTTAGAACTATTTGTTCCAGTTCGTTGAAGAATGCTGTTGGTATTTTGATAGGGATTACATTGAACCTGCAGATTGCTTTAGGTAGTATGGCCATTTTGACAATGTTAATTCTTCCTAGCCAAGAGCATGGGATGAGTTTCCATTTGTTAGTGTCCTCTTTAATTTCTCTTAAGGGTGTCTTGTAGTTTTCAGGATATAGGTCTTTCACTTCCTTGGCTAGGTTTATTCCTAGGTATTTTATTCTTTTTGATGCAATTGTGAATGGAATTGTTTTCCTGATTTCTCTTTCTGGTAGTTCATCATTAGTGTATAGGAAAGCAACAGATTTCTGTGTATTAATTTTGTATCCTGTACCTTTGCTGAATTCAGATATTAGTTCTAGTAGTTTTGGAGTGGAGTCCTTAGGGTTTCTATGTACAATATCATGTCATCTGCAAATAGTGACAGTTTTACTTCTTGCTTACCAATCTGGATGCCTTGTATTTCTTTGTTTTGTCTGATTGCCGTGGCTAGGACCTCCAGTACTATGTTGAATAAAAGAGGTGAGAGTGGGCATCCATGTCTTCTTCCCGATCATAGATGAAAGCTTTCAGTCTCTCACTGTTAAGTATGATGTTGGCTGTGGGTTTGTCATATATGACCTTTATCAAGGTGATGTACTTGCCCTCTATACCCATTTTGCTGAGAGTTATTATCATGAATGGATGTTGAATTTTGTTGAATGCTTTTTCCATATCTATGGAC
The DNA here is from genome assembly GCA_032199065.1 of Smutsia gigantea. Taxonomy (NCBI): domain Eukaryota; kingdom Metazoa; phylum Chordata; class Mammalia; order Pholidota; family Manidae; genus Smutsia; species Smutsia gigantea. Next base: position 54,086 of record JAVSCE010015871.1, on the reverse strand, counting down.
ATGATCATGTGGTCTCTGTCCTTCTTTTCATTGATGTGATGGATGATATTGACGGACTTTCGAATGTTGTACCATCCTTGCATCCCTGAGATGAATCCCACTTGATCATGGTGTATGATCCTCTTGATGTATTTTTGAATTCGGTTTGCTAATATTCTGTTGAGTGTTTTTGCATCTATATTCATCAGGGATATTGGTCTGTAATTTTTTTTTTTTTTGTGGGATCTTTGCCTGGTTTTCGTATTAGAGTGATGCTAGCTTCATAGAATGAGTTTGGAAGTATTCCCTCCCCTTCTATTTTTTGGAAAACTTTGAGGAGAATGGGTATTGTGTCTTCTCTATATGTCTGATAAAATTCAGTGGTGAATCCATCTGGCCTGGGAGTTTTGTTTTTGGGTAGTTTTTTGTTTACTAATTCAATTTCATTGCTGGTAATTGATCTATTTAGATTTTCTGTTTCTTCTTTGGTCACTCTTGGAAGGTTGTATTTGTCTAAGAAGTTGTCCATTTCTTCTAGGTTGTCCAGCTTGTTAGCATGTAGATTTTCATAGTATTCTCTAATAATTCTTTGTATTTCAGTGGGATCCATCGTGATTTTTCCTTTCTCATTTCTGCTTTTCTTTATGTGTGTAGATTCTCTTTTTCTCTTCATAAGTCTGGCTAGGGGTTTATCTATTTTGTTTATTTTCTCAAAGAATCAGCTCTTGGTTTCATCGATGTTTTCTATTTTATTCTTCTCAATTTTATTTATTTATTTTCTGATCTTTATTATGTCCTTCCTTCTGGTGACTTTGGGCCTCATTTGTTCTTCTTTCTCCAGTTTCAATAATTGTGACTTTAGACTATTCATTTGGGATTGTTCTTCCTTCTTTAAATAGGCCTGGATTGCTATATACTTTCCTCATAGAACTGCCTTTGCTGCGTCCCATAGAAGTTGGGGCATTGCACTGTTGTCATTTGTCTCCATATATTGCTTGATCTCTGTTTTAATTCGGTCATTGATCCATTGATTATTTAGGAGATTGTTGTTAAGCCTCCATGAGTTTGTGAGCCTTTTTGTTTTCTTTGTATAATTTATTTCTAGTTTTATACCTCTGTGATCTGAGAAGGTGCTTGGTAGAATTTCAGTCTGTTTGAATTTACTGAGTCTCTTTTTGTGGCCTAGTATGTGCTCTCTTCTGGAAAATGTTCCATGTGTACTTGAGAAGAATGTGTATCCTGCTGCTTTTGGGTGTAGAGTTCTGTAGATGTCTGTTAGGTCCATCTGTTCTAGTGTGTTCTTCAGTGCCTCTGGGTCCTTACTTATTTTCTGTCTGGTTGTTCTGTCCTTTGGAGTGAGTGGTGTGTTGAAGTCTCCTAGAATGAATACACTGCATTGTATTTCCTCCTTTAAATCTGTTAGTATTTGTTTCACGTATGTCAGTGCTCCTGTGTTGGGTGCATAGATATTTATAATGGTTATGTCCTCTTGTTGGACTGACTCCTTTATCATTATGTAATGTCCTTCTTTATCTCTTATTACTTTCTTTTTTTGAAGTCTATTTTGTCTGGTACAAGTACTGCAACACCTGCTTTTTTCCCCCTATTGTTTGCATGAAATATCTTTTTCCATCCCTTCACTTTTAGTCTGTGTATATCTTTGGGTTTGAGTTGAGTCTCTTGTAAGCAGCATATAGATGGGTCTTGCTTTTTTATCCATTCTATTACTCTTTGTCTTTTGATTGGTGCATTCAGCCCATTTACATTTAGGGTCATTATCGAAAGATATGTACTTATTGCCATTACAGGCTTTGGATTTGTGGTTACCAAAGGTTCAGGGGTAGCTTCTTTACTATCTAACTGTCTAACTTAACTCTCTTATTAAGCTATTATAAACACAGTCTGATGATTCTTTATTTCTCTCCCTTCTTATTCTTACTCCTCCATTTTTTTATATGTTAGGCGTTTTATTCTGTACTCTTTTGTGTTTCCTTTGACTGCTTTTGTGGATAGTTGCTTTTGTTTTTTGTGTTTAGTTAGTATTTGATTGGTCTGCTTTCTTTGCTGTGATTTTATTTTGTCTGGTTATATCTATTTAGCCTTAGGAGTGCTTGCATCTAGAGCAGTCCTTTTAAAATATCCTGTAGAGGTGGTTTGTGGGAGGCAAATTCCCTCAACTTTTGCTTGTCTGGGAATTGTTTAATCCCTCCTTCAAATTTAAATGATAATCTTGCTGGATACAGTATTCTTGGTTCAAGGCCCTTCTGTTTCATTGCATTAAATATATCATGTCATTCTCTTCTGTCCTGTAATGTTTCTGTTGAGAAGTCTGATGATAGCCTGATGGGTTTTCCTTTGTAGGTGATCATTTTTCTCTCTCTGGCTGCCTTTAATACCCTGTCCTTGTCTTTGATCTTTGCCATTTTAATTATTATATGCCTTGATGTTGTCCTCCTTGGGTCCCTTGTGTTGGGAGATCTGTGGGCTTCCATGGTCTGAGAGACTTTTTCCTTCCCCAGCTTGGGGAAGTTTTCAACAATTATTTCTTCAAAGACACTTTCTATCCCTTTTTCTCTCTCTTCTTCTTCTGGTACCCCTATAATGCGAATATTGTTCCATTTGGATTAGTCACACAGTTCTCTTAATATTCTTTCATTCCTAGAGATCCTTTTATCTCTCTGTGCCTCAGCTTCTCTGTATTCCTGTTCTCTGATTTCTTTCCATTAACAGTCTCTTGTACCTCATCCAGTCTGCTCTTAAGCCCTTCTATCGATTGTTTCATTTCTGTTATCTCTCTGTGGACTTCATCCCTTAGCTCTTGCATATTTCTCTGCAGGTCCATCAGCATGGCTATGACTTTTTTTTGAATTCTTTTTTAGGATCACTGGTTACATCTATCCCACCAGGCCGTCTCTCTGGGTTTGTCTGAGTGATTTTTTGATGGGACCAGATTCTTCTGCCTTCTCATGGCGATACAAGTGGTTGCAGGCAGGTGGCGCATGTGTCAGCTGGGGGAACAACGTCCCTTCCTGCTTGCTGATTGCCTTGTCCTTCTCTGCTGGTTGTGTGTGTTACCCGCATACCAGGAGCAGACTCTGGGAGAATCCCCTGAGCTGCTGTGGGTGGCGCACCCCTCAGGATAGCCTGGAGCCCTGCGGGGGGACGCAGACACACTGGGTGTGTTCTCCTGTGAGAACAGTGCACCTTCGTTCCTACCGGACCTTGCTCCAGGTTCCTCTGTCTGTACCAGCGGCAGCCTCTAGGTCTGTCCCAGTTAGCTGCACGCTGGGAGAAGATTCTGTGTGGTTGCTGTGGGTAGGGCTGTTCCCCGGCTGCTCCGCAGCTGTGGCAGGTCAGCCGGTTTGCTTGCAGCGCCGGGTGGGGGGAATGAATGGCAGGCTGCTTATCACCATGAGGGGCTTCGGGGCCAGGACGATTTTGTCCACTGATAAGCCCTTGTCCCTTTAAGACTAAAAAAGTGTCTGCTTTTCTTTTGTCCCAGGGGAGCCGGCTGTGTTGACCCACTGGCAGTCTCTGTCTCAGATTTTACTTTTCCGTTTCTCTAATATCCAGTATACCATGCAATGTGTGTCTGTGCTCCCAGTGCAGATTACTAGGGCTGGTTATTTAGCAGTCGTGTGCTTCCACTCCCTCCCCACTCTAATTCTTTTCCTCCCACCGGTGAGCTGGGGTAGGGGGAGTGCTTGAGTCCTGCTGGGTCACGGCTTTGGATCTTACCCTTTTCATGTGGTGCTGAGTTCTTGCAGATGTAGATGTAGCCTGGCTGTTGTACTGTATCTTCTGGTCTCTCTTTTAGAAGTAGTTGTATTTGTTATATTTTCAAAAATATATATGGTTTTGGGAGGAGATTTCCACTGCCCTACTCACTCTGCCATCTTGAGCCCCTCTCTATGACCAACTGATGTTTGACAAAGGTGCAAAGCAATTCAGTGGTACTGGAACAATTGCACATCTATAAGTGAAAAGCACCTCAACCTAAACCTCACTCGTTACATAAAAATTAATTCAAAAAGGATCATAGACTTAAATGTAAAGTGTAAAACTAACATTTTTAGAGAAAACATAGGAGAAAATCTTTAGGATCTAGGGCTAGGCAGAGCATGGTATAATAAGAAATATGTATTTAGTCTTTGTCCCCAGTTCCTTGCCCCAGTTAATAAAATCCTTGGAATTTCCTGAGTGATAGGAGCATCCATTGTTATTTTGCTGTTCCTGACAAACCCGTTTTGACCATACTGCAATTGGGTTCCTAGATAGCTTCAGGGTGGGGGCTGGTTGCCAAAGGAACCAGTCATGTGATTAGAGGGATGAATTAGGGAGCTGGAAATTTCAGCCAAATACCTCAACTCTCTCCTAGGGAGGGGAGAGGGGCCTGGGGATTGAGTTCAACCACCAATGGCCAATTATTTAATCAATGGTGTCTACTAATGGAACTTCCATAGAAACCCCTCCATAAAATCCCTAAATGATGAGTTTTGGAGAACTTCCAGGTTGAACACATAGATATGCTGGAAGGGAAGCATATCCAGAGCGGACATGAAGCTCTGTGCCCCTCTCCCCATACCTTGCCCTATGTGTCCCTTACATTTGGCTGTTCCTGAGTTGGATCTTTTGTGAACTGTTATAGGATATTATCGAAAGTGAGGAGAAGGTCATGGGAACCCTCAATTCATAGCCTGTAAATCGGAAGTATGGATGACCCAGGACTTGCTACTAGCATCTGAAATGGGGGCAGTCTTGTGGGACTGAGTTCTTTAACTTGTGGGATCTGATGCTTACTCCAGGTAGACAGTGTCAGAATAGAATTAAATTGTTGGACATTCAGTTGGTGTCAGAGAATCAGGAGAATCAAAAGTTTTCAGATGGGATACCAAAAGCATAATCCATAAAAGGAAACAGTGATAAACCAGACCTTGCCAAAAATTAAAAACTTTGGTTCTGAAAAACTCCAGAGGACGGAAAGTATGAAGAGGATGAAAAAACAAACTAGTGATTGGAAAAAATATTTACAAACAACAGATCTGTCAAAAGACTGGTATCTAGAATATGTAAAAAACTTTCAAAACTGAACAGTAAAAAAGTCCAAACAATTCAATCAGAAAATACGCAAAGTGTACAAATAAATATTTCGCCAAAGAGGATATACAGATGGCAAACAAGCATATGAAAAGGTGTTCAATATTATTAGCCATCAGAGAAATGGGAGTGAAAACCACAATGAGTTATCACTGCACATCTACTAAAAGGCTAAAATAAAAAATAGTGACAAAACAAAATGCTGGTGAAGATGCAGAAAAACTATATCTCTCCTACATTGCAAGTAGGAAATGGCATAGCAACTCTTGGAAACAGTTTTGTAGTTTCTTACAAAACTAAGCATGCAACCACCTTATGACCCAGCAATTGCATTCTTGGGCATTTATCTCATAGACATGAGAACTTATGTTGACGCAAAAACCTGTACATGAATGTTCATAGCAGCTTTATTGGTATTAGCCAAAAACTGGAATCAGTCCAGATGTCCTTCAACAAGTGACTGGTTAAACTTATACATCCACCCCATGGAATGCTACTCAGCAATAAAAAGGAATGAACTATTGATACTTGGAATGAGTTGGACAGTTTTCAAGAACATTATGTTAAGTAAAAAAATACAGCCCCAGAAGTATTTATATACTGCACGATTTCTTCTGCATGACATTTTTGAAATGACAACATTTTAGAACTGGAGGACAGATTGATTAGTGGTTTCCAAGGGTTAGTTGGGGGCAGGAAGGAAATGGGTGTGGTTATTAAAGGATAACACCAGGGATCCTTGTAATGTTGGAACTGTTCATTGTTTTGACTATGACATGGATACACAAACCCACACAGGTGATAAAATTGTATAAAATTTAATACACACAAATACTGAGGAAAACTGAATAAGGAAGACGTAACGAGGTCAAAATTCTGGTTGGCATACTATATTTTAATTTTGTAAAATGTTACCAAGGGAGGAAACTGGGCAAAGTACACAAGGGATTGCTTTGTATTAATTTTTGCAACTGCACATGAATCTATAATTGTCTCAATATACATTTCAATTTAAAAAATAAAAAAAGATGTTCAATGTCACTAGCCATTAGGGAAATTAAAATTAAGACAATGATGAGATACTCACTACACACCTGTTAGAGCAGCTAAAATTTTTTTTTTAATATGGACAAAACCAAACAGTGAAGAAGATGCAGAGAACTAGATCTCTCATTCGTTATCAGTGAGAATGTTAAGTGGTACAGCCACTCTTAAAAATAGTTTGACAGTTCCTTTAAAAACCAAACAAATACCACAAGGCCCAGAAATTGCACCTATGGGCATTTATTCTAGAGAAATGCACAAAAACCTGTATAAGATTGGTCATGGCAGCTTTATTTGTAATAGCCCCCAACTGGAGACAACCAAAATGTTCCTCAGTAGGTGAATAAACTGTAGTACAGCTATAATATGGAATACTACTCAGCAATAAAAAGAAATGAACTGTTGTTACTTCCAACTACTTGAATGGTTTTCAAGGACATTATGCTGAGTAAAAAAGCCTACCTCAAAAGGTCACATACTATATGGTTCCATTTATATAACATTGTCAAAATGACAAAATTATAGAGATGGAAAACAGATAACTAGCTGCCAGAAGTTAGGAATGATAGCAGGGGTAAAGACTATAAAAGGGTTAATAGTTCTGTATCTTGACTGTGGTAGTTATTACACAAATCTACATACATGACAAAATGACAAAGAATTACGTATACACACTGTACCAATGTCAACATTTTATATTGTATTATGATTTTATAAGATGTAACAATTGGGGGAAACTGGGTAAGGGTACATGGGACCTCTCTGTACTATGTTTGCAAGTTCCTATAGTTTATATTTGTAACTTCTTATGTATCTATAATTATTTCAAAATAAAAAGGTTTTAAAAATCATAATTCACATGGTGTGGGGGGGGTCACGGGGAAGACAGTGTAGCACAGAGAAGGCAAATAGTGAATCTGTGGCATCTTACTACACTGATGGACAGTGACTGCAATGCGGTATGGGGGGGGACTCAATAATATGGATGAACGTAGTAACCACATTGTTTTTTCATGTGAAACCTTCATAAAAGTGTATATCAATAATACCTTAATAAAAAAATCATAATTATGCTGGGAAATTTTTATTATACCTCTTCTATAATAAAATGATCAGTAGACTGAAAAAACAAGCAAAGAAGATTTGAAAAATATAGTCAATAAGCTAGATTTAAGATATATAGCTTTATTATAGCCATGAATATACTCTTCTCTTAGATCCATGGCACAATTAAATTTTTTTTAGTTACATAACTTGAACTTGAAGGAAAAAATATTAATTTTTTAAAAAATTAAGAGTCTTGGCAGTCTATACCGACAACAGTCCCATAAAATCAGAGGTGTAGATTCAAAATTGCTAAGAGACTTGGATTTCAATGTTCTCACATCGTCACTATGACAATTATATTAATTTAAAAAATATATATAAAAAGATAACCAAACTACCAAAATTAAGAAATATTCTCTAAACAGGCGAGTGGTTACCAGGGTCTGGGGAGTGAGGGAAATGGGGAGATGTTGGTCAAGGGGTAAAAACTTTCAGTTTTAAGATGAGTATGTTCTGGAAATCTATTGTACAGCATTGTGATTATAGCTAATAAAACTGTGTTATATACTTGAAAATTACTGAGTAGATCTTAAATGTTCTTATCACAAAAAAAGGTAATTATGTGATATGATCGATGTGGTGATATAACACTATGGTGATAATCATTTCACAATATATAAATGTATCAAAGCAATGCATTGTACACCTTAAACTTATACAGTGTTACATGTCAATTATATCTCAATAGGGCAGGGAAAAATAAACATTCTTTAAACATGCAGAATTGTAGATGGCTTCAATAATAAAATTATAGACTTCATACGTATTCTTGAGCTATAGCTACAGCTATATTTAAAAGAACTTTTAGTCTAAAATGCTTTTAATATTTAAAAAGAAAAGCCAAAGATAAATGAACTAAGTGTTAAACCTATGAAATTAAAAAAAAAAACAAAATATTGATGAGAAAACTGATAAAGTTGAAAGAGAAGGGAAAAAATACATACACACACACATCACACATATATTCACACAATTTTAGGAATGAAAAAGGAGCTATTACAACAGATGTGTAAGTGACCAAAATAATTTAACTATGCATTACGTGCAGTTCTATGAAAATATAAACTCCCTAGCAAACATAAACTACCAAAATTAATCCCCCCAAAAGAACAAATCTATAAGGATCAGTAATCAGAGAAAAGAAAAGAAAAGAAAATTTACCATTTTAAAAGGCACCTGTTCTAAATGTGTTTATAGCTGAATTTTAAAGAAAATAATTTCTATACCATTTTAACATATAAAAAGAAATCTCCTGAAAACAACTCCATTTACAATTGCATCAAAAAGAATAAAATACCTAGGAATAAACCTAACCAAGGAGGTGTAAGACCTTTATTCTGAAAACTACAAGACACTCATGAGAGAAATTAAAGATGACACCAAAAAATGGAAATCTATCCCATGCTCATGGATTGGAAGAACTAATATTATCAAAATGGCCATCCTGCCTAAAGCAATCTACAGATTCAATGCAATCCCTATCAAAATTCCAAGAGCATTATTCAATGAACTACAGCAAATAGTTCTAAAATTCATATGGAACCATAAAAGACCCCGAATACCCAAAGCAATCCTGAGGAAGAAGAACAAAGCTGGGGGAATGATGCTCCCCAGCTTCAAGCTCTACTACAAAGCCACAGTAACCAAAACAATTTGGTACTGGCACAAGAACAGACCCATAGATGAATGAAATAGAACAGAGAGCCCAGATATAAACCCACACATATATGGCCAATTAATATATGATGAAGGAGCCATGGATATACAGTGGAGAAAAGAAACTGCAACAACTGGTGTTGGCAAAACTGGACAGCTACATGCAAGAGGATGAAACTGTATTATTGTCTAACTCCATACACAAAAGTAAACTCAAAATGGATCAAAGACCTGAATGTAAATCATGAAACCATAAAACTCTTAGAAGAAAACATAGGCAAAAATCTCCTGGACATAAACATGAGCAATTTTTTCCTGAACACATCTCCTCGGGCAAGGGAAATAAAACAAAAAATGAACAAGTGGGACTATATCAAACTAAAAAGCTTCTGTATAGCAAAGGACACCATCAGCAGAAAAAAAAAAGGCAACCTACAGTACGGAAGACTATATTTGTAAATGATTTATCCGATTAGGGGTTAATATCCAAAATACATAAAGAACTTATATGCCTCAACACCCAAAAAACAAACAAACCAATTAAAACATGGGTGGAGGACCTGAACAGACACTTCTCCAAAGAAGAAATTCAGATGGCCAACAAGCAAATGAAAAGATGCTCCATATTGCTAATTATCAGGAAATGCAAGTTAAAACCACAATGAGATATCACCTCACACCAGTTAGGATGGCCAACATCCAAAAGACAAGGAACAACAAATGCTGGTGAAGATGCAGAGAAAGGGGAACCCTCCTACACTGCTGGTGGTAATGTAAATTTGTTCAACCATTGTGGAAAGCAGTATGGAGGTTCCTCTAAAAACTAAAAATAGAAATACCATTTGATCCAGTAATTATACTCCTAGGAATGTACCCAAAGAAAACAAGATCCCTGATTCGGAAAGACATATGCACCTCTATGTTTATTGCTGCACTATTTACAATAGCCAAGAAATGGAAGCAACCTAAGTGTCCATCAGTAGATGAATGGATAAAGAAGATGTGGTACATATACCCAATGGAATATTACTCAGCCATAAAGAGAACAGAAATCCTGCCATTTGCAACAACATGGATGGAGCTAGAGGGTATTATGCTCAAAGAAATAAGCCAGGCAGAGAAAGGCAAATACCAAATGACTTCACTCATTTGTGGAGTATAAAAACAAAGCAAAACAGAAGAAACAAAATAGCAGTGGACTCACAGACATGAGAAGGGACTAGTGGTTACCAAAGGGGAGGGGTTGGAAAAGGTGGGGAGGGAGGGAGAAGGGGTTTACAGGGCACTATAATTCACAGTCACAATATAGGTAGGTCACAAGGATGGCAGCAGAGCACAGAGAATACAATAATGTCTCTATAACATTTTACTATGTTGATAGACAGTGACTGCAGTGGGGGTGGGTGAGGACTTGATACTATGCATGAATATTGAAACCACAATGTTGTTCATGTGAAACCATCATAACATTGTATACCAATGATACTTTAATTTTTTAAATAATTGTAATACCCTAGGGGGAAAAAAAACAGCACAAAAGACCCAGCAAAGAAAGGCTGCAGTCAGTTTGTGTTATGCTTCCTCTGCCTGGACAATATTCTGTTTGGTTGTAAAGCCTATAGGGCTATCTTGCTCTGAGTAGTAGCTGCCAATAACAATAGCTAGCATTTATTGAGCACATACTATATCCTAGGCACTGTGGTAAGCCCTTTCCATGTGTTACTTTATTTAATCCTTAAAAGGCTGAGAAAGAGAGATGAATTTATTCTCATTTTACAGGTAAGGGAAAGGAGGTTTTGGCTTGACCATAAAAAACTAACTATCAATTTGTGAAACAAATACTGTAAAATCCCTATTTTCTGCCTCCCTTCCTTTCTTAAGATGTAAAAATATAATGTCTACAGAAACTCAACTGTTTGAAACTAGAGGCACCAGGAAAAGATTTGATCAGTCAAATGATGTGAGGATTCCATAAGATACTGCATTTGCCCTGAAGAATGTGGTAAGACAGGGCTGCTCTCAAAATACATGGTTTTTATAGAAAAGAATGCATCAAATTTGATGTCAAAAGCCCTGGAATTGAGTCCCAGCTCCATGTCTAACTGTGGTTCTTTGGCTACCATTAACTTTGAGGATCCTCAACTTTCTCACATGTGAAATGGAGAAAATACAAATCCTTTCTCCATGGGCTTGTTCTAAGTGTCAAAAGAAGGAATGTGACTTTGATAGAGTGAACCCATCTATGAACGCTGACTGTTCGTCCTGTTTGGAGATGAGCTGGGCTTCTTCAGAATGCTCAAAGATCAGGGTCCACCATGCAGCCCCAGCAGAGTGCTCCTTGCTGTCAGAGCTGGTGCTAGTGAGCTTATGTCCAGACTGGACACAACAGTGCTGAGACTATCAGGAGCGGTTTCTGTGTAGAGTTCTAGTTCTTTCTTCTTATACAAACATTTGTTTACAGCAATGAAGAAGTGGAGGCAGAAAGGTTTCTGAGGCACCAGGACTTAGTTTCCAGGTAGGGTACTATATCCAGAGCAGTAAGAAGCAAGGTGAAGAAGACAGTCTAAACATGGTATATTTCTCCATGTATTTATTTCTTCTTTAATGTCTCTGAACACAGTTTTAAATCTTCCCTCTAGAGATAAACCTACCTTTTGTTAGATTATTGCAAGGTACTTGATATTTTTAATGCTACTGTAGGTTGCCTATTTTGGATGCTTTTTTAAATTGTGGCTGGCATATAAAAATGCAGTTGATTTTTATTCATTAGTCTTGTATCCAATAAACTTTCTAAGCTCCTATTAAGTCTAACAATAAAAAAAAGAAATCTCCTGAATTCCTTTTAAAAACTGGCATAATCTTAATACCAACATGCTAAATACAGTACAAAAACAAGAAAACTGTAACCAGTTTTCTTACAGTGGCCAAAATTTTAAATAAAATATTACTAACTCAAATCCAACCATATCTCATAAGAAAAATTCCCCTTGACCAAATAGAATTATCCCAGGAAGGCAATGATGGGGCCACATTACAAATCAACATATTCATTATAACGACCAATTAAAGAGAGTAACACCATAAGGCTATTAACAACAAAAAGCATCTGACACTGTTCAGGAGCCATTCTTAAATGAAAATACAAATTAAAATAGGAACATAAAAAACTAGCTAAATACTACAATGACTATCAAAAAAATAGCAGAAAACATTATGCTAAAAAAAGGCCCAGATCAGAAGATTTAGTATCATCAAGATGGCAATATTCCCCCAAATGATATACAGGTTCAACACGATCCCTATCAAAATCCCAGCTGGTATTTTTGCATAGGGTAACAAGTAATCCTAAAATTCATATAGAAATGCAAGAGAACAGCCAAACAGCCAAAACACTGAATAAGAAAACGGAAGACACACATTTCCCTGTTTCAAAACTTTCTACAAAGATACACAAATCAGCACAAAGTGGTATTGTCATACGGGTAGACGTACAGATGAATGAAACAGAATTGAGAGTTCAGAAATAAAACCTTACATTTATGGTCAACTGATTTTAGTACTGTTCCAATACTATTCAACAGGGCAAGAAAAGTCTGACATCAAAAGCATAAGCAACAGAAGAAAAATACGGATAAACTGGACTTCATCAAAGTCAAAAACTTTTGTGCTACAAGGTCACCATCAAAAAAGTGAAGACACCCACAAAATGGCAGAAGATATATGCAAATCACAAATCTGACAAGGGACCTGTATCCAGAATATATGAAGAACACTTACAATTCAATAATACAAAAACAAATAACCCAATTTAAATAAACAGGCAAAGGATTTGAATAGATATTTCTCCAAAGAAGATATACAAATGGCCAATAAGCCCATTCACTTCCCAGAGCACCATTACTCTCCTCAAAGACCCTCATTCACCCCACTGAACCCCCATCATTCATTTTACAGACCTATCACTTACCCGGCTAACCCCTTATGAGTCACTCCACAGACCCCATCAGTGAGGTTCCTCCTCACTACTCCTCATCGCTCACCCTGGAGACCCCGCATCAGTGACCCCACAGACTACCCGTTACCTTCCCCACTGACCCCATCACACACGCACAAACCCCTGTCACTCTGCGCACCCCCTGCTAAGGGACCCCAGAGAAGCCCCTTCACTCACCCTACAGAGTCCCATCATTGAGTACGGAATCCAGGTCACAACACCCCCATTATTATGTCAAGGCTTTCCTGGCCCTAAGCCGCAGAACTCTAAGTGCTGAAACTGCCTCTGAGGGAGGGGCTCTTCTGTTCCTGGACTTCATCTGCACATGCTCAGTGTCAGCTCGGCAGCGGCCGCCCCCACAATTACACGGTGTCTGGGTGCGTGTGCGGGTGTGTATGTCGGAGGAGAGGCAGGCTTTCAAATTTTCTTTCGTGACTTTGTCAGGCAGCTAACATGGCTGGCCCCTCGGGAGGCGGCACGGGAACCGCCATCTTGGAAGGGTGGTCACTCCTGCCGCAGAGCCGGAGGGCCCGTCCGGTCTTCCCCGGCGGGGCTGTCTAGTAGCCAGCCGGTGGGGTCAGCCCGCGGCCGCGGCCCTCAGCCTTGTCCCGCCGCCGCCGTCCCCACAGCGACCGCCCAGGAGCAGGCCGGGCGCCTTCCCTTCCCCTCACGCAGGGGCCCCGCCCTCAGGCCGCATCCCTGGGGAGCCGCGGCTTCTGCACGCGTCGCTAGGCCACCCCCGCCCCGCCGCCCGGCCCCTGCTAGACGGACCCCTCCGAGCAGCGAGCCCAGAAGTTGGCCCGCCCGGCCCCGGCTCCGCTGCTCGCGGGTTCCGAACAGCTCCCGGTGGGCGCGGGCGGCTAGCGGCGGCAGGGCCCGGGGCGCCGCGGCGTGCCCACCTGACTGCGCCTCCGTCCAGCCGTCGGCGGTGGGCATGGCCCGGCTCCCCGGCTGTCGCCCCCGGGAGCTGCCACAGGAGGAATGGTAGGTGTCAGATTTAGGCCAGGAAGCGGAAGTCGCCCGCAGCGAGACTTTAACCCACTCTGGGCGCGGGGAGCTGAGGTGATGTAGCACAAGGGACCAAGTGTCCGTGGAGGGAGTAACTGGGGGATCTGTGACATCAGTGGTGGTGCATTTCATTCATTTTTTTTTAAAGCACGTCACCAACCTTTCTGGTTTTCCTATATAATCATTAAGGCTAAAGTTCTCTCTAAAGATCAAGTTTTGATTAGTGTTCTGGTTTCAATTGCTAATTGCAACTTTTGCTTTTTTTTTAAAGTGTCATTGATATATACAGTCTTATGTTGGTTTCAAATATATAACACAGTGGTTCAACTGTTACCAATATTATTTTTTTATTAAGGTATTATTGATATACACTCTTATGAAAGTTTCACATGAAAAAACAATGTGGTTACTACATTTACCCTTATTATCAAGTCCCCACCCATACCCCAGTGTCCATCAGTGTAGTAAGATGCCACAGAGTCACTATTTGCCTTCTCTGTGCTACACTGCTTTCCCAGTGACCCCCACACCATGTGTATTAGACATAATACCCCTCAATCCCCTTCGCCCTCCCCCACCCCTCCCCTTTGGTAACCACTAGTTCCTTCTTGGGGTCTCTGAGTCTGCTGCTGTTTGGTTCCTTCAGTTTTGCTTCATTGTTATACTCCACAAATGAGGGAAATCATTTGGCACTTGTCTTTCTCCACCTGGCTTATTTCACTGAGCATAATATCCTCCAGCTCCATCCATGTTGTTGCAAATGTGTTACCAATATTATTAAATCCTCACCCATTCTAGTGCAGTTAGTATCTATCAAGGTAATAAGATGTTACTGAGTCACTGACTACATTCCCCATGCGGAACTACCGCCCCCCCCCCCAGTCTCCCACCAATTTATATTATGATTGCAAATTATTGTTCCCCTTTATCCCCCTTACCCCTACCCCCTACCAGCCTCAAACCCTCCCCCTTTGGTAACCACTAGTCCCTTCTCAGTGTCCATGAGTCTACTATTTTGTTCCTTCTGTTTTGCTTTTTTTATATACTCCACAAATAAGTGAAATCATATGGTATTTGTCTTTCTTAGCCTGGCTTATTTCACTGAGCATAGTACCCTCTAGATCTATCCGTTTTTGCCAATGGGAGAATTACTTTTTGCTCTTTTAATCCATGAATTATGTGTAAATCCATTGTCCAACTTGCAAAAATTCTCCAATACTCAAAGGGCAAGGGAATGGGTACTTTATTCAGGCTAAAGAGTTTTATATGGGAGCAGCCGAGCACCCGCTACACCTTAGGTGGGCTTTGGTCCTCAGGATTGAAATGCTGCGGAAAGGAGCTGTTTCCCATATGGGCCCATTTCAGTCCCTCACACTCTGTTCTCAGAATTACTGACTCAAACAAGGAGTTTAGAGGTAGTGCCGAAAATTTTACAGCCCCTGACACCATTTTTCATTTCTCCAAACAGACATGCAGTTAATCTGATGTGATTTCTATCTTAATTGCATTGTGGTCCGAGATTGTTGTCTGAATGTTGTTGAGTTTGAAATTTGTTGAAATTTGCCTTAAGGCTCAAGTATGGCCCCATTTTCAAAGTGTTCCATCTCTTGATTGACAAGACTGTGTATTACCCAGTAGTTGGGTTCAGTGAATGTGTTTATTGGTTCAAGCTTGTTAGTTGGGCAGTTTCAAATGTGTATATCCTTCCTGATGATTTTCTTCTGCTTGCCCCATGACTTACTAAGAGAGGAGAGAGAATCTCCCACTGTACTGTTAGTAAGTCAGGTTTTCATTGTGCCAACTTTTGCTTCCTATGTTAAATTATTAAATGCAGGTGTAGGTCCGGGGAGAGGAAATCCCAAGGCAAAATACCTCTAAAAACCGAAATCAGTCAAAGGGAGAAATAAAGTTTAAAACCCGTTTATTGCTTACAAACTGTAGTCCAGGGCTGTCTCTCTCCTCTGCTCCTGAAGAAGCAAGCCTGCAAGCAACCCAGCCCCTCCCTTTAAACTCTCAGATTCACAAGCCCTCAGTTGCCCAGGTAATTACCCATTGACATGGGGATGAATTTCTCTCCACCCCTGAGGATATGCAAATGAACTAAAACCAGGGGAGTTACTCTGGAAATGTTACAATTTTACCCACAGCAGGTAAGGAGAGGGGGTGAGGACTTGATAATATGGGTGAATGTTGAAACCACTGTGTGTTTATGTGAAACCATCATAAGATTGTATATCAATGATACTTTAATTAAAAAATAAAAATAAAAAATAAATGCAGGTAAGGGTATTTTGTTGTTGACTAGATACAGCCAACACCTCCTCAAAAGATTTTTTTTATTAAGGTATTATTGATATACACTCTTATGAAGGTTTCACATGAAAAAACAATGTGGTTACTACATTTACCCATATTATCAAGTCCCCACTCATACCCCAATTCAGTCACTGTCCATCAGTGTAGTAAGATGACACAGATTACTGTTTGCCTTCTCTGTGCTACACTGTTTTCCCCGTGATCCCCCACACCATGTGTACTAAACATAATACCCCTCAATCCCCTTTCTCCCCACCCGCCCTCCCACACCCTCCCAGACCCCTCCCCTTTGGTAACCACTAGTTCCTTCTTGGATTCTCTGAGTATGCTGCTATTTTGTTCCTTCAGTTTTGCTGCATTATTATACTCCATAAATGAGGGAAATCATTTGGCATTTGTCTTTCTCTGCCTGGCTTATTTCACTGAGCATAATATCCTCCAGCTCCATCCATGTTGTTGCAAATGGCAGGATTTGTTTCCTTATTATGGCTGAATAGTATTCCATTGTGTATATGTACCACATCTTCTTTATCCATTCATCTACTGATGGACACTTAGGTTGATTCCATATCTTGGCTATTGTAAAAAGTGCTGCAATAAACATAGGGACGCATATGTCTTTTTGAATCTGAGAAGTTGTATTCTTTGGGTAAATTCCAAGGAGTGGGATTCCCGGGTCAAATGCTATTTGTGTTTTTAGTTTTTTGAGGAACCTCCATATTGCTTTCCACAATGGTTGAACTAGCTTACATTCCCACCACTCCTCAAAGGATTTTAACATTCCCTACTCCCACCAGCAAAATGGAGTTCATTAAAGCAAATCTTCTGTGGCACTGGATGTTGATGCAGCCTTTTTTTGTTTGTTTCTTGGGTTTTATTTTATTTTTTATTGGAATATAGTTAAAATACAATATTATATTTGTTTCAGAGGTACAGCACAGTGATTCAACAATTATATACATTACCAAGTGCTCACCATAGCAAAGTGCAGCTACCCCATGTCACCATTCTAAGAGATGCTGTCTTTAATTTTTGCAAGTCTGAGAGCTAGTAATATTTAATTGCTTTAATTTGCATTTTCCTGACTACTTGTGCAGTTTAGAATCTTTTTCTGTTTATTGACCTCTTAGATGTTCTCTTCTGCATACCCTTTGTTCCGTTTTCTCTAGAGTGATTTATGTTTTTCTTATTAATTTGTAGAAGCTCTTTGTCTGTTAGGGATATTAACCCTATGTTAGTTGAATTCCCCGTTTTTGTCCTTTGCACTTTATAGGTGTCCTTTGATATACAACTAGAAAAATGTATTTTCTCATCAGAAATGTCTAAGCTTTCTTTTCTGATTTCTGAATTTTCCTGTCTCACATGGTCCTCCTCCATTCCAGGTAGTCCTAAGAATATAGTCTTAACATTCATTTCATTTTTATTGTTCTAATTTTTTCTACTTAAACCTTTCATCTAGTTGGACTTTACTCTGGTGGTGTATGATATGAGGTCAGCGTCAGGTTTTGTTTTTGCTGTGTCAAATAAAAACAAATTGTTCCAATTAGATAGGGAGACATTAATTATAAAGACTATGCAAAAGAGAGAAAGCTTCCACCTCAAAAGTCTGCAAGCATCTCAAAACCAAACAGAAAAGAGCTTTTTTTTTAATAGGTGGGGTAAGGAGGAGGCAAGCCGAGATAAGCAAAGTCTGTGGAAGAGAAGTTGCACAAACAGGGGAATAGCAGTGGGATCTGACAGGAAAGTGCCCACTGTGACCAGACAATTCGTAGGAGAAGCTGAGAAGGGGAGCATGTTCCACATTTTTTTGTGCATGCTCAGGCTTGAGGGCAAGCAGAGTTTAGGGTCACTAGGAAAGACA
Organism: Smutsia gigantea; assembly: GCA_032199065.1. NCBI lineage: Eukaryota > Metazoa > Chordata > Mammalia > Pholidota > Manidae > Smutsia > Smutsia gigantea. Next base: position 36,024 of record JAVSCE010015871.1, on the reverse strand, counting down.
GAGAAGCCTGACTGAAGTTTGGCTAACAAGCATTTTGTTCCAATTAATCAGGAGGTTTATGAGGTAAAGAATGGGAGGGTCTATGGCTGGGCTTGTCATAGGTAAAGAAGGGGAGCATTTGTGAGTCCTATCTAAGTCATATAGGGAAGAGGGGTTTCTTTGCAGTAAGCTATTTTCCAAAACACAAATGAGTAAAGGAATTTCTTAACCATGATGTTTTCAGGGATCACAGACCTCAGGTAAAATTCAACATTATCAGCTGGTACCATGTACGGAGCGTGCGACCCGGTATCCACTGAATTAATATCGCTTCTCTCATATAAGGTCACAAATATATTTTGCTTGATCAGAACTCCAGTGTGTCTCTGTAATTTGATTCCAAATGATTTTTGATCTTGCAAATTCATTCTTCTAGGAACTCTCTGAAATTTAAAATCATTTTATCAAGTTTCAAAGTGAATTCAACCCCCCCCAAAAAAAAACTTAACAAAACTATCGTGGTTCTGATTGAAATTATATTATATTAATATAATAGTTTGGAGAGAAGTTGATATTTTTTATTACCATATGTCTTTATATTTAGAGATTTGATGTGTCTCTATTTGGTTAAGTCTTGTGTTATTACTGCAATGATATTTTATAGTCTTCTTAAAAATCCTTCATCTTTTTTGGTTAAATTTATTCTTAGCTGTTTATAATGTTTTTTTGTTGTTATTTTTAAGATTTATTTTTGCTGATCTTATCTGCTTAAGCTAATACAAGAAAAAAAGTGCCAATTTTTATAATTTTATATCCTTATCAAAACTATCTACAAATTGTAAAACTTCTTAGTATAGTCTCTCAGGTTTTCTAATTGTGTAAGCATATCAGATATTGATGATATTCTCCCTTTTATCCAACATTTGGTGTGATTATTTCTTCTTTTTTCTCTGTATTAGCTGTTCAATATAGTAGCCATTAAGTTTATGTGGCTATTTAAATTTCTATTTATTTAGGCCAAATAAAATTTAAAATTCAGTTTCTTACTTACCTAGACACATTACAAGTGTTCAGTAGCCACGTATAGCTAGAGGCTACTGAATTGGACAGCACCAAAAGAAAACGTTTTCATCATTGCAGGAAGTTGTAGGACAATGCTAACATAGATCCTTCAAAAGAATGTTGAGTAATAGATATGATAGAGAACAACCCTATCTGTTGCGAGTTTTAATGGAAATGACTTAAACATTTTACCATTTAATATAAAGTTTTCTGGCAATTTTTGGAAAATGCTTTTGCAAATTTTAACTAGTTTCCTTCTGTTGCTATTTTGAGTTTTTGTTTTTTATTTATTAAAAATTTTTTTATTAAGGTATCATGGCTATACATTCTTATGAAGGTTTCACATGAAAAACATTGTGGTTACTACATTCACCCATATTACCAAGTCCCACTCATACACCATTGAAGTCACTGTCCATCAGTGTAGTAAGATGCCACACAGTCACTACTTGTTTTCTCTGCTACACTGTCTTCCCCAGAACCCCTCCAAACCATGTGTACCAATCATAATACCCCTCAGTCCCCTTCTTCCTCCCTCCCCACCCAACCTCCCCCACCCCTCCCCTTTGGTAACCAGTCCCTTCTTGGAGTCTGTGAGTCTACTGCTGTTTTGTTCCTTCACTTTTGCTTTGTTGTTAAACTCCACAAATGAGTGAAATCATGTGGTACTTGTCTTCCTCCCCCTGGCTTATTTCACTAAGCATAATAACGTCTAGCTCCATCCATGTTCTTGCAAATGGTAGGATTTGTTTTCTTCTTATGGCTGAATAACATTCCATTGTGTATATGTACCACATCTTCTTTATCCATTCATCTATTGATGGACACTTAGGTTGCTTTCATGTCTTGGCTATTGTAAATAGTGCACAAATAAACATAGGGGTTCATATGCCTTTTTCAATCTGAGAACGTGTAACCTTTGAGTAAATTGCTAGAAGTGGAATTCCTGGGTCAAATGGTATTTCTATTTTTAGTTTTTTGAGGAACCTCCATATTGCTTACTACAACGGTCGAACTAGTTTACATTCCCACCAGCAGTGTAGGAGGGTTCCGCTTTCTGCACATCCTCACGAGAATTTGTTGTTCCTAGTCTTTTCTGTTGGCCATCCTAACTGGTGTGAGGTGATATCTCATTGTGGTTTACATTTGCATTTCCCTGATGGTTAGCAATGTGGAGCATCTATTCATGTGCCTGTTGGCCATCTGAATTTCTTGTTTGAGAATTGTCCATTCATATCCTCTGCCCATTTTGTAATATGGTTATTTGCTTTTGGGGTGTTGAGGCATGTAAGTTCGCTATATATTTTGGATGTTAACCCCTTGTCAGATATGTCATTTACAAATATATTTTCCCATACTGTAGGATGCCTTTTTGTTCTGTTGATGGTGTCCTTTGCTGTACAGAAACTTTTTAGTTTGATGTAGTCCCATGAGTTCATTTTTGCTTTTGTTTCCCTTGCTCGAGGAGATGTGTTCAGGAAGAAGTTGCTCATGCTTATATTCAGGAGATTTTTGCCTATATAGTCTTCTAAGAGTTTTATGGTTTCATGACTTACATTCAGGTCCTTGATCCATTTCGAGTTTACTTTTGTGTATGGGGTTAAACAATAATCCAATTTCATTCTCTTTCATGAGCTGTCCAGTTTTGCCAACACCAGCTGTTGAAGAGACTGTCATTTCCCCATTGTATGTCCATGGCTCCTTTATCATATATTAATTGACCATATATGGTTGGGTTTATATCAGGGCTCTCTAGTCTGTTCCATTGGTTTATGGGTCTGTTCTTGTGCCAGTACCAAATTGTCTTGATTACTGTGGCTTTGTAGTTGAGCTTGAAGTTGGGAAGCATAATCCCCCCTGCTTTACTCTTCCTTCTCAGGATTGCTTTGGCTATTCGGGGTCTTCTGTGGTTCCATATGAATTTTAGAACAATTTGCTCTAGTTTGTTGAAGAATGCCATTGGTATTTTGATAGAGATTGCGTTGAATCTGTAGATTGCTTTAGGCAGGATGGCCATTTTGACAACATTAATTCTTCCTATCCATGAGTATGGGTTGTATTTCTATTTATTCGTATCTAATTTCTCTCATGAGTGTCTTGTAGTTTTCAGGGTATAGGACTTTCACTTCCTTGGTTAGGTTTATTCCTAGGTATTTTATTCTTTTTGATGCAATTGTGAATGGAATTGTTTTTCTGATTTCTATTTCTGCTAGTTCATCATTAGTATATAGGACTGCAACAGATTTCTGTGTATTAATTTTGTATCCTGCAACTTTGCTGAATTCAGATATTAGTTCTAGTAGTTTTGGGGTGGATTCTTTAGGGTTTTCTATGTACAATATCATGTCATCTTCAAACAGGGACAGTTTAACTTCTTCCTTGCCAATCTGGATGCCTTTTATTTCTTTGTGTTGTCTGATTGCCCTGGCTAGGACCTCCAGTACTATGTTAAATAACAGTGGAGAGAGTGGGCATCCCTGTCTTGTTCCCCATCTTAAAGGAAAAGTTTTCAGCTTCTCACTGTTAAGTATAATGTTGGCTGTGGGTTTGTTATATATGGCCCTTATGATGTTGAGGTACTTGCCCTCTATACCCATTTTGTTGACAGTTTTTATCATGAATGGAAGTTGAGCTTTGTCTAATGCTTTTCCACCATCTATGGAGATGATCATGTGGTTTTCGTCCTTTTTGTTGGTGTGGTGGATGATGATGATGGATTTTCTAATATTGTACCATCCTTGCATCCCTGGAATAAATCCTACTTAACCATGATGGGTGATATTTTTTATGTATTTTTTAATTCAGTTTGCTAATATTTTGTTGAGTATTTTTGCATCTATGTTCATCAGGGACATTGGTCTGTAGTTTTCTTTTTTGTGGTGTCTTTGCCTGGTTTTGGTACTAGAGTGATGCATACTGGCCTCATAGAATGAGCTTGGAAGTATTCCCTCTTCTTCTACTTTTTGAAAAACTTAAGGTGTATGGGTATTAGCTCTTCACTAAATGTTTGATAAAATTCAGTGGTAAAGCCATCTGGTCATGGCATTTTGTTCTTAGGTAGTTTTTGACTACCAATTCAATTTCGTAGCTGGTAATTGGTCTGTTCAGATTTTCTGTTTCTTTCTGGGTCCATCTTAGAAGGTTGTATTTTTCTAGAAAGTTGTCCATTTCTTCTAGGTTATCCAGTTTGTTAGCATATAATTTTTCATAGTATTGTCTGATAATTCTTTGTATTTCTGTGGTGTTCATAGTGATTTTTCCTTTCTCATTTTTTATTCTGTTTATATGTGTAGACTCTTTTTTCTTGATACGTCTGCCTAGGGGTTTATCTATTTTGTTTATTTTCTTGAAGAACAAGCTCCTGCTTTCATTGAATCTTTCTATTGTTTTATTCTTCTCGGTTTTATTTTTTTCTGCTCTAATCTTTATTATGTCCTCCCTTCTACTGACTTTGGGCACCATTTGCTCTTTTTTTTCTAGTTTCCTTAATTGTGAGTTTTGACTGTTCATTTGGGATTGTTCTTCTTTCCTTAAATAGGCCTGAACTGCTGTATACTTTCATCTTAAAACTGCATTCACTGCGTCCCGCAGAAGTTGGGATGTTGAGCTCTTTTTTTCATTTGTCTCCATGTATTGCTTGATCTCTGTTTTTATTTGGTCATTGATCCATTGATTATTTAGGAGCATGTTGTTAAGCCTCCATGTGTTTGTGGGCTTTTTCATTTTCTTTGTGTAATTTATTTCAAGTTTCATAACTTTGGAGTCTGCGAAGCTGGTTGGTACAATTTCAATGTTTTTGAATATACTGAGGCTCTTTTGTGGCCTAGAATATGATCTATTCTTGAGAATATCCCATGTGAATCTTACAGGCCAGAAGGGAGTGGTATGATATATTTAATGCAATGAAACAGAATGACCTTGAACCAATAATACTCTGTGTGGCAAGATTATCATTTATATTTGAAGGAGAGATTAAACAATTTCCAGATAAACAAAAGCTGAGAGAATTTACCTCCCACAAACCACCTCTACAGTGTATTTTGGAGGGACTACAATAGATGGAAGTGTTCCTAAGGTATAATCGCTGTCACCAGAGGTAATAAAACCACAGTAAAGAAAGTAGAACAATTATACTAAGCATAAGCAAAATCATATCAACTACCCCCAAAGTCAATCAAGGGATAGACAAAGAGTACAGAATATGATACCTAATATATAAAGAATGGAGGAGTTAGAAAAAGGAGGAAAAAAAAAGAATCTTTAGGTTGTGTTTGTAATAGTGAACTAAGTGAGTTAAATTAGACTGTTAGATAGTAAGGGAATAACCCTTCAACCTTTGGTAACCACAAATCTAAAGCCTGCAGTGGCAAAAGTACACACCTATCGATAATCACCCTAAATGTAAATGGAATGAATGCACCAATCAAAAGACGCAGTTACAGAATGGATAAAAAAGCAAGACCCATCTATATGCTGCCTACAAGAGACTCACTTCAAACCCAAAGACACACACAGACTGAAAGTAAAGGGATGGAAAAAGATATTTCATGCAACTAATAGGGGAAAAAAAGCAGGAGTTGCAGTGCTTGTATCAGACAAAATAGACTTCAAAACAAAGACAGTAACAAGAGACAAAGAAGGACATTACATAATGATAAAGGGGTCAGTCCAACAAGAGGCTATAACTATTATAAATATCTATGCACCCAACACAGGATATCCTCACCTACATATGTGAAACAAATACTAATAGAATTAAAGGGCGAAATAGAGTGCAATGCATTCATTTTAGGAGACTTCAACACACCACTCACTCCACAGGACACATCAACCAGACAGAAAATAAGTAAAGACACAGAGGCATTGAACAACACATTAGAACAGATGGACCTAACAGACATCTACAGAACTCTGCACCCAAAAGCAGCAGTATACACATTCTTCTCAAGTGCAAATGGAACATTTTCCAGAATAGATCATATATTAGACCACAAAAAGAGCCTTGGTAAATTAAGAAATATTGAAATTGTACCAACCAGCTTCTTAGACAACAAAGGTATGAAACTAGAAATAAATTATGCAAAGAAAACTAAAAAGCCTACAAACACATGGAGGCTTAAAAACACACGCCTAAATGACCAATGGATCAATGACCAAATAAAAACAGAGATCAAGCAATATATGGAAACAAATGACAACAATAACTCAACACCACAAAATCTGTGGGATGCAGCAAAGGCTGTGCTAAGATGGACGTATATTGCAATATAGGCCTACCTCAGGAAAGAAGAATAGTCCCATATGAACAGCCTAAACTCACAATTAATGAAACTAGAAAAAGAAGAACAAATGAGGCCCAAAGTCAGAAGAAGGAGGGACATAATAAGGATTATAGCAGAAGTAAATAAAATCAAGAAGAATAAAACAATAGAAAGAATCAATGAAAGCAGGACCTGGTTCTTTGAGAAAATAAACAAAATAGATAAACACCTAGCAAGACTTATCAAGAAAAAAAGAGAGTCTACACATATAAACAGAATAAAAAATGAGAAAGGAAAAATCACTACAGACACCACAGAAATACAAAGAATTATTAGAGAATACTATAAAAAATTATATGCTAACAAACTGGATAACCTAGAAGAAATGGACAGCTTTCTAGAAAAATACAACCTTCCAAGACGGACCCAGGAAGACACTGAAAATCTGAATACACCAATTACCAGCAATGAAATTGACTTGGTAATAAAAAACTACCTAAGAACAAAATACCCAGAACAGAGGTCTCACTGCTGAATTTTATCAACATTTAGTGAAGACCCAATACCCATCCTCCTTAAAGTTTTCCGAAAAGTAGAAGAGGAGGGAATACTCCCAAACTCATTATATGAGGCCAGCATCACTCTACTACCAAAATCAGGCAGAAACCACTAAAAAAGAAAATTACAGAGCAGTATCCCTGATGAACATAGATGCAAAAATACTCAACAAAATATTAGCAAACCAAATTCAAAAATACATCAAAAAGATAATCTATCCTACAAAACACTCCTAAGAGAAATTAAAGAGGACACTAACAAATGGAAATCCATCCCATGCTCTTGGCTAGGTAGAATAAATAATGTCAAAATGGCTATACTACCTAAAGCAATCTACAGATTCAACACAATCCCTATCAAACTACCAACAGCTTTCTTCAATGAACTGGAACAAATAATTCTAAAATTCATATGGAACTACAAAAGACCCCAAATAGCCAAAGCAATCCTGAGAAGGAGGAATAAAACAGGAGGAATTGCGCTCCCTGACTTCAAGCTCTACTACAAAGCCACAGTAATCAAGACAATTTGGTATTGGCAGAAAAACAGACCCACAGACCAGTGTAACAGAGTAGAAAATCCAAACATTAATCCAAACATATACAGTCAATTAATATTTGATAAAGGAGCCTTGGATATACAACGGGGAGATGACAGCCTCTTCAGCAGCTGGTGTTGGAAAAACTGGACAGCTACATGTAAGAGAATGAAACTGGACTACTGTCTAACCCCATACACAAAGGTAAACTCAACGTGGATCAAAGACCTGAATGTAAGTCATGAAACCATAAAACTCTTAGAAAAAAACATAGGCAAAAATCTCTTGGACATAAACATGAGCGACTTCTTCATGAACATATCTCCCCGGGCAAGGGAAACAAAAGCAAAAATGAGCAAGTGGGACTATATCAAGCTGAAAAGCTTCTGTACAGCAAAGGACACCATCAGTAGAACAAAAAGAGATCCTACATTTTGGGAGAATATATTCATAAATGACGTATCCGATAAGGGGTTGACATCCAAAATATATAAAGAACTCAGGCACCTCAACAAACAAAAAGCAAATAGTCCAATTAAGAAATGGGCAGAGGACACGAATAGACACTTCTCCAAAGAAGAAATTCAGATGGCCAACAGACACATGAAAAGATGCTCCACATTGCTAATCATCAGAGAAATGCAGATTAAAACCACAATGAGATATCACCTCACACCAGTGAGGACGGCCAACATCCAAAACACAAACAACAACAAATGTTGGCGAGGATGTGGAGAAAGGGGAACCCTCCTACACTGCTGATGGGAATGTAAATTAGTTCAACCATTGTGGAAAGCAGTATGGAGATTCCTCAAAAAACTAAAAATAGAAATACCATTTGACCCAGGAATCCCACTCCTAGGAATTTACCCTAAGAGTACAGCAGCCCAGTTTGAAAAAGACATATGCACCCCTATGTTTGTGACAGCACTATTTACAATAGCCAAGAAATGGAAGCAACCTAAGTGTCCATCAGTAGATGAATGGATAACGAAGATGTGGTATATATACACAATGGAATATTATTCAGCCATAGAAGAAAACAAATCATAGCATTTCCAACTACATGGATGGAGCTAGAGGGTTTTATGCTCAGTGAAATAAGCCAAGCCGAAAAAGACAAGTATCAAATGATTTCACTCATCTGTGGAGTATAAGAACAAAGAAAAAACTAAAGGAACAAAACAGCAGCAGACTCACAGAACCCAAGAATGGACTAACAGTTACCAAAGAGAAAGGGACTGGGGAGGATGGGTGGGAAGGCAGGGACAAGGGGGAAAAAGGGGCATTATGATTAGCAGACATAATGTTGGGGGGACACAGGGAGGGCTGTACAACTCAGAGAAGACAAGTAGTGATTCTATAGTATCTCACTACGCTGATGGACAGTGACTGTAATGGGGTTGGTGGGGGGGACCTGATGAGGTGGGGAGTACCAAAAAAAAAAATATATATATATATAGACATCTTCGGTACGGTCAAAGGTCAAAAGGCCAGGAGCAACTTAGCCTAGAATGTTTGAGTGTTTCACAAATAAAGAAGGGTATCTCAGTATAACCCATGACTTCACTGTAAGCAGCCCTAACAAGCAGAGAACAACCCAGCCCACCTTGAGGGCAGGGCAGGTGGTACAATTCCACACCCCTAAGCCTTTCTTTTCATGTTCTCAAAAAATCCTCATTTGCCTATAAATCCCCCTAGACAATGCACCACCCCGAAAAGAAAAAAAAGAAATACCATTTGACCCAGGAATTCCACTCCTAGGAATTTTCCCTAAGAAAACAGGATCACAGTTTCAAAAAGACATATGCACCCCTATGTTAATTGCAGTAGTATCTACAAAAGCCAAGAAATGGAAGCAACCCAAGTGTCCATCAGTAGATGAATGGCTAAAGAAGATGTGGTATATATACACAATGGAATATTATTCAGCCATAAGAAGAAAACAAATCCCACCATTTGCAGCAACATGGATGGAGGTAGAGAACATTATGCTCAGTGAAATAAACCAGGCGGAGAAACATATGTACCAAAAGATTTCACTCATCTGTGGAGTACAACAACAAAGCAAAAACTAAGGGAACAAAACAGCAGCAGACTCACAGAACCCAAGAATGGACTAACAGTTACCAAAGGGCAAGGGACTGGGGAGAGTGGTTGGGAAGGGAGGGAGAAGGGGAATACGGGGCATTACGATTAGCACACATAATGTAGGGGGTCACGGAGAAGGCAGTATAGCACAGAGAAGACAAGTAGTGACTCTATAGCTTCTTACTATGCTGATGGACAGTGACTGTAATGGGGTATGTGGTGGGAACTTGATAATGGGGGGAATTTAGTAACCACAGTGTTGCTCATGTGATTTTATATTAATGATTCCAAAATAAAATAAATAACATACTAGAATTCCTAGAATCATCATAGTGGTTATACTGTATTTTTCTCTTGGAACATATCTGGATTTGTTATGCTGATATTTTATTTAGAAATTTTCATCTACATTCATGAAAGATTGTCTCTAGTTATCTTCTTTTTTGGGCAATATATTTCACTTTTGGTATTAGGTTATTATTTTATAGAATGGGAAATTTTTATCTTTCTGTATAGACAGGTGGAGTTGATATAACATAGACCCATTGAGTCCTGATTTATTTAGAAACGTGTTCTCAATTTCCAACTGTTTGAGATGTTTTGGTAATATTTAAATTAATTCTGTTTTTATTGCATCTTATCAGAGACTGATCTGTCAAAAGCCCTACTTGAAAAAATGTGTCAGTCATTTCTCTGAGGCAACATTACACAATTTAATGTTTTGTAATGTTGCAAGGACACAGGAGTAGACTGTTAATAGTCTGTTTATAAGATACTAAGTTCTTTTTATGTCTATTAAATGTAGCTAATTGGTTATAATTTTTCATATCCTTTATACCTTTAATTATTTTTGTTAACTTGATCCATCATATTCTAAAAGGCATATAATCTCCACTATAAATTATGATTTTTAGGTTTTGTTATCTTTCTATTAATTTTTGCTAGTTTGATTTGTGTTTGTATTTGTATAAAGGCTTATACATATTATATCTTCATCAAATATATACCTTATTATTACATAAAGTCTCTCTTTTACCTCCTGAATTCTTTTGGCCTTGGATTTTAACTTGATAATTATATCATCACACCTTTTATTCTGCTTGTATTTGCCTGATGTATCTTACATAGTGTTTAGTTTTGCCTCTTTATTTTAAATGTGTTTTCAATAAACAACACATAACCCCTTTTTTTAACCCAATTTCACAGTCTTTGATAGGAGAACCCAATCAATTTAATTTCTTAATGATATGCCTGATGTTTTCTCTACTGGACTGTTTCCCTTTTTCCACTTTTTGTCATTTTGCTTGTTTTCAATTCCCTTACATTTGCTGTCTGTCAAGTTTCTGTTCATTCTCCTTGTCCCTTAGTAATTTGGAAGTTTGATTCTATCAATTCTGCTGTTGATTATCCTTCAATTACTTACACCATGATTCAGATTTTCTGTATTGGTAAATTAAACACACACACACAGATGAGTTATTTGCACTTACTCCAAATTTCTTAGGAGAATGAGCCATTTAGAATGTTTTCAGCTTCTGGGAAGATGGCAGCATGAGCAGGGCGGCAGAAATCTCCTCCCCAAACCATGTATATTTATGAAAATACAACAAATACAACTATTCCTAAAAAAGAGACCAGAAGATACAGGACAACAACCAGGCTACAGCTACACCTGCGAGAACTCAGTGCCTCACAAAGCGGGTAAGATACAAAGCCGCGACCTGGCGGGACCCAAGCACTCCCCCACCCCAGTGCACTGGCAAGAGGAAAAGATTCAGAGTGGGGAGGGAGTGGAAGCACAGGCCCGCCAAACAACCAGCCCTGGTGATCTGCACCGGGAGCACAGACACACATCACGCTGTGTATCAGAGATTAGAGAAACAGAAGTGCAGGATCCGAGATGGCAGGTCCCCTTAGCCAACTCCCCAGGACAAAAGAAAAATGGGTGCCATTTTTTTTAATGTTGTTGTTTTTTGGGGGGGGGTTGTTTTTCTTTTTGTTTCTGTTGTTTTTCTTGTTTTTTTTTGTTTGGTTAAAATCTTAAAGACAGAAGGGCCTAACAGTGGAACAAAATCGTCCCAGCGCACTCAGCCCAGCAGGCTGGGAGTCTTGGGGAATTTCGGACCCTTTGCCTGGCGGCCGGGCAGAGCAAGCGCGCTGAGCCTTCCCACAGAGATCAGCAGCCTGCCATTTGTTCCCTCCCCAGCCGGCATCGCAAAGGGTCCGGGAGACACTGCTGCTGTGGAACAGCGGAGGAACAGCCTCACCCGCAACAACCTCACAGAATCTACTCCCAGCGGGCACACAGCTGAGTGGGAAGAGCCCAAGAACCAGGTCCAGAGGCAACAAGAGGACCAGAACGCACCCAGTGTAACTGCAAACCCCCGCAGTGCTATAGGCTAGGCTGAGGGTGACCCCGCACACAGGCAGTCCAGGGGATTAACACACACTGCCTCCTGGTGTGCAGGAAAACAGCTCAGGCCCAGGAGAAGGGCAAGGAGGACAACAAGCAGGAAGGGACTTTGTTTTCCCAGCTGACACACGTGGCGCCTACCAGCAACCACTTCTATTGCCATGAAAAGACAGAGAAATATGGTCCAGACTAAGATCAGCCAGACAACCCCAGAGAGGGAGCCTGATGGGATGGACATGCACAATCTTCCTGAAAAAGAATTCAGAATAAAAGTCATAACCATACTGATGGATCTACAGAGAAATATACAAGAGCTAAGGGAGGAAGTGAGGGAAGTGAGGAAAGACAATGCAGAAATGAGACAAGCAATCGACGAGCTTAGCAGCAGACTGGACAAGATGCAAGAGACTGTTAATGGAATAGAAATCAAAGAACAGGAATACAGAGAAGCTGATGCAGAGAGAGATAAGAGGATCTCTAGGAATAAAAGAATATTAAGAGAACTGTGCGACTAATCCAAACAGTACAATATTCGCATTACAGGAGTACCAGAAGAAGAAGAGAGAAAAAAAAGGGATAGACAGTGTCTTTGAAGAAATAATTGCTGAAAACTTCCCCAAGCTGCGAAAGGAAATAGTCTCTCAGACCATGGAAGCCCACAGATCTCCCAACACAAGGGACCCAAGGAAGACAACACCAAGACACATAATAATTAAAATGGCAAAGATCAAAGATAAGGACAGAGTATTAAACGCAGCTAGAGAGAGAAAAAAGATCACCTACAAAGGAAAACCAATCAGATTATCATCAGACTTCTCAACAGAAACCTTACAGGCCAGAAGAGAATGGCATAATATATTTAATGTAATGAAACAGAAGGGCCTCGAACCAAGAATATTGTATCCAGCACGATTATCATTTAAATATGATGGAGGGATTAAACAATTCCCAGACAAGCAAAAGCTGAGGGAGTTTGCCTCCCATAAACCACCTCTACAGGATATCTTAAAGGGACTGCTCTAGATGGAAGCACTCCTAAGGCTAAAAAGATGTCATCAGAGAAAAAATCATAGCAAAGAAAGCAGACCACCCAAATACTAAATAAAGGCAAAGAATAAAACACCTAGTATATAAAGAATGGAGGAGGAAGAATAAGAAGGGAGAGAAATAAAGAATCATCAGACTGTGTTTACAATAACTTAACAAGAAAGTTAAGTTAGACTGTTAGGTAGTGAAGAAGCTACCCTTGAACCTTTGGTAACCACGAATCTAAAGCCAGCAATGGCAATAAGTACATATCTATCGATAATCACTCTAAATGTAAATGGACTGAATGCACCAAAAGACACAGAGTAATAGAATGGATAAAAAAGCAAGACCCATCTATATGCTGCCTACAAGAGACTCACCTCAAACCCAAAGATATACACAGACTAAAAGTGAAGGGATTGAAAAAGATATTTTATGAAAACAACAAGGAGAAAAAAGCAGGTGTTGCAGTACTTGTATCAGACAAAATAGACTTCAAAACGAAGAAAGTAGCAAGATATAAAGAAGGACATTACATAATGATAAAGAGGTCAGTCCAACGCGAGGATATAACCATTATAAATGTATATGCACCCAACACAGAAGCACCAACATATGTGAAACAAATACTAACAGAATTAAAGGAGGAAATAGAAAGCAATGCATTCATTTTAGGAGACTTCAACACACCACTCACTCCAAAGGACAGATCAACCAGACAGAAAATAAGTAAAGACACAGAGGCACTGAACAACACACTAGAACAGATGGACCTAACAGGCATTTACAGAATTCTGCACCCAAAAGCAGCAGGATACAGATTCTTCTCAAGTGCACATGGAACATTTTCCAGAATAGAATGTTTTTACTTCTTCATTCTAGTTTTACCCAAATTTTCTGTTCTTTTCTAAGATTTTTTTTAATTAGAAGGGTTGCTGGGAACTTGGTGGCAACAGAACAATTAAAAAAATCTCTCTTCATTCCAATATACAAACAGACAGAGCAACCAGATAGCAAAATCAAAACCCATGGACAACATTCACAATTAAACTAGGGTACCCACTATCCCCATTTTGGTAGAGTTTCTGCAGATACAGCTGCCAACAATATTTTCATCCTTGTATGTGCTTGACACTCCTCCCATTAAGATATGGAGTATATATTTTTCAATCTCTGTGTCTGGACTGGCCTTATGTTCTGTTTCAGCAATAGAATATGGCAGAAATGGCATTCTGGGACTTCTGATCCCAGGCCTTAAGAGGCTTTGAATTTCTGCATTAGTGTGAGGGCATGCTAGACACCCTATAAAAGAGTCCATGCTATCCTTTTGAAGACAGAGGCCCTGGAGGATGAGACACCATTTTTTAACAAAGGCCATGTGCATGAGAACTGAGGCCCCAGCTGACAAGTAACGCAAAGATCCCAATCATGAGATGAAGTCATGTTGGATCCTCCAATCTCATTCCAGCTGCCTCAGACATGGAGAAGAAATGAGGTATCCCACCCCACCCCCGCCAAGCCCTGCCCAAGTTCTTAATCCATAGAATTGTGAGCAATAAAATGTTTATTATTTTAAGCCACCAAGTTTTGTTGTGGCTTATTTACACAGCAATGGATAGCTGAAATATCCATGAATCTCAAAATACTTGTCGGGGAGGAGAAGTCACAAACAGCCACAAGAGCTCCATAGTTATCTGTGTAGGAAAAATCAGAATGAAATAGGGAGCATTTGACAGACCTTAGAACAGGAGAATGCTAAAACAGTCAACCGGAATGGCAGGCCAACTTGAATTCAGCAGCTGAAAGGGAGTTTTGCACCATTCAGTAATGAGTGGAAGGGGTCTTCAGTTAAGATTTCGATGGGCTGGAACAGCCAATTCCCTATGACTTCTTTTTTTTTCTTTATAATTTATTTTGGTATCTTTAATCTACAATTACATGTGCAATATTATGGTTACTAAACTCCCCACTTCATCAGGTCCACCCCACTTACCCATTACACTCACTGTCCATCAGCGTAGTGAGATGCTATAGAATCACTACTTGTCTTCTCTGAGTTGTACAGCCCTCCCCATGACCCGCAACATTACATCTGCTAATCGTAATGCCCCTTCTTCCCTCTTATCCGTCCCTTCACACCTATCTTCCCCAGTTCCTTTCCCTTTGGTAACTATTAGTCCGTTCTTGGGTTCTGTGAGTCTGCTGCTGTTTTGTTCCTTCAGTTTTTTTCTTTGTTCTTATACTCCACATACAAGTGAAATCATTTGATACTTGTCTTTTTCGGCTTGGCTTATTTCACTGGGCATAATACCCTCTAGCTCCATCCATGTTGTTGCAAATGGTAGGATTTGTTTTCTTCTTATGGCTGAATAATATTCCATTGTATATATGTACCATATCTTTATCCATTCATTTACTGATGGACACTTAGGTTGCTTCCATTTCTTGGCTATTGTAAATAGTGCTGCAATAAACATAGGGGTGCATCTGTCATTTTCAAATTGGGCTGCTGCATTCTTAGGGTAAATTCCTAGGAGTGGAATTCCTGGGTCAAATGGTATTTCTATTTTGAGTTTTTTGAGGAACCTCCATACTGCTTTCCACAATGGTTGAACTAATTTGCAGTCCCACCAGCAGTGTAGGAGGGTTCCCTTTTCTCCACATCCTCGCCAACATTTGTTGTTGTTTGTGTTTTGGATGTTGGCCAACCTCACTGGTGTGAGGTGATATCTCATTGTGGTTTTAATCTGCATTTCTCTGACGATTAGCGATGTGGAACATCTTTTCATGTGCCTGTTGTCCATCTGAATTTCTTCTTTAGAGAAGTGTCTATTCATGTCCTCTGCCCATTTCTTAATTGGATTATTTGCTTTCTGTTTGTTAAGGTGCGTGAGTTCTTTATATATTTTGGATGTCAACCCTTTATCAGATACGTTTTTTATGAATATATTCTCCCATACCGTAGGATGTCTTTTTGTTCTACTGATGGTGCCCTTTGCTGTACAGAAGCTTTTCAGCTTGATACAGTCCCACTTGTTCATTTTTGCTTTTGTTTCCCTTGCCCGGGGAGATATGTTCATGAAGAAGTCGCTCATGTTTATGTCCAAGAGATTTTTGCCTATGTTTTTTTCTAAGAGTTTTATGGTTTCATGACTTACATTCAAGTCTTTGATCCACCTTGAGTTTGCCTTTGTGTATGGGGCTAGACAGTAGTCCAGTTTCATTCTCTTACATGTAGCTGTCCAGTTTTTCCAACACCAGCTGCTGAAGAGGCCGTCATCTCCCCATTGTATATCAAAGGCTCCTTTATCAAATATTAATTGACTGTATATGTTTGAGTTAATGTTTGGATTTTCTATTCTGTTCCCCTGGTCTATGGGTCTGTTTTTCTGCCAATACCAAATTGTCTTGATTACTGTGGCTTTGTAGTAGAGCTTCAAGTCAGGGAGCGTAATTCCCCCTGTTTTATTCCTCCTTCTCAGGATTGCTTTGGCTATTCGGGGTCTTTTGTGGTTCCATATGAATTTTAGAATTATTTGTTCCAGTTCATTGAAGAAAGCTATTGGTAGTTTGATAGGGATTGCATTGAATCTGTAGATTGCTTTAGGTAGTATAGCCATTTTGACAATATTTATTCTTCCTAGCCAAGAGCATGGGATGCATTTCCATTTGTTAGTGTCCTCTTTAATTTCTCTTAGGAGTGTCTTGTAGTTTTCAGAGTACAGGTCTTTCACTTCCTTCGTTAGGTTTATTCCTAGGTATTTTATTCTTTTTGATGCAATTGTGAATGGAATTGTTTTTCTGATTTCTCTTTCTGTTAGTTCATCATTAGTGTATAGGAAAGCAACAGATTTCTGTGTGTTAATTTTGTATCCTGCAACTTTGCTGAATTCAGATATTAGTTCTAGTAGTTTTGGAGTGGAGTCTTTAGGGTTTTTTATGTACAATATCATGTCATCTGCAAATAGTGACAATTTGACTTCTTCTTTACCAATCTGGATGCCTTGTATGTCTTTGTTTTGTCTGATTGCTGTGGCTAGGACCTCCAGTACTATGTTGAATAACAGTGGAGAGAGTGGGCATCCCTGTCTTGTTCCCGATCTTAGATGAAAAGCTTTCAGCTTCTCGCCGTTAAGTATGATGTTAGCTGTGGGTTTGTCATATATGGCCTTTATGATGTTGAGGTACTTGCCGTCTATACCCATTTTGTTGAGAGTTTTAACCATGAATGGATGCTGAATTTTGTCAAATGCTTTTTCAGCATCTATGGAGATGATCATGTGGTTTTTGTTCTTCTTTTTTGTTGATGTGGTGGATGATGTTGATGGATTTTCGAATGTTGTACCATCCTTGCATCCCTGGGATGAATCCCACTTGATCATGGTGTATAATCCTTTTGATGTATTTTTGAATTCGGTTTGCTAATATTTTGTTGAGTATTTTTACATCGACGTTCATCAGGGATATAGGTCTGTAATTTTCTTTTTTGGTGAGATCTTTGCCTGGTTTTGGTATTAGAGTGATGCTGGCTTCATAGAATGAGTTTGGAAGTATTCCCTCCTCTTTTATTTTTTGGAAAACTTTAAGGAGAATGGGTATTCTTTTTTCTCTATATGTCTTGTAGAATTCAGAGGTCAATCCATCTGGTCCGGGGGTTTTGTTCTTGGGTAGTTTTTTGATTACCAATTCAATTTCATTGCTGGTGATTCGTCTGTTTAGTTTTTCTGTTTCTTGCTTGGTCAGTCTTGGAAGGTTGTATTTTTCTAAGAAGTTGTCCATTTCTTCTAGGTTTTCCAGCTTGTTAGCATATAGATTCTCATAATATTCTCTTATAATTCTTTGTATTTCTGTGGGGTCCGTCGTGATTTTTCCTTTCGAAATCATTTGCGATTCTGTTTATGTGTGTAGATTCTCTTTTTCTCTTAATGAATCTGGCTGCAGGTTTATCTATTTTGGTTATTTTTTCAAAGAACCAGCTCTTGGTTTCGTTGATTTTTTCTATTGTTTTATTCTTCTCAATTTTATTTATTTCTTCTCTGATCTTTATTTTGTCCCTCCTTCTGGTGACTTTGGGCCCCATTTGTTCTTATTTTTCCAATTTCAGTAATTTTGTCTTTAGACTATTCATTTGGGAATGTTCTTCCTTCTTTAACTAGGCCTGGATTGCAATATACTTTCCTCTTATAACTGCCTTTGCTGCATCCCACACAAGTTGTGGCTTTGTGTTGTTGTTGTCATTAGTCTCCATATATTCTTTGATTTCTGTTTTGAGTTGGTCGTTAACCCATTGATTAATTAGGAGAATGTTGTTAAGTCTCCATGTATTTGTGAGCCTTTTTGGTTTCTTTCTAAAATTTATTTCTAGTTTTATACCTTTGTGATCTGAGAAGTTGGTTGTTAGGATTTCAATATTTTTGAATTTACTGAGGTTCTTTTTGTGGCCTAGTGTGTGGTCTATTCTAGAAAATGTTCCATGTGCACTTGAGAAGAATTTGTATCCTGTTGCTTTCGGGTGCAGAGTTCTGTAGATGCCTTTTCGGCCCATCTGTTGTAGTGTGTTGTTCAGTGCCTCTGTGTCTTTACTTATTCTCTGTGTGGTTGATCTGTCCTTTGGAGTGAGTGCTGTGTTGAAGTCTCCTAAAATGAATGCTTTGCATTCTATTTCCTCCTTTAATTCTGTTAATATTTGTCTCACATATGCTGGCTCTCCTGTGTTGGGTGCATATATATTTAAAATGGTTATATCTTCTTCTTGGACTGACCCCTTTATCATTATGTAATGTCCTTCTTTATCTCTTGCTACTTTCTTCGTTTTGAAGTCTATTTTGTCTGATACAAGTACTGCAACACCTGCTTTTTTCTTTTTGTTGTTTGCATGAAATATCTTTTTCCATCCCTTCACTTTTTGTGTGTGTATATATTTGGGTTTGAGGTGAGTCTCTTGTAAGCAGCATATAGATGGGTCTTGCTTTTTTATTCATTCTGTTACTCTGTGTCTTTTGATTGGTGCATTCAGTCCATTTACATTTAGGGTGATTATCGATAGATATGTTCTTATTGCCATTTGTGGCTTTAGATTCGTGGTTACCAAAGGTTCAAGGGTTGCTTCTTTACTATCTAACAGTCTAACTTAACTTTCTTTTTACGTTATTGTAAACACCGCCTGATGTTTCTTTATTTCTGTCCCTTCTTATTCTTCCTCCTCTATTCTTTATGTACCAGGTGTTTTATTGCTTGCCTTTAGTTAGTATTTGGATGATCTGATTTCTTTGCTATGATTTTATTTTCTCTGGTGACATCTTTTTAGCCTTAGGGGTGCTTCCCTCTAGAGCAGTCCGTTTAAGATATCCTGTAGTGGTGGTTTATGAGAGGCAAACTCTCTCAACTTTCGTTTGTCTGGAAATTGTTTAATTTCTCCCCTATGACTTATTTTTTTTTTGGTATCATTAATCTATAATTCTATGTGCAACATTATGGTTAATAGACTCCCCTCATCATCAAGTCCCCACCACATACCCCATTACAGTCACTGTCCATCACCATAGTGAGATGCTGTCGCATCACTACTTGTCTTCCCTGTGTTGTACAGCCCTCCCCGTACCCGCCCCCTATATTTTGTCTGCTAATCGTAATGCCCCTTTTCCCCCTCCTCCCTCCCTTCCCACATATCCTCCCCAGTCCCTTTCCCTTTGGTAACTGTTAGTCCATTCTTGGGTTCTGTGAGTCTGCTGCTGTTTTGTTCCTTCAGTTTTTTTCTTTGTTCTTATACTCCAATATGAGTGAAATCATTTGAAACTTGTCTTTTTCTGCCTGCCTTATTTCACTGAGCATAATACCCTCTAGCTCCATCCATGTTTTTGCAAATGGTAGGATTTGTTTTCTTCTTATGGCTGAATAATATTCCATTGTGTATATGTACCACATCTTCTTATCCATTCATCTACTGATGGACACTTAGGTTGCTTCCATTTCTTGGCTATTATAAATAGTGCTGTGATAAACTTAGGGGTGCATATATCTTTTTGAAACTGGGCTGCTGCATTCCTAGGGTAAATTCCTAGGAGTGGAATTCCTGGGTCAAATGGTATTTCTATTTTGAGTTTTTTGAGGAACCTCCATACTGCTTTCCACAATGGTTGAACTAATGTACATTCCCACCAGCAGTGTAGGAGGGTTCCCCTTTCTCCACATCCTCGCAAACATTTATTGTAGTCTTTTGGATGGTGGCCGCCCTTACTAGTGTGAGGTGCTATTTCATTGTGGTTTTAATTTGCATTACTCTAATGAATAGCGATGTGGAGCATCTCTTCATGTGCCTGTTGGCCATCTGAATTTCTTCTTTGGAGAAGTGTCTGTTCAGAACCTCTCCCCATTTTTTAATTGGATTATTTGCTTTTTGTTTGTTGAGGTGTGTGAGCTCTTTATATATTTTGGATGTCAATCCTTTATCAGATATGTCATTTATGAATATATTCTCCCATACTGTGGAATGCCATTTTGTTCTATTGATGGTGTCCTTTGCTGTACAGAAGCTTTTCAGCTTGATACAGTCCCACTTGTTCATTTTTGCTTTTGTTTCCCTTGCCTAGGGAGGTATGTTCTTGAAGAAGTTGCTCATGTTTATGTCCAAGAGATTTTTGCCTATGCTTTTTTCTAACAGTTTTATGGTTTTATGACTTACATTCAGGTCTTTGATCCATCTTGCGTTTACTTTTGTGTATGGGGTTAGACAATGATCCAGTTTTATTCTCTTACATATAGCTGTCCAGTTTTGCCAACACCAGCTGTTGAAGAGGCTGTCATTTCCCTATTTTATATCCATGGCTCCTTTATCGTATATTAATAGACCGAATATGTTTGGGTTAATATCTGAACTGTCTAAGCTGTTCCACTCATCTGTGGGTTTCTTCTTGTGCCAGTATCAAATTGTCTTGATTACTGTGGCTTTGTAATAGAGCTTGAAGTTGGGAAGTGAGATTCCCCCCTGCTTTATTCTTCCTTCTCAGGATTGTTTTGGCTATTCGGGGTCTTTTGTGGTTTCATATGAATCTTAGAACTATTTATTCCAGTTCGTTGAAGAGTGCTGTTCGTATTTTGATAGTGATTGCATTGAATCTGTAGATTGCTTTAGGTAGTATAGCCATTTTCACAATATTAATTCTTCCTAGCCAAGAGCATGGGATGAATTTCCATTTGTTAGTGTCCTCTTTAATTTCTCTTAGGAGTGTTTATAGTTTTCATCGTATAGGTCTTTCACTTCCTTGGTTAGGTTTATTCCTAGGTGTTTTATTCTTTTTGATGCAATTGTGAATGGAATTGTTTTCCTGATTTCTCTTTCTGTTAGCTCATTGTTAGTGTATAGGAAAGCAACAGATTTCTGTGTGTTAATTTTGCATCCTACAACTTTGCTGAATTCAGATATTAGTTCTAGTAGTTTTGGAGTGGAGTCGTTAGGGTTTTTTATGTACAATATCATGTCATCTGGAGACAGGGACAGTTTGACTTCTTGCTTACCAATCGGGATGCCTTGTACTTCTTGTATTGTCTGATTGCCGTGGCTAGGACCTCCAGTACTATGTTGAATAACAGTGGGGATAGTGAACATCCCTGTCTTGTTCCGGATCTTAGGTGAAAAGGTCTCAGCTTCTCGCTGTTAAGTATGATGTTGGCTGTGGGTTTGTCATATATGGCCTTTATTATGTTGAGGTACTTGCTGTCTATACCCATTTTGTTGAGAGTTTTTATCATGAACGGATGTTGAATTTTGTCGAATGCTTTTTCAGCATCTGTGGAGATGATCATCTGGTTTTTGTCCTTTTTGTTGATGTGGTGGATGATGTTCATGGATTTTTGAATCTTGTACCATCCTTGCATCCCTGAGATGAATCCCACTTGATCATGATGTATGATCCTCTTGATGTATGTTTGAATTCGGTTTGCTAATATTTTGTTTAGTATTTTTGCATCTATGTTCATCAAGGATATTTGTAATTTTCTTTTTTGATGGGTTCTTTGCCTGATTTTGGTATTAGAGTGATGCTGGCTTCATAGAATGAGTTTGAAAGTATTCCCTCCTCTTCAATTTTTGATAAACTTTAAGGAGAATGTGTATTATGTCTTCTCTAAATGTGTGATAAAATTCAGTGGTGAATCCATCTGCCCTGGGGGTTTTGTTTTTGTGTAGTTTTTTGATTACCGATTCAATTTTGTTGTTGGGAATTGGTCTGTTTACATTTTCTTTTTCTTCCCTGGTCACTCTTGGACGGTTGTATTTTTCTACGAAGTAGTCCAATTCTTCTAGGTTTTCCAGTTTGTTAGCATATATATTTTCATAGTGTTGTCTAATAATTCTTTGTATATTTGTGGTGTCCATCATGATTTTTCCTTTCTCATTTCTGATTCTGTTTATGTGTGTAGATTCTCTTTTTCTCTTAATAAGTCTGGCTAGGGGTTTATCTATTTTGTTTATTTTCTCAAGGAACCAGCTCTTGGTTTCATCGATTTTTTCTATTGTTTTATTCTTCTCAATTTTATTTATTTCTTCTCTGATCTTTATTATGTCCCTCCTTCTGGTGACTTTGGGCCTCATTTGTTCTTCTTTTTCCAGTTTCAATAATTGTGTCTTTAGACTATTCATTTGGGATTGTTCTTCCTTCTTTAAATAGGCCTGGATTGGTATATACTTTCCTCTTAGAACTGCCTTCGCTGCATCCCATAGAAGTTGGGACATTGCACTGTTGTCATTTCTCTCCATATATTGCTTGATCTCTGTTTTAATTTGGTCATTGATCCATTGATTATTTAGGAGCATGTTGTTAAGCCTCTATGAGTTTATGAGCCTTTTTGTTTTCTTTGTACAATTTATTTCTAGTTTTATACCTCTGTGATCTGAGAAGTTGGTTGGTAGAATTTCAGTCTGTTTGAATTTACTGAGGCTCTTTTTGTGGCCTAGCATGTGGTCTATTCTGGAAAATGTTCTATGTGCATTTGAGAAGAACGTGTATCCTGCTGCTTTTGGGTGTAGAGTTCTGTAGATGTCTGTTAGGTCCATCTGTTCTAGTGCGTTGTTCACTGCCTCTGGGTCCTTACTTATTTTCTGTCTGGTTGATGTGTCCTGTGGAGTGAGTGGTGTGTTGAAGTCTCCTAAAACGAATGCATTTCATTCTATTTCTTCCTTTAATTCTGGTAGTATTTGTTTCACATATGTTGGTGCTTCTGTGTTGGGTGCATATATATTTATAATGGTTATGTCCTCATGTTGGACTGACGCCTTTATCATTATGTAATGTCCTTCTTTATCTCTTGCTACCTTCTTTGTTTTGAAGTCTATTTTGTCTGATACAAGTACTGCAACACCTGCTTTTTTCTTTTTGTTGTTTGCATGAAATATTTTTTTCCATCCCTTACTTTTAGTCTGTGTATGTCCCTGGGTTTGAGGTGAGTCTCTTGTAAGCAGCATATAGATGGGTCTTGCTTTTTTATCCTTTCTGTTACTCTGTGTCTTTTGATTGGTGCATTCAGTCCATTTACATTTAGCGTGATTATCAAAAAATATGTACTTATTGCCTTTGCAGGCTTTGGATTCGTGGTTACCAAAGGTTCAAGGGTAGCTTCTTTACTATCTAACCATCTAACTTAACCCTCTCTATTTTTTTTATAATTTGGAAATGAGTACATAGGCATTTATTGAAATTTATTTGGGGGCTTTACAGTTAATTTTATGAATGTCCAACATTTTTTAAAAGAATGTGTATTTCTCTTGTTTTTGTTGAAATATTTCATATACATATGTAAATGTGACATATAAATATATATGCAAATATAAATACAGTAAGCATGCGTATCTATGCACACAGTGCATCAATGTTGCTAATTTGTTTAATCTGGGAGAGATTGCTATTTAAAAAAATTCCCACCATTACTGATTTGTCAGTTATTGTCGGGGGCCAAGCTACTCGTGCTGCTTGACAAAGTCCAGGCTCGAGGATGCCTTCAGAAGATCTGGAAGCCTCCCAGCTGACCCTTGTTATTTCCCACTATATTATTAACTTTCCCACGTGCCTCATTACTTGGAGCTCTAAGAAAAAGTACATCATAATTCTCAGAAATATAACAAGAATTTACCTCCCTTTTATTTTCAGTTTTACTCCAAATACTAAGGCAGGTAGCCAAAGCTCAAGGAAAGCTCACCCTACCTTTCCTGCTTTCTCAGAAGAAACTGCCTCTTTGGAACCTATACAAGGTTGCCGCCTTTCTGCCCTAATATGACAGCAGAGGTGTTTTATAAGAAATTACAGCATAAAGAGATATGGGAACCAGGACTGCGAGGAGGACCCCCCTCCTGACTCACCAATTGCCCAGAAAAGAATTAGTAATAAGCTTCCTTTTCCCGCTATAGAAGGACCCCCTAATGTAGCTGTAGAGATTTTGAGTAGAAAATGGTGCTTTTCTAAAGGTAAACGTAGCATGGGAAAAATTAATTGATGGACTCTGTTTCCCAGTCCTATTTCATATACTAGGGTTCATGATCTATACATGAATACGTAGTTTTTGTTTAATAGAACAATGGTTAGTGCAGTTCGTTTTTTTGTATATATATAGAAAAGAATTAAAAGAAATAGGCCCAGCTGGTGTTTGTTAAGTGAGAAACAAAAGGAAAGGTGTGTTAATCAGTAGAATGCTTACAGGAATAGAAATGGTTAGGGGGAGTTGATAAGTAATCAAGAAAAGAACAAAGAAGACCAAGAAAGCCTTTAGGACCTAATTGCCCTTGCTATTGTTTCAATAACATATAAGACGCCGCACCCCAGGACACTGGAGACCACCGGAAATTGAGTTTAGAATTACTTAATGGTTGTTATAACTTAACCCTCTTTTTAAGCTATTATAAACACAGTCTGATGATTTTTTATTTTTCTCCCTTCTTATTCTTCCTCCTCCATTCTTTATATGTTAGGTGTTTTATTCTGTACTCTTTTGTCTTTCCTTTGACTGCTTTTGTTGATAGTTGATTTTGTTTTTTGTGTTTAGTTAGTATTTGGTTGGTCTGCTTTCTTTGCTGTGATTTTATTTTCTCTGGTGACATCTATTTAGCCTTAGGAGTGCCTCCATCTACAGCAGTCCCTTTAAAATGTCCTCTAGAGGAGGTTTGTGGGAGGCAAATTCCCTCAACTTTTGCTTGTCTAGGAATTGTTTAATCCCTTCTTCAAATTTAAATGGTAATCGTGCTGGATACAGTATTCTTGGTTTAAGGCCCTTCTGTTTCATTGCATTAAATATATCATGCCATTCTCTTCTGGCCTGTACTATTTCTGTTGAGAAGTCTGATGATAGCCTGATGGGTTTTCCTTTGTAGGTGATCTTTTTTCTCTCTCTGGCTGCCTTTAATTCTCTGTCTCTGTGTTTGAGCTTTACTTTTTTAATTATTATATGTCTTGGTGTTGTCCTCCTTGGGTCCCTTATGTTGGGAGATCTGTGGGCTTCCATCGTCTGAGAGACTATTTCCTTCCCCAGCTTGGGGAAGTTTTCAGCAATTATTTCTTCAAAGACACTTTCTATCCCTTTTTCTCTCTTCTTCTTCTGGTACCCCTATAATGTGAATATTGTTTCGTTTGGATTGGTCACACAGTTCTCTTAATATTCTTTCATTCCTGAAGATCCTTTTATCTCTCTCTGCCTCAGCTTCTCTTTAGTCCTGTTCTCTAATTTTTATTCCATTAACAGTCTCTTGCACTTCATCCAGTCTGCTCTTAAGCCCTTCTACTGATTATTTCATTTGTGTTATCTCCCTCTGGACTTCATCTCTTAGCTCTTGCATGTTCCTCTGTAGGTCCATCAGCATGGTTATGACTTTTATTTTGAATTCTTTTTCAGGAAGATTGGTTATATCTATCCCACCAGGCCATCTCTTTGGGGTTGTCTGAGTGATTTTTGACTGGACCAGATTCTTCTGCCTTTTCATGGCGATAAAAGTGGTCGTAGGCAGGTGGAACGTGTGTCAGCTGGGAGAAAAAAGTCCCTTCCTGCTTGTTGTTCATCTTGCCCTTCTCCGCTGCCTGTGCCAGTTACCCGCACACTGGGAGGAAGTCTCTGGGATAATCTCCTGAGCTGGCATGGGGCCGCCCTCAGGCTAGCCTAGCACACTGTGGGGGGTCGCAGCTGTGCCGGGTGTGTTCTCCTGTGAGAACAGCACCCCTTCATGCCTTCCGGACCTTGCTCCGGCTTCCACTGCCTGTGCCAGTTACCTGCACACTGGGAGGCAGTCTCTGGGATAATCCCCTGATGTGCCATGTGTGGGGCCACCCTCAGGCTAGCCTAGAGCACTGGGGAGGGGTGGCAGCTGTGCCGGGTCTGTTCTCTCTCGAGAACGGCGCCCCTTCCTGCCTTCCAGACCTTGCTCCGGCTTCTGCTGCCTGTGGTGGTTACCCGTACACCAGGAGGCAGTCTCTGGGATAATCTTCTGAGCTGCCATGGGCAGGGCCACTCTCAGGCTAGCCTACAGCACAACGGAGGGGTGGCAGCCATGCTAGGTGTGTTCTCCTGTGAGGATGGTGCCCCTTCGTGCCTTCCGGACCTTGCTCCTGCTTCCACTGCCCATCCCAGTTAGCTGCACACTGGGAGGAGTCTCTGTGTGCTTGCCATCAGCAGGGCCACTCTCCAGCTGCTCTGCAGCTGTGGCTGGTCAGCTGGTCTGTTTGCAGCCCTGGCCGGGGGAATGAATGGCAGGCTGCTTATCACCATGAGGGGCTTCGGAGCTGCTTTACCCAGCAGGGCTTAGGGGGCCTGAAGTTCCTCAAGATTCCCAGCCTGCTGGGCCGAGTGCACTGGGATGATTTGTTCAGCTGTAGGGCCCTTGTCCCTTTAAGACTTTTAAAAATTGCCCGCTTTTCTTTAGTCCCAGGGGAGCCAGCTGTGGGGACCCGCTCACAGTCTCTGTCTCAGATTTTACTTTTCTGTTTCTCTAATATCCAGTTCACCATGCAATGTGTGTCTGTGCCCCCGGTGCAGATTACTAGGGCTGGTTATTTAGCATTCCTGTACTTCCACTCCCTCCCCACTCTGATTCTTTTCCTCCCACTGGTGAGCTGGGGTGGGGGGAGTGCTCGGTCCCGCTGGGTCACGGCTTTGTATCTTACCCCCTTCGTGAGGCGCTGAGTTCTCGCTGATGTAGCTGTAGCCTGGCTGTTGTACTGTATCTTCTGGTCTCTCTTTTAGGAATAGTTGTATTTGTTGTATTTTCAAAAATATATATGGGTTTGGGAGGAGATTTCCGCCACCCTGCTCACGCCGCCATCTTGAGTCCTCTCTATCCCCCTATGACTTCTTAAGACTGACTGTGCTTGGGGGTCCCCAAGTCCATGCTTAAGTTTGGTGATTCACTAGAAGAACTCACAGAACTTACTAAAGCTTCTAGATTCCTGGTCACAGTTCATTACAATAAAGGATAGAAATTTAAATCCGCTATGGAAAAGAGCACATAGAGCAGAGTCCAGGAGAGCCCAGGAGTAGGAGTCCAGTTCTCTTCTCCCAGGGAGCCATCTGGTGAGGGCTTAATTCTCCCGGCAAGCTTTGTAATAACACACAGGAAGTACTGCCAACCAGAGAAGCTCACCTGAGCCTTCACAGTTTTTGAGCTATAGAGCTTGTCCAGAGTTTTTATTTAGTGTCAGTGTCAAAGGCATGGCTGACCCTAGTTACTCAGCCCTTCCAAAGTTCAAGCTAATGCTGCGTGGCTCAAGGCCCCCACCATAAATCATAGTTTTAGAATAAACTGCCTGGTATGACTCATGGGCTCAGGTAAACACAGATATTCTTAACAAGCAGGATATTCCAAGGATTTAGAGGTTGTCTCCTAGCTGCTGAGCAAGGACCAAACCTGTCTTAGGAATGCACAAGATTTGGACAACCCAGACCTACTGAGTTAACCTGTTACTGTACACTGATCCATCAGGGCTCTCTTCTAGGATAGGGATCTATACTGAGGAGAAACTGCTGGGAGTGAAATAAAAATTGAGCAGTTTGGGACAACAGAGAGTAACTGTATTCATTTCCTTTGGCTGCTGTACCTCAAACTTGGTGGCTTAAAACAACAGAAATTTATTATCTCACAGTTCTGGAGGCAAAACGTCTAAAATCAGGTTCACTGGGCCAAAATCAAGGTGTCAGCATGGCCCTGCTCCTTCCAGAGGTTGCCAGCATTCCTTGGCTTGTGGTCACATCACTTCAATCTTTGCCTCTGTGGTCACATTTTCTTCTCCTCTTCTGTCTGTGCCATCACTTTCTGCCTCTTTTATAAGAACACTTGTGATTACATTTAGGGCCCACCTGGATAATCCAAGGTAATCTCCCATTCAAGACCCTTAATCACATGAGTAAAGTCCTTTTTGGTAAAATGATCTAGCATTCATAGGTTCCAGGAGTTAACACATGGATAGCTTTTGAAAGGCATTATACAATCTACCAGTCTACTCCCTGACCCCCTAATATTGACATCCATCTCACATACAAAATACATTCACACTATCCCAATACCCTCAAGAGTGTCAACACACTCAAGTCCAAAATTTCACCTAAATATCATCAGCTCAGGTGTACTAAATGTCATTATCTAAATCACGTATGGATGGGACTCTGAGTATGCCATCCCGGGGCAGAATTCCTCTCTATATGTGGACTTGTGAAACAAGAAAATGAGTTACCTGTTCCCAAAATACAATGGTGGGACAGTCATAGGATAGCAGTTTATAACCATCCCCATTCCAAGAGAGAGAGAAATGGAAGGGACAAAGAGGTCTTTGTTGCTGGGCCATTTTGAAACCCACCAGGGCAAATGCCACTAGACTTCAAGGCCTGGGACTAATCCTTTGTAGCTTGAGGATCTACCCTATGGGCCCAAAACTCTATTCTTGGAGTCATTCTTGCTTTTTCTTGAAGAGTAACATAGCACATGTTTGAAGCTGAGTAGTTTTATAACCCTGTTTCCTATTTTAGAAGTCTGACAGCCATCCTTCATTTCATCCTGTCTCTATCCCTTTCAATCCTTATTGGCAGTGTTTCTGATGGTATAATATTCTAAAAAAGCCTTGCAGGTCTTCACAGGAATTCAGATCATTAGACAAGAGGATCCTCCACAGATTTTCCCTCATTAATCCCACCTCTATTCCTGGCTTCTGTTATGAAGGTTGAGGGGAACCATCTCTTCTCTTCAGTAGTAGCAAAAGGTTGTCAGGTCATACCCTTGGCCCTGTCTCTAGAACATACTTTCCTAGTAGTGAATCTTCTGATTTTAGCACCTTCTGTGATCTGGATAAGGTAAGATTTCCAAAATCATCAAGTCCTGGTTCCTTTTTGTTTAGTAGTTCTTCCCTTAGTTTCTCTCTTTTCTCTCCCATTTTACTCTAAGCACCAAGTAGAAACCAAGGTGCACCTTCAACACTTTGCTTAAAAATCTCCTCAGCTAAATATCCAAGTTTTTAACTTATAAGTTCTGCTTTCCACACAACTGTAGGACACACTTAAGCTAAGTTTTCTGTCACTACATAACAAGGATCACTTTTCCTCCAGTTTCCAAATGTTCCCCATTTCCTTCTGAGTCCCCATCAGCAGCACCTCTAATGTTCATATGTAGGCCAACATTCTGTGTATGATAATATAGATTATATATGTATAGTCTATAATGTACATATATTATATAATGTATAGATAGAGAATATATATAACATATATATTCTCTAAGACAATATAGGTTTTTTCTACCATGTTCCTCTCTTCTTCTGAGCCCACATCAGCAGGGCCTTCAGCATCTGTACCTCTATAACAGGCCATTTAGGCAATCTAGGCTTTTTCTGTCAGGCTCCTTAACATTCTTCCAGGCTTTACCTATTATCCAATTACCCTATACCAAAGCCTCTTCACATTTTTAGATATTCATTACAGTACCAAACTCTGTATTAGTTTCCTGTTGCTGCTACAACAAATGACCACAAACTTGGTGACTTAAAACAACAGAAATTTATTCTCTCACTGTTCTGGAAATCAGAAATCCCAAAGCAGTGTCACCAGGCCAAGATTAAGGTGTTGCCAGGGTCATGCTCCCTCTCAGACCATTGAGGGAGAATCCATTCCTTACCCTTTCCAGCTTCTGGTGGCTGCTGGCATTCCTTAGCTTGTGGCCACATCACTCTCATCTCTACCTTCATAGTCACACTTCCTTCTCCTTTTTTACATGTATGACCTCCCTATGCCTTCCTCTTATAAAAACACTTTTATCTGGACACATCATCACTGCAGTTCGGGCCCACTTGTATAATCCAGGATGATCTCACCTCAAAATCCTTAATCACATCTGCAAAATCTTTTCTTTGCCACATGACAACATTCACAGGTTTCCAAGGTTAGGACGTGGATTTCACTTAGGGAATCACTATTCAGCCTACCTCAGTAAGAAAAAATGTCCATATAAAAGTGTAGGAATAGACCTAAGAAATCTCAGAAACAAGTTGCCATAATTTTTAGCACTGTGCAAAAACAACAGAAGAGGGAGCTCTGACACTTGAGAAGCTACCCTGAACCCCACCTCTTTCCAAAAGTTAGGGAAAACTAATTTCATATAAAGAAAAGCAACAAAAAATGTACAGAGGGCAAATTTCATACAATGTTGCTATAAGAATAAAAGAATGAGGGATAGAATACCATCCTTACAGAGAATGAAAGCATGCAAGAAGGACACGCTCACAGAATATATCAAAACTAGCCAGCTATTTCGAGCAAGCTAGAAGACATTAAGAAAATAATGCAAGAGATTGAAAGAATAACATAAATAAGTACGAGAAAAAATCAGAAATGACTTGATAGACCTCAGGGAATATTTGGAAATAAAAGAAAAAATTGTTTCAGAACAGAAGATTAAACTACAAAGAAACACAAAGCAAATAAACACAACACATGATGGCTCCAGAGAAATGAGACAAAAAGGAGGAACATGTTTCTATGAGAAAAAGAAATAAAGAAAAAAGTTTGAGAAAAAAATGACAAATATCAAAGTTAATAAAAGAAGATCCAATTCACACAACATAGGAATCCCTGAGAAAGAAAATCAGACCAAGGGAACAAAACAAATACTAAAAACTGTAATTCCAGAAAACTTCCTGGAATCATAGCAATAAATTAAAACTACATACTGAGAGAGCACACCAGGTTTCCTTTTGCTTCTGGCCAAAACAGGTACCAGATTTACCCTCCCACCTGAAGCAATGAGAATAATAATAAAATACATGAAACAATGGTGTGGGTAAAGTGGGGTTCCTATGGCCAGGATCCTCACTGAACTTAAATGTAACTGGCCTGTTGCTATGATACCACTTCCACAGCTTTAGGCAATAAGCCATTATTGTGTTAATATAAGGAGTTCCGCCCAGTGCTCAGCCGGAGACTGGGTGGAGGGGCTGGAAGGCTGTAGGAGAGCGGAGCGGAGGGCTGGAGTGGTGGCAGCACCGAGGACAGAGGCCCGGAGGACGGCTGTGCGGGACGACTGTGCAGAGAGGCCCAGAGGACGGCTGTGCAGGACGACTGTGCAGAGAAGCCCAGAGGACGGCTGTGCGGGACGGCTGTGCAGAGAGGCCCAGAGGTAGAGACCTGCTTGCTGCATCCGAAGCAGCAGTGATAACACAGACTCGCTCTGAGTGAATGGGATTTTAGTGACTGACCTGCCACCTGGAAATAAAGTTGGGTATAACCTTTTCACCCCAAGAACCCTTTGCTGTAAATTTCTTTGGTCACAGTGAATCTATAGCGAACTTGCCTGGAGCTGAAACTCATTTGCAAGACAAATGGTCTTCAAGACATTGGACATGAGGCTGTGAAGAACAGTGATCCTCAAGAAAGGGGAAACAAATGAAGTGAGCCCTACAAATGCCTCAGCCTGAATAGTTTCCAGCCACAGCACTGAGAGGGGGAATCCAGGCAGAGCCCAGTGTTCTTCCTGAGTTAAGGAGATGGACCTGGGAGTCCAAAGAGACCAAGGTGGCTAGAGTTCCCAGGGCAGGACACTTGTGAGAAGAGAGCATAAAGATGGAAAGAGCTGCAGAGATCTGTAGAGTGTCCCACTTGAGTCTTTGGTTGAGTACTCATCAGCTCATGCATGTGAGAAACTACTCAAGGCTGGGCAAAGGACCACCAGAAAGAATTAAAGGGAATAATCCTTAGAGTTCACAGAGGGCTGGGAATAGTTCCTGACCTGACCAGAGAGAGTGGAAAACCTTGCAATTCCCAGGGAACTGAGTACTTAGAAGGCCAGCAGTCATGGAAAAATTAGCCCTAGACTAAATGTTGCTCTGACCCTGCCTAATAAAGCTTGAAAGCAAGACCTAAAAAAACCAATCTGTTCCCAGATAAGTCAACTGTGTCCCAGAGTAAAGCTTAACAATACCTGTAGGATACAAAAATATCCAGCCCCAAGCAACGTAAAATTCACAATATCCATCATCCAGTAAAAAATAACCAGTCATGCAATGAACCAAGAAAACATGACACATAATTTGGAGAAAAATAAATCGACTCTAATTGACCCAGAAATGACACAGATTATGAATCAGTAGTGAAGAACATTAAAATAGTCATTATAACTCTATTGCAAGTGTTTGAAAGCCTAGAGTAAGCATATTAAGCAAAGACGTGGAACATTTTGCACATGAAAACTATAAAGCTGGAATGAAAAATGCATGGATGGGATTGGCAGAGGATTAGACATTGCAGAGGAAAAGATAACTGAATGTGAAGGCATAGTAATAGAAACTATCCAAAATGAAATGTAGAAGGGAAAAAGACTGAAAAAATGAACAGAGTATCAGCTGTGAGGTAAATTCAAGCTGCCTAATATACATGTAGTTGGTATTTCTTGGGGGTGGGAGGTTGAAAGACCATACAGTGTACCTGAGAATGTCCACCCAGAATGACCACCACCAAATTATATTTCACAAATTATAGGACTTTAAAGATAAAAAAATATCTTGATCATCTAGAAAAAGAGAGCAAGTGAGGTATAAGGGTGTTACGGAAAATACTGGAAAGCCTGGACTGGATCACTGACGGAAGAACCAAGAGGCACTCAGAGGTCTTGGAGTGTTGAGGCTTTATTTCACACTGGCGGGCTCAGAGGGGAGTAATCTCCCAAAAGTCTGAGCCCCGAACAAAGGCAAAGGGAGCAATATATATCTTTCTGCTTCTGTATCTGTAACATTCCTACGTGCACAGCCAGCGAGCAAGCAAGGGGGAGTGAGTTTAGGGAGTAAGTGCCTGGAAGAGCGGGGAGTGAAGGGGAGGAGGAAGTTAAGGGAGCAGCAGAAGAGAGCCACCTGGACTAGACTGCTGTCCTTGTAAGTTTTTCCCTATCAAGGGTAAGAAAATTTAGATCCTCACCAGATTTTGAAAGCAATCCTTTTTGGCAAAATAAAGTGGACTAACATTTAAGATACACAAGGAACAAAAATGTGAGCTAAGAAATTTATACCAAGAAAAACTCTTTTAGTTGTAAAGGACATGAATAAAATGTTATCAACATTCAGGAACTCAAGGAACATTGTCCTCGTAAATCTTTCCCAAGGAATTAAAGAACAAGCTTCAGAAAACCAAAATGACTGGAGTGTCTTTGACTAAGGACTGGTGGTGAGCACTGAACAAAGAATTAAGATTAAATAACAGTTAAAGGGAGAGTTTAATATGGAATAGTTCAGGTAATATAGCTATAGTACGACCATGAAAAAAACTGGGAGAAAATCAGGAGAATATATTCACATTTGTACACTATTCTTGTAAATATATTAATGGTGGTGGTATTAGTATGAGTATTCTGAGACTGAATAACTGGGGACCCAGAAAGGTGTTAACATAGCAGGCCTGAGACTGCTCTTTTTTGATGAAAGTCCTGCTCACACGTTTGATCTTGGCTGGAGTCTGGGAACTTGGGTTTCAGGAGGGTTCCCACAATTCCCTACCTGATGAGGGTGGCTCACTCTGCCTAGACTGTTTGTGCAAACATTGTGGTTCATGCCAAACATCTGCTTTCTTTCTGGAGATTTGGTATATGCTCAGCAGAGGGTTCCTAGTGACTGAGTCCCAGGAAAAACCCCGGGCACTGAGCCTGTAGTGGGCTTCTCTGGGCAGAAACATGTATTGCTGCGTTTTCGTTGCTGGGGGAACAGCAAGATGTGTGTGACACCTCTAGAGAAGGAGACAGCAGAAGGAAGCCTGTACAGGGCATCCTTCTGTGTCTTTTTCCCTTGCTGATTCTACCACATATCTATTTGCTGTTATAAACCATAGCTGTGGATACAGCTCTATCCTGAGTTCTATGAGTCCTTGTAGCAAATCACCGGACATGGTAGCAATTAACAACCCTGACTCACTGAAATATGGCTCCAGTGTTACTCAGGAAAAAGAAGGAAAAAGAGATGGGGTATAACAAAATCCTGGTGTCTGGGTGGCTACAGAGTTAACCTATAATATTAAACAGCAAATGAGCTGCTGTGTTTTGGGAGAGGTAATAGCTCCCTCTGGAATTGGAGAACAGTAAGGCCAATCATAGTCCAGCTGGCTTGCAGTA
Organism: Smutsia gigantea; assembly: GCA_032199065.1. NCBI lineage: Eukaryota > Metazoa > Chordata > Mammalia > Pholidota > Manidae > Smutsia > Smutsia gigantea. The sequence goes on along the minus strand of JAVSCE010015871.1, from coordinate 1,495 downwards.
TTTCCAGGCTGCTCTTGGCCATGCTGGCTAAAGGGAGGAAAGAGAGTGGCTCAGATGATGGGTTTTGCTTTTGTTCTTTCCTCCAAGTGGGAGGAGAAAGGGCCCAATATTCCCCCTCAAAATGAGCTTCACCCGCCGTGTGAAATAAAGCCTCAACACTCCAAGACCTCTGAGTGCCTCCTGATTCTTCTGTCAGTGATTCAGTCCAGGCTTTCCAGTATTTTCCATAACACCCTTATACCTCACTTGCTCTCTTTTTCTAGATGATCAAAAGACAACAAAGATTAGTTTGTAGTTGCTGTGTTCTCCAAATAGGAGGGGAAAGAGTCCCAAAATTCCTGAAGGGGAGCATTGGGTGAACCAAGTGTTCAAAATTTGCATTGCTCTGTGAGAGCAAGAGAAACACATTCCTGACCCGCTGCATCGGTGAAGGTCGAACTTGAGCTTGAAATAAATGACCCTTGTGTGTTTGCATCAGAATCAGCTCCTTGGTGGTCTTTCGGGGACTCGTGACTTGGGCACAACAGCTCTCTCCTCCAAGTGGAAGGAAAATGGAGAAATCAGTTCCCAGGACTGGAGCAAGACTTTAGATAAACCAGAGATGGGAAAGGTTAAAAACAAAACAAAACTACTCTAGCTTTTTCTTCAGTTTAGCAGTGGCCTTAGCTCCACTCAGCCCCTTCTTACTTTGCAGCCCAGATCTCCAGGCAGCTGTAATGTTAACCCTGTAAAAGCTGATTTTCCCATTAGGGTTTGAGGGAAAAAAGGACTTTTTAAAAAAGGTTTTGTATTTTGTGCCTAGGGCATCTAGGTGATACTGGGGTTCTTGTCTGCGGAGTTGAAGAATGAACTTAGCAAACAGTCAAGGCAGGAGAGCCACGGAGAGACTTTTATTGAGAGATAACAACGAGAGGACAGACAGAGTTCCTGGCTCACGCCAGGAGGGGACAAGAAAGCCCGTAGTGCTGTGTTGTCTAGGGGTTTTATAGGCAGTTGAGGATTTGGGGGAACCGGATAAAAGGCTTAGGGGTGTGAATTTGTTAAGTGGTCCCTGAATATTAAAAATTAACTTAACAGAAGAAATTTACTGATCTTATTTCTCCCTGGGATACTGGCTTCTTGGTCTAGGAGCATATCAAAAGGCTGCCTGCCCAGCCCCCAAGGTGGGCTGAGGTATTGTCTGTTTGTTAAAGAGTAAGTTAAGAATCTTACTTCTTAAATTTCCTGGGTGTTAAAATGCAATCTTATCTTTAAGGTGGAATCCTTCCTGACTTTTACTATGTTGTTTACAGCTGGGTCTGCATGCTAAATTAGTTGCCCAATTTGCAAAATCACCTCATCAGATCTAAGGACGAAAGACAGCACATAGGCCTGGGCCTTTTAGCATGCCAAAGTGAATCTTACATATGATTACAAATGATTAGCATAATAAAAACATGTGCTACTCTTCTTTATCTGGGGAATATTAACTGATCTCACTGAAGAATGACCCTAG
>JAVSCE010015870.1:0-14470 GCA_032199065.1 Smutsia gigantea | reverse complement strand
GGACATCCGCTCGGCTAAGGCTGATGACCATGAAGCCCTGAGTCTTAGCCCTGCGCTAGTGAAGTCTTCTATGCAATCTTTCTGTCACTAATCTGGACTGCTGCATTTTCTTGGCTTTCTCGACCTAACAAACACCATATTCAGATTTTTGGATTTTCTATGCTTTATTCACTGGATCAAGAGTAGGCAAACTTTTTCTGTAAAATGCCAGTAAATATTTTTAGGCTTTGCGGACCAAAAGGCAAAATCAAGAGTATTATGTAGGTATTTACATAGTAAGATTGTAACTTCTGTCATGCCCCATGCCACTTCCCTGGGGTGGGATATTCTGGGTTTACGGCATCTGTATATCCAGTTGCCTGCTGCTGACAACATTCTTGCAACCCACAACTCCTGGCCAAGTGGGTAGGAGCCAGTCAGTCTCGCCATCTGCCCCAGGGACTCCAGGATCCCAGGGTGCCTTTCTTTCCTTTCCTGGCATCTGGTCCAAGGGAAGGCAACTGAGTTCCACTCCCACAGTGAGATTCTACCTCTTGGGGTGTGGCAGTTGCCAAGAGTGAGGCCCCAGTGTCTAGGTGGTAACCACTGGACTGCAGTAAGGTGCTGGCAGGGGAAAGAGGTGGCACGAGGCAGAGAGGTACTCTGGCTTGGTATGAGTGACTCACAGTGATAACCTCTACAGCTTTATCTGTTGGTTCTATGAAAGTAATGGGCTGTAACTGGCCAGAGACTAGATTATCCCAGTGGTGGAAATTCATGAACACGCTCCAAACAGGTGCAAATCAGCTGGCTGATGAGACTGTGGAATAGAATTCTTTAATTTCATGGCGACAAGTGCTAATATAACTGTCACACTTACCCTTAAACCATAAGATTCTCCTTTCTACTATTTAGATATAGTCTCCCTGTCTCACTAAGACATTATATGTAAGTTTTCAAAACCTACTACTGAACAAAGACCTTGTAAAAATAAAAAAGGAAATGTGGAAGAATTTGTGAAATATATTACAGTAAAAAAAACAACAGATTTTAGCTACTGATTGCATAATTACTGGTTTCGAACTTGGATAACAGGATAGATAGTAAGTCCTGCCTTCTCATAAACCATGATCCAACAGTTACCTCCTTCTCTAGTGTACTGCTTATCTCTGTGCTCATCAGCAGCTGACCACCCTTTAAGTCTTCTGCATTTTATAAAACAAAAAACCTACCCCACAGTTCTATATCTTTTCTTGCTCACTTCTACCAACATTCATATTTCCCTGTGTATTCACAAGGGAGAAGTTTTATACATTAGTTCTCTCTTTACAAGAGTTTTCTATCCCACTTTTACCCCTTTCTTCACTCCATCAGGGCATTAATTTGAATACAACTCTATTTCTCAGAAACCACTTTGTCAAAGGTCAACAATAACCCTTTGGTGCTAAACTGAATGGTCCCCATTCAGTTCTTATCTTACTTGAGTTTTTCAGTAGGTTCTGATCTTGTTAACCATTTCTGCAGGAGTATTTACAAGCCAGGGCCTTTGCCCAGTTGCTCACTCACTCAAAATCGTTTTATTCAGCACCAGGTCACTTATCTAGCAAGTATTTATTGAGTAACTGCTATATGGCAGGCACAGTTTTAGGGATAAGGAATACAGAAAGGGACGAAATAAAGCACCCTTTTCTGTCAAGTAGAGAGAAAGTTGGTAATAATACACAAATCTATGTCACATGGTGATTTAAGTGTTATAAAGAAAAATAATAAAAGATACATCATGCTGACTAAAAGACCCTGAATCAAGAGTTCATACTGATTCCACTTATATTAAGTTCTAGAACAGGGAAAACTAATCCTTAATCTATGGTGGAAAAAAGAACAGTGACTGCCTCTCTAGAAGTAGGGACAGGGACTGACTGAGAAAGGGCTTGAGGGAACTTTTTTGGGTAATGGTAATACTATCTTGATAAGGGTTTGTGTTAATGGATGTATGCATTTGTCAAAAACCCTCAAAACAGTACATAAGGCCTGTGCATTTTCTTCTATGTAATCTTTACCTAAAAAACTTTAAACAAATACGGAACTATAGTTAATGATCACAAGCTGAAGTGTTGAGGGGCAAAATGTACTGATATCTGCAACTTACTGAACTGCATTCAAAAATTGGATGGATAGAGATGAAGAGATGTGAGATAAAGTGAGCAGAGTAAGATGGTTATAGAATCTAGTGGTAGATATATGGGGGTTTACTATAAAATTCCTTAACTATTTCTGCATACGTGTGAAGTTCATAATCAAAGGCTGGGGGAAAAAAGGCAGGGTAAGGGGATGGGGGCAAAGTGGCCTGATGTGGACAGGAGGAATCAGGAAGGCCTCTGGATGAGGTAACATTTGAGCAGAAACTGAAATATGAATCATGCAGATATCAGAAATAACATTTTACACAAAAGTTAGAGCAAATGCAAAGGTCTTTAGGTGAGATCCTCCTGCTTGACATACCCATTATGTCCAGGCTAGAATACTTTTCCTGCGAAACACTCATGATGCTAAGCTCCTGTGATTCTACTGTGTAGTTAGCTAACTAACTGAGGAAACAAAGGAATTAAGATTTCTGAAGAAAGAGGTAGATGAGGGAGATTTGAAAACTACTAACTCAGTTACCCAAGCCAAGGACTTGGGTAAAGAGCACTGAGAAAAAGCAGTTCAGAAAGGAACAGAGAGGTATGAACATAGTGACTGTGGGGAGGGAATGAGGACAGGAAGACAGAGACCTTGAGAAGAGCAGACATTCAGACCTGCATAGGAAAGCACTGAGTCCACACTTTTATGACAACATTTTCAAACTGTACATTACGTATATTTACAATTCGGAGCCACTAAACAGGCTTCTTGAATGCAGAGACAACGAGTCATTAATATTGGTATCATTAGAGACAAGTAAGGTCAAAGAAAACTGGTAAGTAAATACGGGAGAGATGACCAAGTAGAATATACACACAGAATGCTCTTTACAGAAAATCTTGAGAAGCTGAATAATTAGAGTGGGAAATTTAAAGGACATTAAAAATTCCTCAGCAGCACCTGAGAACCTGAGTTTGTAACAAGGCTAATCAGAAGGGTTAGGGACCTTGCCCAGCATGCAGTATTCCCTGAGGAAAAGGACAGCCACCTCTTCTCAACCGCAGGGCCTGTGCAACAGACCAGAAAGGGAGCAAGAGAGCTGAGGCACTGTGTGCACTCTATTCCTAAGAATCACATCAAGAGGGTCTTGCAAATTAACATTAGGTTTTCTTCTTTCCCCTTCATACTGCACTTACTTCAACTAGATGAGCAATTTTTCTTCATTTTAAAAAGTACTTGGTTGGTAGAAAATGAAAAAATGGTATGCATCAGATTTCAAATTACTGGACAAGGGAAAATTCTGATATACACATTCAATGGTCATATAGTATCAGAAAGTTGGTACTTAAGTGTAAATCAAACATCTAACATACCCTGATGGCAAAGTCCCTGTGCTGGCATTTCCAGACTGCTGCCACACAGGCTCCACACACCCATCTGGCTGTCGTAATTTGGCTGCTTCAAAAGCAGAACCATTTCCAGAATTAGAGGTGGCAGAGTCTAATGTACTTCTAGCTTCAGATCCAAATGCTGCACTGTTAGGAAGAACGCATTCATTGTTTTCTGAGGAAGCCGGAGCTTCTGGGCCTGGAGGACCCTCAGCAGCAGCACTAGCACGATCCGGAGACACAGCGGCTTCCTCAGGGGCCGCCGCAGGGTCCATGCTGGAGGCATCATCAGGGGGTGCAGACGAGGACGGCTCGCCATTGACTGAAAAGGGAGAATCAGTAAGACGATCATCAAGGGATGATAAAACAGCCAGTGAACTTATCCGCTATACTTATTCACAGCCTAATTCACTGAGCAACGTATCAGGTCCTAATAAAAGATTATATTGTTCGTTTTTCACATTTAAAGATAAACACGTAAATGATAAAAATTTAAGAACATATACTAATAACCTCAACTTAAGGAAAAGAGAAATCAACATGAGGATAACAAATGTTTTTCCTGAAAATAATCAATTCTGAAAGTCTGCATGGTCATATAAAATTTAAAAACGATTTTTCAATCTTATTTTATGTAGGCAAGTGGTAGCTAATATCAGAAAAGCCCATCTGCCAATAGTGGGAATTGCAGAGTGGGATGAATCCTGAAGACAGCACTATAGAGCATTGCAAAAAAGGCCCCAGAATTCTTTCTACCACCTCCTGGAGAAATAACCCAGTACTGGGATCCAGGAATACAATTTTCTTAATTTTCATTTTAAATGTGATTTATCCATTTCACCATGTGTCACTATAAAAGTAAGTCAAATTACAACTGCAAAGAGAATGGATTATTAAACAAAACCTATTAAAAATTACACATCAAAGTTCTATTTGAAATGGGGGAGGGAGACATAATTAAAGAGTAGTGAAATCCCTAGGTAGGTTTTTAAAGAGAGAAAGAGACTGGAGAGAAGAGTGTACTGTTGAAGGAATCAAACAGTAAATACAAAAGAACAGAATGAACCAAGTTCTGCCCCAAACACAAGGGACAGGATGACTGAGGGGGGAAAAAAACAATAATGCAATACCAGAAAATACTTACAGAACTACCCTGTAACCTATACTATTAAAGAACACAGAAAAATTAAAAGAGACTGTGCAGAGAGAGACAATTCTGCCATCTCCTATATGATGTTCACTTACAAGAACTATCTCATTTAATTTTCACTCTTCAACAGTGTGGAATTTCCAAAGAAGAACAACAGTAGTCTTTTCAAAGTGAACTAACTACACTAACTGGGAAAAGAGGAATATTTGAGGAAAGATAATCCAGTTCTATAACAAACATTCATAAACCTTCATGCATACTAGAACATAGCACATTAAACACAGACTGATAGAAAGAGAGGAAGAATATTAAGTATTAAATAGCACTGCTCAGTTTGAGGCAAAAACTTCTCTCCATAAGGGATTATGGGCCTGTGCTAATAAGGAGTTTGAGATAAATGATTTCACCAGGGACAGTATCCTACGAGAGTGGGAGGGGCTCCTCTCCCTTCCTGTTCTTCTGAGTTTTGATTAAGAGGATCCATTTGATAAGTTTAGCCTCTGTGAATATTGTAGTTATTTTAAGCTCAGATGGGAGGTAGTCATAACTGAAAGGGTTAGATTTGGCCTCTAACAGGACTAGGTTCAGATCCCAGCTCTGCCACTACACTTGTCCTGGAGAGAAGAGCAAACGCTCTCAGTGTCTCCCTCCCTTGGCATCACTGCTCGGGGCCATCACACTTGCTTACACTGGCCTGCAAGTGTCTTCACTGGGCTGCCTGCATCTTCTCTTGTTGACAACAAATCATTCTCCAAAGAGCAGCCTCATTCTGTAATTATTTCAAAATAAAAAACTAAAGACAAAAGTCCAGTAAGAAACTTGTGACATCAGCTCTGCCTGCAACTTGCCATATTGAGCTATGATTTTATTAGAACAGTAATTATATCTATCAGAAAAAGGCATTTCACACTAGAAGTTATGGGCAGGAAAAAGAAATGAAGAGGAAGTAATATTTTTGTTAAATACCAACCACTGTCCAAGTACTATGGCAAATATTTAGATGATCTCATCTAACCCTTCAAAACAATCCTGTAAGGTAGTTATTATCCTGTTTATATAATGGAGGAGCTAAAATTTAAGGATGTTAAATTTGTCCAAAGACACACAGTTAACAAGTTATTTTTTTTATATCATTAATATACAATTACATGAGCAACACTGTGGTTACTAGACTCCCCCATTATCAGGTCCCCACCTCACACCCCATTACAGTCACTGTCCATCAGTGTAGTAAGATGCTACAGAGTCACTACTTTTCTTCTCTGTGCTATACTGCCTTCCCCACGCCCCCCTATATTATTGTGCTAATCGTAATGCCCCTTATTCCCCTTCTCCCTCCCTTCCTCACTATCCCTCTCCCACCCAGTCCCTTTCCCTTTGGCAACTGTTAGTCCATTCTTGGGTTCTGTGAGTCTCCTGCTGTTTTGTTCCTCCAGTTTTTGCTTTGTTCTTATACTCCACAGATGAGTGAAATCATTTGATACTTGTCTTTCTCCACCTGGCTTATTTCACTGAGCATAATGCCCTCTAGCTCCATCCATGTTGTTGCAAAATGGTAGGATTTGTTTTCTTCTTATGGCTGAATAATATTCCATGGTGTATAGGTACACATCTTCTTTATCCATTCATCTACTGATGGACACTTAGGTTGTTTGCATTTCTTGGCTATTGTAAATAGTGCTGCGATAAACATAGGGGTGCATGTGTCTTTTTCAAACTGGGCTGCTGCACTCTTAGGGTAAATTCCTAGGAGTGGAATTCCTGGGTCAAATGGTATTTCTATTTTGAGTTTTTTGAGGAACCTCCATACTTCTCTCCACAATGGTTGAACTAATTTGCAGTCCCACCAGCAGTGTAGGAGGGTTCCCTTTTCTCCACAGCCTCGCCAGCATTTGTTGTTGTTTGTCTTTTGGATGTTGGCTATCCTCACTGGTGTGAGGTGATATCTCATTGTGGTTTTAATCTGCATTTCTCTGATAATTAGCCATATGGAGCATCTTTTCATGTGCCTGTTGGCAATCTGAATTTCTTCTTTGGAGAACTGTTCATATCCTCTGCCCATTTTTTAATTGGGTTATTTGCTTTTTTGGTTGTTGAGGAGTGTGAGTTCTTTATATATTTTGGGTGTTAATCTCTTGTTGGATATGTCATTTACAAATATATTCTCTCATACTGTAGGATGCCTTTTTGTTCTGCTGATGGTGTCCTTTGCTGTAGAGAAGCTTTTTAGTATGATGTAGTCCCATTTGTTCGTTTTTGATTTTGTTTCCCTTGCTTGAGGAGAAGCGTTCAGGAAAAAGTTGCTCATGTTTATATACAAGAGATTTTTGCCTGTGTTTTCTTCTAAGAGTTTTATGGTTTCATGACTTACATTTAGGTCTTTGATCCATTTCGAGTTTACTTTTGTGTATGGGGTTAGATGACAACCCAGTTTCATTCTCTTGCATGTAGCTGTTCAGTTAACAAGTTTAGTGGCAGAGCTGGGATCTGAACCTAAGTCCTGTTAGAGGCCAAATCTAACCCTTTCAGTTATGACTGCCTCCCATTTCAGTGTAAAATAACTACAACATTCACAACAATTACACTTATCAAATGGATCCTCTTAATAAAAACTCAAAAGAACAGGAGGGGGAAGAGCCCCTCCCACTCTCATAGGATACTGTCTCTGGTGAAATCATTTATCTTAAACTCCTTAGTACAGGCCCATAATCCCTTATCAGAAACACATGGGGGCCAAGTGTGTTCCATAATTCACAACTTCTTGGAATATAGAAAGGCAGTATGGCACATATAGTGTCCATTACATGAACACTGAGCTGGGTTGGGGTTACACACTATAATTAAACACAGTACTATTTCTGCAGCAAAATGCAGGGATACTTGTATGAGCATGATAAACTATACATATACTCAAGCCAGTTCCAGTCATTTTCCCATCACACTAGTTTGCAAAAATAAAATAAAATAAACAACCCTCTGGTTTTAAAGATTTTAGGATTTTGGAATTGCAGGTAAGGGATTAAAAGCACATAATGTACACAGAATATGCACTCTCTCACTCCATCACCACTCCAACAACAAAAACTGATCTTTAAAGTACTTAATTAGAAAAAGGAATATCATGTTTGCACTAATGCCTTAAAGGAGATTACCCCATTCCTCAAAAAGATACCCGAATTCATCCTCCCACCAAGAGATGAGAGACGGTGACTAAAGACACAGCTAAGTGGTTGCTATCAACAGAGCAGGTTCTGAAAGCCTTTGTAAACCAGCCATTGTAATGATCAGAGTTGGACTGTTTTGTCAGATGTCATCAACAATAATCAGAGGAGACAAAAACCCAATTGCTAAACTGGTGGGGGAAATATTATTTGAAGCCTATCATAGTATAAAGGATGAGCAGTACAACTTCGAGACACTATAAAAATCAGACACATCAAAATGAACAGGAAAGCAGATTGCAGAGTTGAGAGCCATACAGCTGGATGTCAATTACACCTCTTCTACTTTGTAGCTGTGATCTTTCTGCGCCTCAGTTCTTTCAGAAGAAAAAGCGAAAAATACTAGCATCTACAGTGATCCTTACAACAGTTTTGGAGTGATGGCACCAACCCCATGTAGTCACAAGTCTGTATATAATTTGTACTTCCCCCAAAACTTAACTAATAGCTTCCTGTTGACTAGAAGCCTTACCAGTAACATAAAGCTGACTGACACATATTTTGCACATTATACATACTGTATACTGTATTCTGACATAAAAGTAAACCAGAGAAAAGAAAGTATTTTTTCAAATCGTTGCAAATCTCCAAAAAAATTTTCAGTATGTTTATTGAAAAAAATCTGCATGGTAAGTGAACCTGCAGTTAAGAACAGTGTTGTTAAGGGTCAACTGTATTTCAATGAGTCACTGAGAATTCAGTCAGTAAATGGATATAAAGTGTCCTGAACACATACAGCAAAAATGTTAGCTGTTACTATTATTCTGATTGTCTTAGGTTTCCTTGTAGTTATCGTGAATGCTGTGGGAATTATTTACAATGGAGCCTTCATTTCTAGTTTCTCATATATGTGTTTTTATTTTCAACTTGAAATTTCAGGCAAGGATAAATAAGAGAAAAATGTGGGAAGTGAGTTTGTTCCCAACGTAAAGAGTATGAAGTATTTGACAAGATGGAGAGAATAAGAGATTCTACAACGAGGGAACCTCAGTGAGTCCTTCTTTTTGCACGAACATCTGAATATGCCCAATGCTAAAACATGCAACTACCGAGTGGTCAACGGATACATCCACCAGTTTAATCAAGCAGCTAAATATTTTAGAAAGAAAAGCTATGCTCCCAAATCCCACATACAGTTGACCTTGAACACAACGTGGCTGTGAACTGTGTGCGTCCACTTATACCCAGAAGTTTTTCAACAAACACAGGTATAGTATTTTAAATATATTTTCTCTTCTTTATGATTTTCATATTTTCTTTTCTCTAGCTTAGTTTACAGTACATATAACATACAAAAGTGTTAATCGACTCTTCATTACCAGTAAAGCTTCCAGTCAACAGTAGGCTATTAGTAAAGTTTTTGGGGAGTCCAAAATTGTATGTCAGTTTCTGACTGCACAGGGGCATGGTGCCCCAAACCCCCAACTGTGCTTTAAATGTACTTTTTTCAAGGGTCAACTGTACTTTAAATGGAAGATAATGAGAATGAAATAGAAGGGTAGTATAAGCCTTTCTGAAATAAGCATTCAACATTCTTATACTTTTCATGAATCAGGAATGGACTTAATAAATAATTGGCCTTGCTATCTACTTCCACAAATAATGGAATTGGATCCACCATTATGAATCCAAAGATAATCCCACATAACTAGTCAACTCTGATCACATAGGGCATTATTTTTATTTTTTATAACCTCTTTGGAGAGTTCCCAAGGAATTGCATTGGTTAAAATGTAAATTTCCTCATGAGTAGCTAACTAGGTTTTTTTCCCTTTGTGTTTTCTGGTATGGGTCATTATTAAATAACCTAAAAAACATGGTCAAAAAGCACTGGATTCATGCTTTGTTCTGAAAAATTATGGTACTCAGATAAACCATTTTTCTGTGTTTATATTTTTTGAAAAGTATCAGTCCCTCTTATAGGTACTTCCCCAAACTGTTTTTTAAAACTGTTATATTTAATTTAGGATACCTAAGTTAGAATTCTATGAGACTCACTATTATATTTACTTTCTTGGAATTATTGAGGATGCCGTTCACATCATGGTGTCTTCTTATACAGATCCACAAAAGATGGAAAATGTTCTTAATTGAGAGACAGTCGTGAATAATCTAAGAATGATATGTTTCCTTTTCTGCTTTGCTAATAAATTTGAGACAAATGTTTTTACTGGAAAGTAGACCAGAATCAGAAAATAAATGCATTTTGCTCACTAATTCACCCTGGTTATATGTATTTATCTTCTCTTCATTTTCCAGCTCCCTTAATAACTAAAAAAGTTCTTATTGTAGGCACTTAGGATCTTTAAGTCCATCTTTTTTTAAAGGGTAGCATTAAAAACAAACTAAAAGATTAAAAAATTCCTATGTCAGTTTCTATATTTACAAAAACTCTCAGGACAACAGATGGTAAATATCCCCCTAATCTTGGGTATAAATACACAATTATTTTACCTATAAATCCATATATTTTCATTGAATTACATGGCTTCTTTACATGTTTGTGCTTTTGAATACTTTCCCATAATAAACAAACACAGGAAAGAATATGGGCTCTGGAATCAAAAGACCAGGGGTTCCAACTCCAGCCCCAACACACGTGCTATCATCTAAATCAGGTCCTAAGATGTTTGAGCTTCAAGAGATTCACCTGAAAGAGTTAATGCATAAAGATCAAACAAAAAGTGGCTATGAATTTCACAGCTGAAGCCACTGAGAAACAGGTTTACTGAAGAAATTTTTCCTAGGCATTCCTTCTACAATAGTGTAATACTTACTTTTGGAAAATATAAAACTTTCTGAGAGCTCTATCGGTTCACAGTACACTTTTCTAAGTTACATGCCAACAAATAAATATTGATCTACTACCGGAAGACAGGTTAAAGGAACCATTGATTACTAAAAAAAAGTAAAGTTCTTTTAGAAATATATCTGTATGATGAATTAAATAGTGTATTTTGTGTCACAAAGCCTGAGAATCTAGCTATCACTTAAGTACTTGCTTAGTGAAATGTGTTGTTATTTGTAAACTATTTTTGGAGTACTTTCCTAAATAATCTAGAAAAATTCAAAATTCAAAAAGATTTCAGACACTGTAATCTTTTAATTCCTATTAGAACTGAAGATAAAAAAAGATTATACAGTAAGAGAAGTGTAGGCATAGATACATAAAATTTAATTTAGTTTTCCTTTAAACAATGTGTCATAAATTGCCATGCTTACCAGTATCACTGACAGGCTCAGATGTAAGTGGTTTTGGAGCTGGTGTATTTTTGGGTCTGGCAGCAACCTGAGACGGAGATGAATGCGTGCTTTCTCCATTAACTACATGTGAACAGCATGAGTTTTGGACTACGGTGTTTGTAGGTACAAGATTATCTATTCCATTAGTACCTTCAACAGCCAACCTTTAAAAAAAAAGATGCCTTATTTCAGTTTTTCTTCCATAAGAAATATTTACTGGCAGGGTGATAAGTATAGAGTAACGAACAAGAAGACATTGCATGCTTTTATTAAAGTTTAAATGACTTTGAGTCCTAAGTGTATCCACATTGGTGGAGAAATGTATACTGATGTATATAAATATACTAAGTAAAAATGAATTTAGTATCTGAAAATAATGATCAAATTGTATATTTTAAATATTTAAGTCTAAGAATATTAATCTTTATTGTAAAATCCTCTGAATTTTCAAAAAACTCACAAAACTTAGAAAAACCAATTCCAAGCTATTGTAATTGTTTTGAATACTGGAAAATAAGCTGAAAAAGTCTTCAAATATCGATCACAAATTACTATGAAATAGGCATTAAAATAATGAATAGGTGGTGATCAGAAAAGGCTGAATATTATATCCCAGAGTTAGAGAAACTTAGTGTATACATTGGTTGCCAATAAATCAATCTATAAAATATACAAAATCAAACATTTAAAATCTTATTAGCAATGATAGGGAGTGGGGCAATACTCTGTTAAGTGACCAGGAAAGCTTTTCCCAATACACAGGCCACCTTACATCTGTTCTCCACAGACAGTCTTAATGTTTTCTAAAAAATTAAAATCAGATCATGTCCCCTGGTTCCACTCCGTGCCATCTACGTCGCTCTATTTATCTCTAAGCTCTAAGGCAGGTATCACATCAATTTTAATTAATATGAAAAACATGCTGAAAAATCTTCAAATTTTTATTACAAATTTGTATTATTTACAGGTATTAAAATTATAATCACTATAGCATTGTCAAAAAAAGGTTAAATATTAAATCTAGAGTGAGATGGATTTGTGGAGCATAGATTAACTAGAAATAAACCCAGGATCTTTGCACTTGCTATTTCCTCTGTCTGGAATGCTCTTCCTTCAGAATTCTACAAGGATGGTACATTTTTTACTTTTAATTTTAAAGGCACTTCCTCAGAGATAATCCCCCCTGACATCTCTCAAACAGACCCTTCCATTCCTGTCACTTTGTCTTGTTTTAATGACTTCATAGTTCTCATCGCTATCTTCAATTAGCTAATTTACTTCTTCACTTGTTCACCATCTGCCTTTATCCCACCAGAATGAAATTCCACAGGAACAGGGCTGGTATTCTTAGTGCCTAGGCTACTGTCCAGCACAGGCACTCAATAAATAGCTGACGAATAAATGAATGAATGAATGCCTCCCTCCTTTCCCTTGCCACCTATATATTTGGAATGAGATATGTTCAGGAAGTTTGGGCAGGTTAAGTCTGACAAAAGCTCCTAAATGATTCTGATTTGTACACCTTTCCCCATCCACCCAGCAAGAATCAGCGATCCAGGAGTAAAGTAAGAACCAATCTGAAGACAGTTCTCCTGGTAGAACTAATTTTTGACTCAAAAAACATTACTATGCAATAACATTAGGTTTCAGATTGGCACCAAATCAAGGTCCTTTACCCATCTAAAATTGTATTTCAGAAATAATAAAACATATACACACTAATATATCTGTTGTACCCTTTCAGTTCTTAATTTTCTCAATCTAAATAATTATATGGACACTAAATACTTATTTAGCCCAATATGTATTCAGAACACATATTTATCTGTTGAAGTGCTCTATAAGAATTATTTAATGGCAAATGAAGAGTAAGGAGATTAAGTACTCTATAGATTAATAAAAATCACTTTGTCATATACCTGCATGCTTTTACAATTCAACTCAATTTTACAGCAATATATTTTTACGTTTTCAGGTGTTCATTCCATTATATTTCATCTATTATATGCTTTTATTCCAATTAAATTACTTCAAAGAGAAAGCCTTTATTAATTGTCATCAAATGTTAATGCAAGGGAGTTTTTGAGATGGCAGGATGATTTCTGAGGAAAAACTACCATCTGTGGAGCATCTATCTTCTAGTGATCTACAGGAAGCTACCAATTCAGACAGCAATAAGATACCCATTTTCCCATATTATCTCACTATTTACTGATAAAGTATGCTTAATATAGATTTAAAAGGGAATTTCCAAAAAAATAAAGTACTGACACATGCTACAATATAGATGAACCTTACGCTAAGTAAAAGAAGCCCATAGCCAGAGATCACATACTGTATGATTCCATATATAAGAAATGGCCAGAACAGGCAAATCTAGAAAGAAGTAAATCGCTGGCTGACACCAGGAGCTGGGAGGAGAGAGGGACAAGGACAGACTGCTCATGGGTACAAAGTATCCGAGGGTAATGATAATTTCTGAAATTAGTGGGGATGGTTACCCAACTCTGTTACACCAAAACCCACTGAAATGTATACTTTAAAAGGGTGAACTTGATGGTATGTCTATTATATCTCAATAAAGCTTTTATTAAAAAAAAACACTTTCACAAGAATTCAACCAAATGACATTTAGATACAAGTTTAATTCTACAGCAAACCCTAAACTAGTTACATTCCAAACTTCATATATATGGGAAATGTTTTATTACTTTGCCACAAATACTAAAATAAAATTTCCTACCTGGTGGTTGTTGCTGAAGACTCTCCATTTTCATGTAAAGCATCACCATTTTGCTGAATTTCTACTGAACAACAAGAAAGAAAGAAACTAGCTTTTTGATATACTTCTTGCTGGGTTTTTTCCCTTCAAATTTTAAAAACACAGAAGTTAGCTTACTCATTGGAGATGGACTGCAGTTTGTTAGATTTTCTTGCTCAATCACCAGTCCATCAAGTACAATTGTTAGTTCACCACTTTGCACTATGCCATTCTTGTTTTCCAAGGTGAGTTTTAATTGTTCTTTCACTCTTTCCACTACCAAAAGAAAAAACAGTCCTAATTTAAAAGCTTTTTCCACAAAAATGTTTTAGAAATATCAAAACTACGTATCAGAAATTACTCAAATTCAGTACTCAATGGCTCCACACGGAAGGAATTATTTGCGTTTTTATCAGTAGACCCTTCTGGACTACAGGATCACTCCCTTTCACACACACACACCAAGCTAAGTAACTCCTCTTCCCATACCACACGCTTAATACCTTTAATTGTTCTTGTGCACAGTACAAACCTCAGAGAACATATAAATGTATTTAGCTAATAAGCACAGCGATTGCCCAAACTTGCTCTTCAGCTCAAGGTA
>JAVSCE010015869.1:0-216903 GCA_032199065.1 Smutsia gigantea | reverse complement strand
GCCAGCAGGCGGGGGAATACCCCGGCTGAGCGCTGGGACCCCGGGACCCCGGCCGGGCCGGAGGCTGCGCAGGCGCACAGCGCCGCAGGGGGCCGCCCCGCCCATCGCGAACGCGCCACGCGCCCGGAAGTGCTCCTGTGCCCCGGAAGGGCTCATTGCCCCGCCGCCGACCCGGAAGCGGCTTTGGTGGGGCGGGAGGGACGAGCGCTCAGGAGACGAGGCCGGAAGGCAAGTCTGTTGCCCGGACCATGGCGGGGACGGCGCTCAAGAGGCTGATGGCCGAGTACAAACGTGAGTGAGGGTCCGCCCAGAGCCCCGGCCCCTGCCCTCGTCCCCGCTCCGTGGTCCCCAGGCCTGGACGTGCAGCCCCACCGCACTGCTGGGGAGGCCCCTGGCGCAGGCCAGTGGGTGGCGGCCTGAGTTGAGCTGCGGGAGTTGCGGACTCCGACCCCACCGAGTCACACCCGTTTGTTCACGGTTAGGATAGGGGTTTTTGTTCTGGTAAATTGTGAGCCACGGAAGAGTCTCCAGTCGCCTGCCCTGGCCCGTCTACTCGAATGTGTAAATAAACTCGTAGAGAGAACTCTTTAAAAAGTAGAAGCTAACGTTACTGCTGTGTTAGTTTAGGAATGTGTAAACGCCTACCTTCAGTCCTAGTCCTTCATCTTTGGCTCTGTTAGTAATTCAGAGGACTCTCTGATTCCAGCCTTGCAGACAGGTAGTGAGAGGGAGGGAGGGAAACCGAAATTGCCTACTGGGAAGTCGAGCAACCCAAAGAGTATTAAGAGAAAAAGCACATTGTGAAGAGTTTGCGGTGAAAGGTCAGGTTTTGGTTTTCAATAAGCGAACAGAGTTTTCGAACAGTGCCACCTGTCAGTCTTCCTAGGTAGCGCTCCGAAAACCTCTGCTCTCTTAACCAGTAACGTTTTCTGATGTTTGGGGGGCAAAGGGAGAAATGGGAACGTAGGAATATTCCATGTTCTACCTTTGTGCGAGGGAATGCTCTCTTCAGAGTTGCTCTGAGAAGTCCGGATGCCCGTTTTGCAGGTGTTACGATTAACTGGAGACAAGGTGGCAGCCTGGGTGTGGTTAAGAGCCAGGCCTCTCGAGCCGCAGACCTGGGTTCAGACCCTGCTTCTGCTTACTAGCTCTCTGAACATGGCCCTTGACCTTCACACTTTTCCTCATCTGAAGATTAATGCTTAGCGAGATGCCCAGTAGGTAATTATTGTTAATGTTAGCCATTATTGTTATAATTACATTGAGGACACTTTCAGGAGAAAGTTGAAAAAAAAGTAAAATAATGAATGTAATAAGAATAATTGGTAAATATGTGAGCAGCTCAATTTCCTAAACCATGCGGGGTGGCACTGCACAGGGAGAGTTGGTGTTTGGCATGAACAAACCAAAGCATAGCAAATGCAGGCTCATTAAATAAATATTTAATTAATGCTCACCACCTAGAGTCCTTTAAATTTGTAACATATTTAAGAGAGTCATTGCAGGGAGAGTGTGGACAGAGAGAGGGTTAGGTATGGGAGGGCTGCTAGTCATGAGAAACCTGGCTGGGGGGCAGGTCAGTGGTGTGGGAACACTTACCATATCTCACCTACCTGGGCTGTGTCTCTGTGCCTCTGTCGGTCCTGTGTCTAGGCTGCAAGCAGTTGTTATATTTCTCATTTCCACAGTGAAGCCCTGCACAATTCAGGCTGCAGCTTCAGTATGTACTCGACATTGGGGAACTTGTGTTTCCTAAGGGTATTTGCATTAGCAAAGATGATTTTCCCTTACTGGACTTCCACAGGCCTTAATCCATTTTTCAGCATGTCAGTGGCAGTAATAAAGTGCAGATAATGGCTGACTTCCAAAGCTGTATCACAGAAGTGTGTTGCATATGTTTTTATGTGTTACATGTGACATTTTGGTGTACTTGTGGAAGGCAGAACTCTAAAGATGTTGCCCTAAGATTCCTGTCTCCTGGTTACGTAAGTGGGCACAAATTTGGGCACTGCTGCCAAGGGGCTCTGGAGATGCAATTTGCAGGTTACCAAGTAGCTGATAGGGTGATTATTCTGGATTATTGGGGTAGAACCCAACAATCACACAAGGCCTGAACACAGGAAGGTGGGAGAGGTGAGGTAGGAGGGGTCAGCGAGAGTCAGAGTGTGGGAAGGACTCCCCCCGCCATGCTGGCTTTGAAGAGGGAAGAGGGGCACAGAGCTGAGAACACAGTGAATGACCTGAGAATGACCCTGGGCTGATAGCAGTAAGGATGCTGGAACCTCAGTCCTGTGGCTGCAGGGAACTGTATCATGCCAGCTACCTGAGTGAGCCCTGCCAGGTAGCCCTACCCGTGACCTCTGCTTTGTGAGACTAAGCAGAGAACCAACAGACCATGGTGTCCTTAGCTTTCTGACACGTGGAAGCAGTGAGATGGCCAGTCGTGGTGTACACTGCTGCTGAGTTTGCAGTGAATTCCATTTAGTGGTGCTTAACTTTTGTGCCTTAGCATCTAAATTTTTCTCCCACCACAATTTAAGGTGGTACATCCAGTGTAAAGGTGGACTTTTCAGAAACAAGCTCTATGTGAGATGGGGTTTTAGATAGACCTGGGTAGGTTCAGGCACAGTTTATTGTATGTGGACAATTATAAACTACAGAAATTTAGAGGTGGTGGAACCTTGGACATGATTCTCTTCAGGCCTCTGATTTTACAAATTTTACAGGAAATTGAATAACAGAAGGCAAGTGATTGCCAGGGTTCTTAGAACCAGAACAAAGGAGAGCCAGGGAAAGAACTCCGACACTTGAAACTGGTGTCTTTTTTCTTGATGTTTCATCTTCACGTATCATCTGGCTTTTCCCAGGAGTATCAGAGAGAGACTTAGGTATTAGTTTTCTGGGGCATAAGACAACAGAAATGTATTCTCCTGTAGTTCTGGGGGCCAGAAGTCCCGATCAGGGTGTCCGGAGGGCCATGCCTGCTCCTAAGGCTCTAGGGAAGAACCCCTCCTTGCCTTGTTCAGCTTTCGGTGGTTGCTGGCAATCCTTGGGGTTTCTGCCTCTGTCTTCCCTCTTATAAAGATGCCAGTCATTGCTTTAGGGCCCACCCTAATCCAGTATGACCTCATTTTTACCCAGTTACATCTGCAAAGCCCCTATTTCCAAGAAAAGTAACATTCACAGACTTTGGGGGACATTATTCACCCCAGTACAGTACCTGATAAGAGCCCCAAACTCACATGTATACAGCCCACTGCTTCTCCCACATGTTTCTGCTCCCACAGCCTTCCCTGTCTCTGTGGCAGCCTCATTCTTCCAGTTGTTTGGGCCCAAAACCTTAGATTCTCTCTTGATGCCTCACTTTGTTTTCTATCCACATGCAACCTGTTGTCCTGTCTTCAGACTTTATCTGGAGCCCCATTCTGGTCCATGCCCCTCCCCCGACCTGGCTTCCTACAGTACAGTCCTGACCAGCTTCTGCTCCGCTTTGTTCTGTTCTCAGCACAGCAGAGAGAGCAATCTGCTTAGAGCTCTCGGCAGTATGTCACTCTGCCCAGGACCCTTTGTTGCAGTAAAAACCAGAGTCCTTGCAATGACCTGTTGGCTGTGTGTGCTCTGCCCATCTCCTCCCTCTCAGGCTGCATGCACCCCTGGCCCTCCCACCCTGCTCTCCGGCCCCACTGGCTGTTGCTGGCAGGCTCCTCTCCTTTCCCTGGATCTTTGTCCTTTGTGCCCGGCTGCTGTGGAGAAGCCTTTCCTGAGCCTGTCCTTCCTGTTAATATCATCTTTCTCTGCCATTAACCCTTTTTAGCTTTTTAAAACATTTTTTGTTGTGAAGTATTGTGTGCATATGAGTATATAAAACACGTATGTTCAGATGAAATAGTAATGCGAGTGCCTGTGCCCCGACACCCAGCTTGAGAGTGTCTGCAGTAGCATGGAAATCTCCTTTGTGCTCCTCCTCACTGCCACCAGAAACTACCACCACTGAATTTTTCTTCTTCCCTTCATAGTTTTATCACTTAATATACCTCTAAATAACATATTGGTTGCTTTTTCCTGTCTCTGTATTTGATAGAAATAGAATTGCACAGTATTTCTGAGGTTCATTTATGTAGAGGCATATAACTGTAGTTTGTTTTCCCTGCTGAGTAATATTTCACTTTCTGAAGAAGAACAAATTTAGCCATTATATTATTGATTATCGATGCAGGGTTGCCACAAACCTTCAATTTGTAAAAAACGTAGTAAATGCAAAGTACAGTGAAATGAGGTATGCTTGTATGTACACCACATCTTCTTTATCCATTCATCTCTGGACACAGCTTGCCTCCATATCTTGGCTATTATAAATAATACTTCAGTGAACATGGGGGGCATATATCTTTTCAAATTAGAGTTTTCATTTTCTTCGGATGAATACTCAAGTGTAATTGCTGGATCATAGGGTATTTCTATTTTTAGTTTTTTTGAGGAACCTCCATGCTGTTTTCCATGGTGGCTGCACCGATTTATATCCCCACCAGCAGTGCACGAGGTTCCCTTTCTCCACATCCTCACCAACACTCATTATTTCTTGGTCTTTTGATAATACCCATTCTGATGGGTGAGTCTTATTGGAGGTTTGTTTGGCATGTCCCTGTGATTAATGAGGTAGAGCATCTTTCCATGTATCTGATGGCCATCTCTATGTCTTTGGGGAAATATCTATTCTTATCTGCCCATTTTAAAAATCAGATTGATTGTTTTTTTTTGCTGTTAAGTTGTATGAGTTCTTTATATATTTTGAATATTAGCCTCTTCTCAGATATATGATTTGCAAATATTTTCTCCCATTCACTAGGTTGCCTTTTCATTTTGTTGATTTCCTTTGCTGTGCAGAAGATTTTTAGTTTGATGTCATCCCACTTGTTTATTTTTGCTTTTGTTGATTTTACTTTTGGTGTCAGATTCATAAACTTATTGCCAGGGCCTACGTCAAGGAGCTTCCTGCCTATGTTTTCTTCTAAGAGTTTTATGGTTTCAGGTCTTACATTCAAGTCTTTAATCCATTTTAAGTTAATTTTTGTGTGTAGTATAAGATAGTGGTCCAGTTTCATTCTTTTTCATAGGAAATGTGACTGTAATTTTCCCAGCACCATTTATTGAAAAGACTGCCCTATTCCCATTGTATTTTCTTGACTCCTTTGTTCTAACTTAATTGACCATATGTGTAGTTGTATTTCTGGACTCTTATGTGTTGCATTGATCTGTGCCTGTTTTTATGCCAATACCATACTGTTTTAACTACTGCAGCTTAGTACAATATAGAATGTGATGCTGCCAGCTTTGTTCCTCTTTCTCAAGATTGTTTTGGCTATTTGGGATATTTTGTGGTTCCATACAAATTTGAGGACTGTTCTATTTCTGTGAAAAATGCCATTGGAATTTTGACAGGGATTGCTTTGAATCTGTACGTTGCTTTGGGTTGTATGAATGGCATAACAACATTAATTATTTCATCCACGAGCACAGAACATCCTTGAATTTATTTGTATTTTTCATTGCTTTCATAAGTGTCTTGTAGTATTCAATATATGGGTCTTTCTCCTCCTTGGCTAAATTATTCCTAGGTGTTTTATTCTTCTTGATACAGTTGTAAATGGAATTGTTTTCCTTATTTCTCTCTCTGATAGTTCATTTTTAGAGCACAGAAATGTAAGATTTTGTGTACTAATTTTGTATCCTATAACTTTCTGAATTTGTTTATTCTAACAGTTTTCTGATAGATTCTTTAGGGTTTTCTGTATATAGTATGTCATTTGCAAATAGTGACAGTTTTCCCTCTTCCTTTCCAATTTAGATGCCTTTTATTTATTTTTCTTGCCTGATTGCTCTAGCTAGGAACTCCACTACTTTGTTGAATAAGAGTGATGAGAGTGGGCCTCCTTGTCTTGTTCTTGACCTTAGAGGAAAAGCTTTCATCTTTAATCACTGAGTATGATATTAGCTGTGGGCTTGTCATATATACCCTTTATTATGGTGAGGCATGTTCCCTTTATATTTGCTTTGTTAAGAGTTTTTATCATAAATAAATGCCAAACGTAGAAGAAATAAATTCATTTCTTCTGAGTTTGTCCCTGGAAGAAATCCCACTTGATCCTTTCAATGGATTGTTAAATTCAGTTTGCTGATATTTTGTTGAGGAATTTTTTTGTTTATGTTCATCGGGGAAATTGGCCTGTCATTTTCTTGTGGCATCCCTGTCTGGTTTTGGTAGTATGGTAATACTGGATTCGTAAAGTGTGTTTGGAAGAGTTCCCTCCCATTCTGTTTCTTGGAAGAGTTTGAGAAGAATTGGTAGTAATTTTTCTTTGAATATTTGATAGAATTCATGAGGGAAGCCATCTGGTTCTTGACTTTTGTTTATTGGGAGGTTTTTGATTCCTGATTCAGTCTCCTTACTAGGAATCAGTCTGTTCTATTCATCATGACTCAGTCTTGGTAGGTTGTATGGTTCTAGGAATTTATTCGTTTCTTCTAAGTTGTCCAGTGTGTTAGCATATTGTTGTTCATAGTAATCTCTTATGATCCTTTTTATTTTTGTGGTATCAGTTGTAACATCTCTGGTTTTATTTATATAAATCCTTTTTTCTTGGTTTAGCTAAAGGTTTGTCAATTTTATCTTTTCAAAGAACTACCTCTTAGTTTCATCTTTTCTGTTGTCTTTTTAGTCTCTATTTTCATTCATTTCTGATCTTTGTTATTGCCCTCCTACTACTAACTTTGGGCTTGTTCTTTTTCTAGTTCCTTGAGGACAGCAAGGTTGTTTGAGACTTTTCTTGTTTGTTGAGGTGGCATTTATTGCTATGAACTTCCCTCCTAGAACTGCTTTTGCTGCATCCTCTAAATTTTTGCTGTTTCATTTCCACTTGTGTTTGTCTCAAGATTTTTTTTTATATCTTTTGATTTGTTCTTTGACCCAGTGGTTTTCAGTAGCATGTTGTTTAATCTCAGATTTGTAAATTTTCTAGTTTTCTTCATGTAATTAATTTCTTGTTTCATACCATTGTGGTCAGAAACAATGCTTGCTTGATACGATTTCAGTCCTCTTAAATTTATGAGGAATTGTTTTGTGACTGCACATGTGATCTGTCCTTGAGACTGCTTCACGTGCACCTGAGAAGACTGTTGCTTTTGGATGGAATGTTCTGTGAATCCCTCTAAATCCATCTGGTCTTAAGTTTAAGGCCAATGTTTCCTTACTGATTTTCTGTCTGAATTATCTATTCATGGATATAAGTGGGGTACTGAAGCCCCCTATTATTGTATTACTATTTCTCCCTTTATGACTCTTAATATTTACTTAATATATTTAGGTGCTCCTATGTTGGGTGCTTAAATATTTACAAATGTTGTATCTTATTGTCAGATTGACCCCTTTTTCATTATGTTATGCCCTTCTTTGTCTTTTGTTACAGTCTTTGCTTTCAAGTCTATTTTGTGTGACTTGAAACCCTTCGGTTTCCGTTTGCATGGAGTGTGTTTTTCCGTCCCTTCACTTTCAGACTGCGTGTGTCCTTACATCTAAAGTGAGGCTCTTGCAGGCAGCATATAGAAGGGTCTTGTTTTTTTAATCCATTCAGCCACTCTGTTTCTCTTGATTGGAGAATTTAATCCATTTACATTTAGAGAAATTACCGATAGGTATGTGCTTATTGCCATTCTGTTCATTGTTTTCTGGCTGTTTTTGTAGTTCTTCTCTGTTCCTTTCCTCTTCTCTTACTCTGTTCCCTTGTGGTTTGATGACTTCCTTCAGTGGTATGCTTCATTCCTTCTCTTTATCTCTGGGGTATTTACTATAGGTTTTTGCTTTGAGGTTTACATACAACTCGTGTCCCTGTCGGTCTGTTAAAGTCAAGGACAAGTCAGGCCTGACCCCATCTGAAGCTTGGCATCACTCTCCCAGCCTGCGCTGT
This sequence comes from Smutsia gigantea, assembly GCA_032199065.1. Lineage (NCBI taxonomy): Eukaryota > Metazoa > Chordata > Mammalia > Pholidota > Manidae > Smutsia > Smutsia gigantea. Next base: position 208,942 of record JAVSCE010015869.1, on the reverse strand, counting down.
GTGGCTTCCATGTCATGCCACCTCTTTGCACCTTGCGTGGGCCTTAGGTACTGTGACCACAGGTGTTTCTGCTACTCTTGTCTCTCAGCACTCACACTAGCTTTATGAGCAGCTAATCAGCCGCCTGTGCTGTATGTTTACCCACCCAGTGAGATTTATACTAGTCTGTGAGTTGTTACTAATTAGGTCCCTTTCTTCTTGGCTTTAGCAAGTCCCTTCAACATTTCTTGTGAGGCCGGATCAGTGGGGATGAACTTCCGTTCTTCTGGAAAACCCTCCCTCTTCCTCAGTTCTGAGCGATGACCTCGCTGGGCAGTGTTGGTTGGCACTTTGACTGTCCATGCCGCTCCCTTCTGGCCGCACAGCTTCTGCTGAAGGATCCGCTGACAGACGCACGGGGACTCCCACCGGGTCAACAGGTTGTTTTCTTCACTGCTTTTAAGACTCTCTCCTTGTCTTCAACTTCTGACATTTTAATGCTATTGTGTCTTGGTGCGGGTCCCTGTGGGTCCACCTTACGTGGGACTCTTGGGCTTCCTGGACCTCTATGTCTGTTTCCTTCCCCAGGTTAGGGAAGCTTTCAGCCCCTGTTTCTTCAGATAATATTTCTGCTCTCTCTCTCTCCTTCTGGGGCCCTACAGTGTGAATGTTAGTCTGTTTGATGTTGTCCGACAGTCCCTTAAGCCACCTTCACTTTTTTCATCCTTTCCTCTCTTGGCTGCGCTGACTGGGTGAGTTCCGCGGCCTTGTCTTGGAGATGCTGATGCTCTCTTCTGCCCCCTCTAGTCTCCTGGTGAACCCTTCCAGCTCTGCAACTTCTGTTTGATAACTTTCTTACATTTTACATCTTTGTTGAAATTCTCACTGTGTTCATCCATTCTTCTCCCCTGTCCACTGAGCGTCTTTATGACCATTACTTGGACTCTATCAGGTAAATTACTTATCTCTGCTTCATTAAAGTTTTTTCTGAAGTTTTATCTTGTCCTTTAACTTGGAACATAGTCTTCTGTTTCTTCATTTTGCTTGACTGATGATTTCCACGCAGTACATGTAACAACTGCCTCTCTCAGTCTTGAAGGAGTGGCTTTGTGTTGAAGGTGAACCTTACAGTTCAACCCTGCCCCAGCTGTTGGGTGTCTCTCGGGCCTTTGTGCCTGTCCAGGTAGCCTGTTTTTAATAGCTCCCAGTAGTTGAGGATGTGCCGAGTCCTGTCAGTGTCCCAAAGAGGAGGGTCTCAGCACCTAGATTCAGGCTGACTGGAAGCCAGACCCTCAGGCAGCAGCTCTCAGTGTACAAATATATACAGTCCTGTGGGGGCCACAAGCATCGGTCCTGCTGGCCACCAGAGGCTGGCAGCCTTGGGGTGTCCCCTGCGTGTGGCTCCAGGCAAGTGTATGATTTCCTTGCTGGGTGATACGGCAAGCCGGAGGCAGAGGGACAGCACCAAGACAGCGTCTGTAGCCTTGTTCCTAGAAAGCAGCTCCATGGGCCACTAGATGTGCCAGACCTGAAGCATGTCCCCAGGCTGAAGGGCCAGGACAAGCCGACGGGCCGCCTTCACTGAAGGACTGGGGGTGGGGCACCTCAGGCTGCTGTCTGGGCAGTGCCCTTGTGGTGGGGGTCTGCCAGGAACTGTCTCTCCAGTTGCCACAGTCCAAATAAAAATAATACGTGGAACTCTCAAACCCATACAGTTGATTGTGTGTCTCATCTGTAAATCATATAACCTAAAGTAGAAAAAACTTGAGACTTTATCAAATATCTAAATTATAGCAATTACTTCTATATAAGGCTTTTAGCTGTATCACAATACTTTTATTTGATTCAGTAGGGCTGCAGCCCCCTGCTGGTAATCCTATTTCGTGAAATATGGCTATACAGCATCTTGCATTAAATACCTGGAGAAAAAAAAAATTCAGGAATTCAAGCCCCCTGGCCACGACAGCCACGCAGTCAAGGTGTGTCCTCTGGGCACCAGATGTAAAAACCAGGGCACAAACGTGTGTCAGGCTCCCCTCCAGTAGACAGTGGCACTCCAGTGCAGCAGAGTGTGAAGGTAGCAACCCGTCTGCCCCTAGAGGGTCACAGTCAGTCAACCCCTAGATCAGGCCCTAGACTGTTTAATTAGAAACTGCCTCTCAGGCTGCAGCCATTATTAGCTAATAGGCCTCCTTTCCAGAGAGACTGAGCTGGGGCTTCTGCCCCTTGCTGTACCCTGGGGGTGGTGGTGAAGAACTCCTTCTCTGTTAGTTACAGTCCAGTGGGACCCATGAGTGTAAGCCCCACTGGCAGCAGTCATAAAAATTGGGGTGCCAGGTGGGTATGAACTCCTTTCTGCGTGACACTGGTTAATATATCCCATGGACCAGGAACACAAAGTCCAGGTGATCAAGAGGCCAGGTGATCAAGAGGCATCCTCTTGGTGGCAGCCATGAAACTCATGACCCCAAATGCATGTAGAAGCTTCCTTCTGGGAGAAACTGCTGCTATAGAGTGTGGTAAGGGGGTGGGGGTACGTGAAAGTGGTGCTGCATTCCCAGAGACTGGCTCCTCCACATGTGATGGAGTCTTTAGGGTTTTCTGTATATAGTATGTCACTGGCTCCTCCACATGTGAGATTAGATGCCTGCCCCTCAGGCTGTACTTTAATGTGAGCAGGCGAATACCCGGCTGTTTTCTTCCAATGGAAGCATCACTGTCTGTGCCCGCCCACCAGCCTGTAGGTTCCTAATCCTTCACCTCTGCCTCTGCCCTTTACATAGTGACTCAGTGAGTAAAGCTCTTTGCACGGGTGTGGGAGCAGTAGCCCAGCAGCAGGCCAGTTACATCATCAGGTAGTTTAGGGTCAGGGGAGGATCCTGGCCATAGGGACTTCCGTTTTCTCCACAGAGCCCTGCCCAGTTGAGGGGCTTGTGGCAATGTTGTGCCTGGCCTGTCCTGCCATTTGCTGAAGTGTCATTGTCAGTCAGCCAGCCTTTAGGGTTTTTTAGGAGGAAATTGTTTCATATGAAATTGTGTCATATGTAGACTGTTTCTCAGGTTCTGCACGTTGCAGTGTAATTCTCACGTTCCTAATCACGAGCGGCATATCATTTCGTGTGTTTACCTGCCATCCACATATCTTTTCTGATGATGTGTCTTGAGTCTTTGGCTCACTGTTTAATCGTGTTTATCATTAAGTTGTACTAGTTTATATAATGTACTTACGGGTCTTTTGTTGGATATTTAGTGAGAATTTTCCCTTAAACCGTGGCTTGCCTTTTTAAAAAATTGTGGTAAAAAACAATCTTGCCTTCTCACCAGTTTCTAAATGTACATTACAGTGTTGCTAGCTCTGTGCATGTTGTACCACTGTCTCCCTGACTCTAGTTTGCAGGGCTGAGGTTCTGACCCATGGAATGTTGTCCTCTGTGGCTTGCCTTTTAAAGAGCAGAAGGTTCTTTTTTTTAATTTCAGTAAATCTCAACTTACTTTTTAAATCTTTATTGCTTTCTCTTTCTGTTTTATGTTTAAGCCATCATTGCCTAACAGAAGCTCACTAAACTTTTCTCCTGTGATTTTTTTATAGTTTTTGCTCTGTCATTTACATCACTGATCCATATCAAGTAGAGGTGTGTGAATAGTATAAGATAAAGGGCAAAATTCATTTGCACGTTATTTGCAAATGGCCATTGTAAGTCCAGGGTGAGGAAGTCCCGGGGCAAAATACCTCTAAAAACTGAAATCAGTCAAAGGGAGAAATAAAGTTTAAAACCCATTTATTGCTTACAAAACTGCAGTCCGGCTCATCTCCCTCTCCTGCTCCAGCAGCTGCAAAACCGGGCCTCCCCCTCCCCTTTCAGGTACAGATAAGCCCCTCCTTGCCCGGGTAATTACCTACTGATACGGAGATGAACTCTCCACCCCTGAGGAATGATGCAAATGCACTAAAGCCATACTTCTTTCCACCACTGAACGCCTACTGATATGCACATGTACTAAAGCCGGGCGAGATATTCTGGAAATGTTACAGTTTACCCACAGCCATACAGTTGTTTGAGCACTATAGTAGCTTACTGGGGCTGCCGTAACAAAATACCACAGAACAATACTTGAACAACAGAAATTATTTTCTCACACTCGAGATCCAGGTGTTGGCAGGGCTGGTTCCTCCTGAGGCCTGTCTCTGGGCTTGTAGTCTCCTTCCTGTCTTTACACAGTTCTGTGTGCATCTGTGTCCTCATCTCTGTGCAAGGACACAGAGTGGATTAGGGCCCACCCTCTGACCTCTGTTGGTTACTGAACCCGTTACTGGCCAGTAGATGCCACTGTTGACTAAGGAGGCTGGTGGAAGGTGCCGGATGGCCTCCAGCTGCAGTTTAACCCCCCTGCCCCACTCTCTAAAGGGCAGGTGTGACAGAGGGAAGTTCCCAGGGGGAACTCCACAAAGGAAGAAGAAAGCCAGCCCCTTGGGTTGTGAGCTCCTCTTCACAGTCCATGAAAACGATTGGTGTACTTTCTCTGCTTTGCTCTTAGGCACCCTGCTCCCTTTCCCACTGACAGTGTCCCCCTCCCCAGCCCCTTAGCAGCTTATAAATCATCTGCCTTAATCTTTTATTTATTTATTTTTCTTATAATAAGGTGATTTGATTTTAGACACAAAGACTAGATTTCAGATGAGTGCATGTCTACAGCCAGGTGATTTGGGTTCTGGGCTCACTGTTCCTGGTCCACTACCCTGAAGAGACTACAGAGGGACTGAGATGGTCTTGCTGAGTCCAAGGGTCTCCACCTTCCTTGCACTCGACCCCATTTGCATTTGATTCCTTCCTCCTCGAAGTGTTCAGTACTCCTCGCCTTCCCGAATGTCTCCTGCTTCCTTTCTTTTCCTGCTTCTCAGTGTTAGCACACCCCTGGGAACAGAGTTGGCCTTCATCTGTGGCTTTACCAGTTCCCTGGGTCAGGGTTTCTCAAACAGGTGTTGTTGGCATTTGGAATGAAGTGGTTTTTGCTTGTGCAGGGCTTATTTATGGCTGATGTTAAGCACTCCTGGCTCCTTCCTACCAGATGGCATTAGCATGCCCCAGCGTTTGTGAAAACCTGGAAGTGGCATCCTATATTTCCGAATGTTCCTGGGGAGACCTGCTCTGGGGAGCCCCATCCGTCCCAAGGGCCCCATCCATTCCTGTGCAGATCACTTCCCATGTTTAAATCTCCAGCGTCACTCTCTCCCTTGAGCTTGAGACCCATTTCTCCAGCCACTTTCCCATCATCTCTACGTGTCTGCTTGCTGGGCGTCTGGACCTTGATATGTTTAAACTGGGACTCCTGCTTTTCCTTCAGACCTGTTCCTCCCGTTCCGCCCCAGAAATGACAGCAGCATGCACTGAGTTGTCTGGGCCAGAAGCCTGGACCACTGCTGTTTCTCCTTAGGTACCACATCCAGTTCGCCAGCAAGTCCTGCCTTCTGTACCCACAGAACAGGTCCCCCAGTTCACCTGCTTTCCATCTTTACAGTTGCCACTCTCGTCCAAGCTGTCATCTTCCCTGCCTGGGCAATTGCAGTAACCAGTTCTGAACCTGTTCATTAGCTTGGATTATACTGACAGAAAGAATGCTGGGAAAGGCCTGCTTAGCTTTCTTTGGGTGCTCTGAGCATCACTGCCCAAGGAGCGGGAGCCTGGCAGTGTGGGCCCCAGCACAGCTCTGTCCACACAGGCCGCCTCCCTGCTTGGCTTGGCTTTCCACCGAAACATGCTTTCTTGAACACTGTAGTTTAACTTTACCTGTGTTTTGAAGAATGTAATCTGTAAGTGTGGTTATACATTGTGTATTCTATATTGTGTGTGTGTGCATGTTACACATTGTATATAGACCATGTATGCCTGGCTTCCTTTACACAGATTATGTTGCATGTAACTGTGCATCATTTATTTTCATTTTTGTTCTGTTGCATGCCTATACCCCACTGATTGATCTCTTCTGCTATTGACACGTATTTGGGCTGTTTCCATTTTTCTTGGCTATTACGATAATGCTGCTGATAATATATATAGAATAGCTGTTTATTCAGCCATAAAAAGGTGCGAATCTTGCTGTTTGCAAAAACGTGGTTGGACCTTGAGGCCATTACGCTAAGTGCCATGAGTCAGACAGAGAAAAATAAATACCATATGATTTCACTTAAATGGGAAATCTTCAAAAACAAAAACTCACAGATGTAGATTGGTGGCTGCCAGAGGCAGGAGGTGGGCAGCAGACGAAACGGGTGAAGGTGGTTCAAAGGCACAAATATCGGTTGTAAAATAACTAAGTCATGGGAATGCAATGTTCAGCATGGTCACTACAGTTACTAGTGCTGTCCTGTATATTTGAAAGTTGCTAAGAGAGTAGATCTAGAAAGTTCTCATCACAAGAGAAGAAATTGTAACTGTTGATGGGTGTTAACTAAGACTGTGGCTGTCCTTTCAAAATACATAGAAATGCTGACTCACTGTGCTGTACGCTTGGAACTAATATGTCATATGTCATTTATATCTCATTTAATAAAAGAACCCACATCCAGTGTGACCTCCGCAGCAGGGCCTTTGTGGCTGCTTGGGCTGTGTCTTGGTGTCACTTTACTCTGTCCCCTTTTTCACTGTGCCCATCGGTATCTGAAATTGTCTTCTTATTTGTATGTCTGTGACTGGCCTTCCTTCACTGCAGGTAGGCTCATCGAAGGCATGGGCCTTGTCTGTTGCATTCACCACTGCATCTCTTTTTTCACTTGTGGAAATCATTTAATAATCCACAGGTTTTGCCCAGGAGCCCAGTAACAAGGGGGAAGGGAAATGCTGGAGCTGTGGGAGGGACAGGTACAAGGCAAGAGGAGAGGAAGTTTCAGGTGTTCGTTTGGTTCTAAAGCTGAAAGGAGTGACTTGGGACAGTTGTATTGGGGGCTGGGTGCCCTCAGGAGGGTCGGCTGTATTTGCCAGTTACTTGTTACCTGGGAGCATAACTGGAAGGCTTGTATAATTTGGTAGCAGTTGGAAGTCGCTTCACCACCACATGCCTAGGAGAGTGCTTGGCAGAGAAGTAAAACTGGCATTTGCTCATTGGTATTTGGTTAGTTCATGGGCCACTTCTGGTCGTGCTGGCCAAGTGGGATGCTCAGTATTGCCCCAGGGCTTCAGTACCTCAGGTACAGCACCTCAAAGCTTCAGATGTGATGGTGAAACAAATGCAGAGAGAAAAAGTATTACCTAGAATGGAATGATTTTGTGATTAGAATTGTAACCATGTACTTTTCGATACATAAATCATGTAGCAAAATAGTGACACAGGACAGACCTAAACTAGGTTAGAACCGTATTTTCATAAGGACGATGAAATATTTGCATTGTCCTTCCTGTGTTCTAAGATGGAGAATCGTTGGGCCCTTCATCAGGGATGCAGTGAGCGTAGGCCACCAGTCCTTGGGCCTCAGTCCCCTCCGTCTCCCTGGGGAAGTGCCAGTTGCTACAGCGCAGATGCCGTCTTACATCTAGTGACATCTCACCTCCTGTTTCTCCATGTTTTCCAGAGGCTGATTCATAGGGGGATGGTTATAATTGTGATAAATTGCTCTGCATAGAAGTATTATTAGCTGTTAACCTAGAACCTGCAGCTCTTTTGATGTCAGCAAGTAAAAAAAACCAATTCTTAAACATGCCCCTTGGTGCGCGTGTGCACGTATTTCTGGGACCGCCTGCTCCCGAGAGGGATCGCCGGCCCTGGTCCTGCTCAGCAGCCTCATCCCCAGCGCGCTCTTACCGACTCGGCTCCTCCTGGCGGTGTATTTCTGTGGCCCCTCATCTGTGCGCACAGGTCTTCCTGTCAGCTTTCTAGGCTCGGGTTACTGGGTCGTTCTCATTGGGGGTGGTGATATAGCTCGCCTGTCCCTGTGGATAATAAGGCAGCCACCTTGCCGTATGTTTATTGGCCACTTAGGCACCTTGTTTTTTGGTGAAGTGCCTGTTCAGGCTGTAGTTGATTTTCCTTTGGGCTCCGTATAGTGGTGACACCTGTGCAGGTACCTCCTTCCTCTCGGGCTGGCCTTCTCCCTGGAAGATTGTTGACGTCTGAGGTTCCTAACTGTAATGCTCTTAATGTTACCAGTCTCTTCCTTTATGGTTCATGCTTTTTAGTCACCAGCTTTTAGTTAGCCCTATTTAAGAAGTCTTATACTGAAAGCATGAAGATACTCCCCTATGTTAGTGTCTAGGAGATCTGTTGTTTTATATTTCGAGTTTTGGTTAGGCGAGTCAGCTTTCACGATGAAGTGTGCCAGTTTCCAGCACACTATTCTTTGAGCTTAGATGAGGGTACACTGCTGTGTGGCCATGAGTACAGTCATGACACAGGACACCGCTGTCACCCCGGAAAGCTCCTCTGTGCCCTTTGGCAGCTGTTCCCCTCCCCATGACCCTAGCCCCTGGTCACATGCAATTTGCTCTCTGCTGTTCTAGTTTTGCTGTTCCTGAAATTCCATAGAAATAGCCTCATGCACTGTGCCGTCTCTTGTACTGAGAATCACCTGGGGTTGTGTGCATCCCTGTTTGCTCCCTTCTGTGGCCGGGCAGCCTTCCAGTGTGTGGCTGGATTGCCCCTGTTTGCGCAGCAGTGGCGGGGCACGTGGGTTGTTGCACTGTGGCTGTTAACGGATAAAGCTGTTGTAAACATTTGCATGCCCATCTGTGGGCACGGAGGTTCTCATTTCCCATGGCAGCCATCCACCCATAGAGTTGCCAGGTCTCTGGGTAAGTCTCTGTTTAAGCTGTTTTTATTAGAAATGGTCAGACTGTTTGCCAAAGGGTGACAAACCGTTTTGCGTTCCTGCCAGGGATGCATGAAAGGCTTGCTCCCAGTTGGTATTGTCAGCCATTTTAGTTTTAGCTGCTCTGTTCTGACTGAATAGATGTTTTTACTGACATAGGTGTTAGCTGCATCTTTGTGTGGTTAAAATTTCCATTTCTTGGGTGACTCACAATGTTGAGCATCTTTTCTTGGGCTCATTTGCCATTCATGTCTCTTCTGGTGGTGGTCTGTTACATCTGCTGCCTGCTCAGACCCTCGCTCTCCCACGTCTCCTTTATGCTGGAGTGTCACCATGCTCACAGCACTTCTGACACTGACTGTGTGGGGTCCCCACCATGCAATTCTGTGACCCCAGCAGGGGTCCTACAATTAACTCAATCCTACTCTGTTCCTGGAGATGGCATCAGGCCCCACAGGTCAGGGGTCAGCCCACAGGACTGCTCCTCCCCTTCAGACGCTGATCACCAGTTCCGAGTGCCACCTAGTACCACCTGTGCATCTGACTGATCTTCCATAAATTTGGAGGGTCCCACAACCTGCTCCTTGTGTTCAATTAATTTGCCAGAGTGGCTCACAGAACTCAGGGGAACTGTTTCCAGTTTATTGTAAAAGGATATGGTAAAGGATACAGATGAACATCCAGGGGGATGGGAAGGATACAGAGCTGCCCTGCCCTCTCCAGGCACTGCTCTCCACACACCTGCCTGGGCTCACCTTCTAAGAGCTCCGGGAACCCCTCACAACTGGGGCTTCAGGGAGTCTTCCTCACTAGGCAGGATCGAGCCCCTGTCCTGGGGTGGGGTGGGGTGGGGCTGAAAGGGTTGAGCTTGTAAGCCTGGCGCGGTCTTTCCAGGGACCAGGCCCCATCCTGGAGCCCACCCAGGGCCGCCTCCTTAGAACCAAAGATGCTCCTGGCACCCAGGAAGGGCCTCGGGATTCAGGAGCTCCATGCTGGAACTGGGAGCAGATACCTCTCTGTATTTGTATCACTTCACATGCCTCTTCTTCCCCTTCTGTCATACTTTGATTTTTATGTAGCATAAGATGGGAGGAGTTTTATTTTTTGGTGTTAAAGGTCAGTATTGTTTGTGGGAAGACTGCCCTCCTCGTGGTGAGTGGGGTCAGGGCCTGCGTGGGCGAGGCAGCGTCGGGCCAGTGCCAGGCTGCCTGTCTGGCCACAGCTCCTGCAGCCCTGCTGGGGAGCTCCCGGCTCCCTCCAGGCCGACGGCATTTTCATACGCCTCGAGAGTCATCGTGTCACATTCACCAGGCAGACTTGGTGGAACTTGGCTGAGGCATTGAGCTCGGTTTAAGGGGAGCTGATAACTTCATAATGTTGAGTTTTTAAAATTTATGAACATGGTATAACCTCTGTTTAGTGACTTAAAGCTGCTACACATCTTGCACATCTTTTTTAATATTCATTCATACATGCATGCATGCTATCATTAATGTACAATTACATGAACAACATTATGGTTACTAGACTCCCCCTATTATCAAGTCCCCACCACATACCCCATTACAGTCACTGTCCATCAGCGCAGTGAGATGCTATAGAATCACTGCTTGTCTTCTGTTATACTGCCTTCCCCATGTGCTCCCCCCCTGCATACATTATATGGATCTTGCACATCTTTTAAAACCTTGTTTCTATGTGTCCCATTAATAATTGGTATTTTTAGATTTTCCTTTTCTAACTTGCTAATATATAAAAACACAGTTCTGCCACATATATATATATATATATATATATATATATATATATACACACACCTGTATTCAGCAACATTGGCAGACTCATTTTTCTAATAATTTATCTTCAGATTCTTTGGGATTTTCTGTAAACATAAATAGCATCTGTGAATAATAACAGTTTTATTTCTTCTCTTCCGATCAAATGCCTTGCATTTATGGTCAGGGATTGGGTGATTTCATGTCTCCTCAGAGACATGGCTGTGGGTCCCTGTGACCCTCTGTCCGCGTGCTTTTTCCAGTCAGTCCTGCAGCACTGGCCCTGCAGGGCGCCCATCAGTGGCCTGACTCCATCCTCCTGCCCGCCGCCCGTGCCTGTGACCCGTCTCGCCCTCCCCAGCAGGTCCGCCGGTTTGCTTTCATTTTGTAGCCTCCCATGTAAAACGAGGAGGGCCAGGGGCGGAAACGGCATTTCTTGGCGACAGCTTCTGGGAGGGAGAGCTGGACCTTATCTTTCAGCTACTGCTCATCTTAAATCGCTGAGAAATGATGCTGCTGATGGATTTCTTCCGGTTTTTATTTTCAGTGCTGAATCTGAGTTCTGTAGATCACATCTGTGGTGGTGGAGATTGACAGACAGCTAGGCGTACAGTGCTGTTGTATTTCATGACGCCAAGCTTTGGAAACAGCACTGTTCATATCTCTAGTTTGTTACATTCAGAGGGTTTGTGCCGACTCCCAAGATGGCAGGAAATACCATTCATTTGGAAACTAATATGCTGTGTTTGATTTACGAGCTTTAATCAAAATAACCAGCAGGAGTATTTTGGAAAGACAGTGACCTCTTTTGTGTGTTTCTTCCTTTGTGATATGAGAGGTCTGTACCTCTAAAATTCCTTTCTTTGTTGGTATAAAGAACTCAACATGGCTTGTATCAGAAGTGTAACTGAGGCAGGCATTCACTTTGGATAAAGAGATTTAATCTGTTAACATGTATGCTATATAATTTATAGTTTTATATACTTTTTAAAGTTGTTTTGTTAAAATGCCAACATAGTATTCATTCTGTTTCCTAATGGTTTTACTTTTTAATTTTATAGAATTAACACTGAATCCTCCAGAAGGAATTGTGGCAGGTAAGGTACCAAAGTTAACCTCTTTATAACTTACTTATAATGCTGAAGTTGCCTTTAAGTTAAAATGTGGAAATTTCTCTTTCCCTACAGGCCCCATGAATGAAGAGGATTTTTTTGAATGGGAGGCATTGATCATGTAAGTTAATCATATGTGTTAGGTTTTTATTTATTCATTTATTTATTTATTATGCTGGTATTATTAATGTACAATTACATGAGCAACATTATGGTTACTAGACTCCCCCTATTATCAAGTCCCCACCACATACCCCATTACAGTCACTGTCCATCAGCGTAGTAAGATGCTATAGAATCACTACTTGTCTTCTGTTATACTGCCTTCCCCGTATTCCCCCACCCCACCCCCTCTACATTATGTGTGCTAATTGTAATACTCCTTTTCCCCCTGATCCCTCCCTTCTCACCCATCCTCCCCAGTCCCTTTCCCTTTGGCAACTGTTAGTCCATTCTTGGGTTCTGTGAGTCTGCTGCTGTTTTGTCCTTTCAGTTTTCTCTTTGTTCTTATCCTCCAAAGATGAGTGAAATCATTTGATACTTGTCTTTCTCGCCTGGCTTATTTCACTGAGCATAATACCCTCTAGCTCCATCCATGTTGTTGCAAATGGTAGGATTTGTTTTCTTATGGATGAATAATATTCCATTCTGTATATGTACATCTTTATCCATTCATCTACTGATGGACACTTAGGTTGCTTCCATTTCTTGGCTATTGTAAATAGTGCTGCAATAAACATAGGGGTGCATTCTTAGGGTAAATTCCTAGGAGTGGAATTCCTGGGTCAAATGGTATTTCTATTTTGAGTTTTTTGAGGAACCTCCATACTGCTTTCCACAATGGTTGAACTAATTTGCAGTCTCACCAGCAGTGTAGGAGGGTTCCCTTTTCTCCACATCCTTGCCAACATTTGTTGTTGTTTGTGTTTTGGATGTTGGCCATCCTCACTGGTGTGAGGTGATATCTCATTGTGGTTTTAATCTGCATTTCTCTGATGATTAGCGGTGTGGAGCATCTTTTCATGTACCTGTTGGCTATCTGAATTTCTTCTTTGGAGAAGTGACTATTCATGTCCTCTGCCCATTTTTTAATTGGATTATTTGCTTTTTGTTTGTTGAGGTGCGTGAGTTCTTTATATATTTTGGATGTCAACCCCTTATGGGAAACGTCATTTATGAATATATTCTCCCATACTGGAGGATGTCTTTTTGTTCTACTGGTGGTGTCCTTTGCTGTACAGAAGGTTTTCAGCTTGATATAGTCCCACTTGTTCATTTTTGCTTTTTTTTCCCTTGCCCGGGGAGATATGTTCATGAAGAAGTCGTTCATGTTTATGTCCAAGAGATTTTTGCCTATGTTTTTTTCTAAGAGTTTTATGGTTTCATGACTTACATTCAGGTCTTTGATCCATTTTGAGTTTACTTTTGTGTATGGTGTTGGACAATAATCCAGTTTCATTCTCTTACATGTAGCTGTCCAGTTTTGCCAACACCAGCTGTTGAAGAGGCTGTCATTTCCCCGTTGTATATCTATGGCTATGGCTCCTTTATCGTATATTATTCACCATATAAGCTTGGGTTTATATCACGGCTCTCTAGTCTGTTCCATTGGTCTATGGGTCTGTTTTTGTGCCAGTACCAAATTGTCTTGATTACTGTGGCTTTGTAGTAGAGCTTGAAGTCAGAGAGCATAATCCCCCCTGCTTTATTCTTCCTTCTCAGGATTGCTTTGGCTATCTGGGGTCTTTTGTGGTTCCATATGAATTTTAGAACTATTTGCTCTAGTTCGTTGAAGAATGCTGTTGTTATTTTGATAGGGCTTGCATTGAATCTGTAGATTGCTTTAGGCAGGATGGCCATTTTGACAATATTAATTCTTCCTATCCATGAGCATGGGATGTGTTTCCATTTATTGGTATCTTCTTTATCTCATGAGTGTCTTGTAGTTTTCAGAGTATAGGTCTTTCACTTCCTTGATTGGGTTTATTCCTTGGTATTTTATTCTTTTTGATGCAATTGTGAATGGAATTGTTTTCTTGATTTCTCTGTCTGCTAGTTCATCATTAGTATATAGGAATGCAACAGATTTCTGTGTATTAATTTTGTATCCTGCAATTTTGCTGAATTCAGATATTAGTTCTAGTAGTTTTGGAGTGGATTCTTTAGGGTTTTTTATGTACAATATCATGTCATCTGCAAACAGGGACGTTTAACTTCTTCCTTGCCAGTCTGGGTGCCTTTTATTTCTTTGTGTTGTCTGATTGCCGTGGCTAGGACCTCCAGAACTGTACTGAGTAAAAGTGGGGAGAGTGGGCATCCCTGTCTTATTCCTGATCTTAGGTGAAAAGCTTTCAGCTTCTCACTGTTGAGTATGATTTTGGCTGTGGGTTTGTCATATATGGCCTTTATTATGTTGAGGTATTTGCCCTCTCTACCCATTTTGTTGAGTTTTTATATCATGAATGGGTGTTGGATTTGTCAAATGCTTTTTCAGCATCTATGGAGATGATTGTGTGGTTTTTGTCCTTCTTTTTGTTGATGTGTTGGATGATGTTGATGGATTTTCGAATGTTGTACCATCCTTGCATCCCTGGAATAAATCCTACTTGATCATGATGGATGATCTTTTTAATGTATTTTTGAATTCGGTTTACTAATATTTTGTTGAGTATTTTTGCATCTATGTTCATCAGGGATATTGGTCTGTAATTTTCTTTTTTTGTGGTATCTGTCTGGTTTTGGTATTAAGAGTGATGCTGGCCTTGTAGAATGAGTTTGGGAGTATTCCCTCCTCTTCTACTTTTTGGGAAACTTTAAGGAGGATGGGTATTAGGTCTTCACAAATGTTTGATGAAATTCAGTAGTGAAACCATCTGGTCCAGCAGTTTTGTTCTTAGGTAGTTTTTTGATTGCCAGTTCAATTTCGTTGCTGATAACTGGTCTATTCAGATTTTCTGTTTTTTTCCTGGGTCAGCCTTGGAAGGTTGTATTTTTCTAGAAAGTTGTCCATTTCTTCTAGGTTATCCAGTTTGTTAGCATATAATATTTCATAGTATTCATGTATGTAGCTGCTCCTGTGTTGGGCACATAGATATTTTTAATAGTTATATCCTCTTGTTGGACTGACACCTTTATCATTATGTAATGTCCTTCTTTGTCCCTTGTTACTTTCTTTGTTTTGAAGTCTTTGTTTCTGTGGTGTCTGTAGTGATTTTTCCTTTCTCATTTCTGATTGTGTTTATGTGTGTAGACTCTTTTTTTCTTGATAAGTCTAGCTAGGGGTTTTGTATTTTGTTTATTTTCTTGAAGAACCAGCTCCTGCTTTCATTGATTCTTTTTATTGTTTTATTCTACCCGATTTTATTTCTGCTCTAATCTTTATTATGTCCCTCCTTCTACTAACTTTGGGCCTCATTTGTTGTTCTTTTTCTAATTTTGTTAACTGTGAGTTTAGACTGTTCGTATGGGATTTTTCTTCTTTCCTGAGGTAGGCCTGTATTGCAGTATACTTCCCTCTTAGCACAGCCTTTGCTGCATCCCACAGATTTTGCAGTGTTGAATTATTTTTGTCTTTTGTCTCCATATATTGCTTGATCTCTGTTTTTATTTGGTCATTGATCCATTGGTTATTGGGGAGCATGTTGTGAAGCCTCTATGTGCTTATGGGATTTTTAATTTTCTTTGCATAATTTATATCTAGTTTCATACCTTTGTGGTCTGAGAAACTGGTTGGTACAATTTCAGTCTTTTTGAATTTACCAAGGCTCTTTTTGTGGCCTAGTATATGATCTATTCTTGAAAATGTTCCATGTGCACTTGAGAAGAATGTGTATTCTGCTGCTTTTGGGTGTAGAGTTCTGTAGATGTCTGTTAGGTCCATCTGTTCTAATGTGTTGTTCAGTGCCTCTGTCTCCTTACTTATTTTCTGTCTGGTTGGTCTGTCCTTCAGTGTGAGTGGAGTGAAGTCTCCTAGAATGAATGCGTTGTATTCTATTTTCCCTTTTAATTCCGTTAGTGTTTGTTTCACGTATGTAGGTGCTCCTGTGTTGGGCGCATAGATATTTTTAATAGTTATATCCTCTTGTTGGACTGACACCTTTATCATTATGTAATGTCCTTCTTTGTCCCTTGTTACTTTCTTTGTTTTGAAGTCTGTTTTGCCTGATATGAGTACTGCAACACCTGCTTTTTTCTCCCTATTAGTTGCATGAAATATCTTTCCCATCCCTTCACTTTTAGTCTGTGTATGTCTTTGGGTTTGAAGTGAGTCTCTTGTAGGCAGCATATAGACAGGTCTTGTTTTTTTATCCATTCAGTGACTCTGTGTCTTTTGATTGGTGCATTCAGACCATCTATATTTAGTGTGATTATCAATAGATATGTACTTATTGGCATTGCAGGCTTTAGATTCGTGGTTACCAAATGTTCAAGGGTAATTGGAAGAGCATGTTTGCAAATGATGTATCTGACATGGAGTTAATATGCCAAATATATAAAGAACTCAAGCAACTTAGCAAAAAAAAACAAACAAACAAAAACAAAAAACCCTAACCTGATTTGAAAAATGGAGAGAGGATCTGAATGGACATTTCTCCAAAGAAGACAAACAGATGGCCAGCAGACTCGTGAAATCACTAACTGGAATCAAATCAGGGAAATGCTAACTGGATCCCCAATGAGGTATCACCTCACCCCATCAGAATGGCCAATACCAACAGGACAAGAAGCAAAAAGTGCTGGCATGGATGTGGAGAAATGGAACCTTGTGCACTGTTGGTTGGAATATAAATCGGTGCAGCCACCGTGGGAGACAGCATGGGGGTTCCTTAAAAAAACTAAAAATCGAACAACCATATGATCCAGCAATTCCACTTCTGGGTATTTATCCAAAGAAAATGAAAACACTGATTTGAAAAGATATATGTTCCCTGTGTTCATTGCAGCATTAGATACAGTAGCCAAGATACGGCAGCAACCTAAGTGTCCATAGAGAAATGAATGGGTAAGGATGTGATATATATATATATATATATATATATATATATATATATATATATACACAGTGGAATACTCCCGAGCTACAGAAAGGAGGGATATCTTGCTGTTTGTGACCGTGTAGATGGACCTCCGGAGCATTATGCTAAGTGGAATAAGGCAGATGGAGAAATACACAGGAAAGACACATGGGGAATCTAAAAAACAAAACAAATGAGCAAATAAAAATTCAGAGATGCTGAGAACAGATTGGTGGTTTGCCAAAATGACATGGGTTGGGGATGAGCAGTTGGGGGAAGGAGGTTGGGAGCTATACACTTTGAGGTGTATAAGTCAGGTGTGGGGATGTCAGCACAGCCCTGTGACCACGGTCATTAATACTGCAGAGCATACTTGAAAGTTGCTGAGAGAGTAAATCTTAAAAATTCTCATCACAAGAAAAAAAAATTGAAACTTTTTATGGTGACAGATAGTAATTGGATTTATTGTCATGTTCGTTTTGCAGTAGAAATACTGAATATGTTGTGTACCTGAAACTAATGTTATATGTCAATTGTACCTCAAAAAATGTAATTAGAACTTTTTTAGGTAAAGCACTTTTGTATTTCAGTAAGGCTTTTGCATGAGTATGGAATTCCCCTGCTTCAAGATCTGGTGAGATTGTGGGTTTTGGTCCTATTCCAGAACCTTTCACAAACAAGAGGCTGTTTATAGATGTACTTGAATCATCTCGTAAGGAATTAACTGTCTCCCATTGACGCTCTCACCCTCCTGTTTGCCAGACAGCTGGTGGGGTGTCACTTCTTGGTGGTAGTTGTTCGATTGTTCTTTCTTTTTATTCTCTGCTTGTTTCCAGAGTTTCTTGCTGTTCCAGTGTTTCCAAAACCATGCTTACCTTGTGTTCTGGAGTCTGCTGCTGTCAGGCTTGCAGCCCTGCTCACCTGTGGGGCTTCCATCTCCTCCTAGCTGCTCAGTGAAAAACACCTTTTCAGATATTCAGGCAGCAAAGAGAGAGTGTCTGAGGATACAGGCGCATCGCAGGGGACTCCAGGTCTCCACCCTCAAAGAATGAAGTCGAGGGACTAGGATGGGGACACAGCAAATCAAAGAGTAGGAGAAGAGCCAAATAATGACATTGCCTTAGCTTGTTCTCTGATTAGAGTAGAAAATGGCCCTTGGCTGAGCTTATGGGGCGGCTGAGCCTGCAACCCAATAGAAAAGGCCTGGAGCTCCTGGTCTGACGAGGGCTGTGGGCCTCCAGAGCTGTCTGTAGCTGCCAGGGCCTTACGATCTGGGCCTCTGCCTCTCTGACCTTCGCTTACTTGGATCAAAACAGATGTCCAGCTTCCCTTTAGAGAGTGGTTTCCCATTCCACCTCTTCCAGGCCCAGAGTCTGTGGCCAATGAGACCTCACTGGCCTTGGCTGTGGGGTGGGGAGTTGTCTGCGGTCCTGTACCGTGGGGGTGGATGTGCCCCCAGGTTGGGGCCTGATCTGCAGGGCGGCTGCTTATCCTCAGAACAAGAAAAGGCGTGAAGCCCCTTGGGGTCTTGCTGCCTGTGTCTGTCCTGCCCCAGTGTTCTTGAGGCAGCTGGTACTGGTGACCTCCCAGCCTGGCCATGGCCTAGCTGCCAGCCCCTCTCCAGACCTGGGGACTCTGGCAGCTGTGGTCAAAGAAGGGCCTTCCCCTTCCTGCAAGACTGGGGACCCTTCCCTTGCTGGGCCTCATCCCCGCTACTGCGGGTGCACTCAGGCCCCTGCTGGGTCCCAGGCTCGGGTGTGAGGACTCTAGACCATCACTTCCTCCAGGACTGCTTGGCCTCTGCTAGGTGGGAAGGTCACCGTCACAGCAGCCACCCCACTGTCTTGCTTCCTGGCTGCAGAGGCTGTTGCACCGCTGCCCTTATTAGTGTTGTACCCACTCAGATGCGCCAGAGGCACCAGAGGAGGTAACTAGTCTGTGCTGTGCATGCTCTGGCCGGCAGGCCTGGGCTGTGGACCACCACTGGACAAGTGTTCTTATTGCCACATTCACTGTAGTAGTAAATGGAAACGCCATTGACCAGCATAATCTGAAGAGCATCCATACAGTGGACGCTGTGTAGCACAAAAAGCTGGCATGCAAAGGTGTCCACGACGTGTCACTGAGTGGAAAAAGCACATTACGGAGCATTGTCAGCTGGGATGACTCTGCCCCTGGTGGGCATGTGGTGCTGCTAGACACACCGTGGTTGTTCCACTGGGGTGGGGGGTGGGGGGTGGGGGTAGTGCTCCTGCCGGCATCTAGTAGGCGGCTGCGGACACCCTGCAGAGTACAAGGCAGCCCCACACAAGCAGCACAGAATCGCCTGGCCCAGGATGTAGCACCGCCAGGTAGGGAAACCCCGGCACTTTCCCCCAGTGTAAAATTTTTGACAGCTTTATTGAGAGAATTTTGTAGCATAGGTTTTACATGTAGTAAGTGTATAAGTCAACGATTTTAGTCAGTTACAGAGCCCTGCAGCCATCAGCTGCATGGTCCAGTTTTAGAATGTGTCCACAGAGGGCCCTGTTCCTTTCCCATAGGCAGCCTCCGATCTACTGCCTGGCCCTGTAGATTGGCTTTTTCTGGCTTTATTTCCTACACACAGAATCATAAAAGAGCCAGTCTTCCTGTATCTGTTTTCCTCAGCGTGATGCACCTGCCTGTCATCGCCGTGGTGCAGAAGTTCCCCTTGTTGCTGAGAGGTGCCGCCCGCGTGGACTGGCCGCTCGCCAGCCGATGGCACTCGGCGCTCGTGAGCGGTGCTGCTGCTCACACTCGCATGTCGGCCTGGTGGACAAGTGCCTTCACGTCATCACTACCTCCGGCGAGGCCTGTAGGCCCCGGGGTGCTGGGACGCAGAGTAGATGAGTGTCTGATGTAAGCGGTGCAGGAACCGCCACCCTGCCCCCAGAGCAGCTCACTGGTGCAGGACAGCCGTCCTGGTGGGTGTGAGGCGGCTCTCACTGGCGGTCTGCCTGCACTTACCTGGTGACAGATGGCATTCAGCGTCTTTTCGTGGGCTCATTAGCAATTCATGTATCATCTTTGGGACACTTTTTAACTGGGGTGTCATTCCTTGAATATCTACTTCACATGCAAGTCCTTTATCTGATGAATAATTTCCAGGTATTTCTCCCAGTCTGCAGCTTTTCATTTTATTTTTTTAATGGAATCTTCTGAAGCTCAAGGCTTTTAATTTTGATGAAGTGCAGTTTCTTTCTTTTATGGATCAAAGTTTTCTTTTTTTAAAAAAAGTTTTTATAGCTCTTTTATTTGGCTTTTTGATCCATTTTGAGTTAATTTTGGGTATATTGTTAGGACTCTTAACTTCATTTTTTGCATGTGGCTATCCAGTTGTTCCAGCACCATTGGTTGAAAAGAAAATCCTTCTGATGTGAATTATCTTGACATCTTTGTCAAAAATCACCTGACTAAATGTAAGGGTTTATTTATGCCTATGAATTATGTCCCCCTCCCCTATGCCTGTCTTCATACCAATGCCAAGTCTTGATTACTGTAGCTTTATACTAAGTTTTGAATTGGGAGGTGTGAGTCCTCCAATTTTGTTCTCTTTTTTCAAGGTGGTTTTGCCTCTTCTGGGTCCCAGGCTCTGACAGCAGGCCCCCTTCCTGCCCACCCTGCAGGATGCCCTGCATGTGTGGGTTCCGCAGCACGGGGGCACCGGGGCCCCTTCCCTGCAAGTGGAGAGTGTTCCTGAAGCTGCGTGCCTTTCTTTTTAATGCTTCAGGTGGTTAGGACTTTGGAGAACAAACATCCCTTTGTAATGCTGTTCAAGTTCTAATGGATGGATTTACAGTCCCCATTATTTAAAACCTTGTCATATGTGTATTTGAGATGTTCTGTCCCTGTACTGTGACAAAACTTGAAAAGGGAACAACAGCAAAAGTGGGCGGTGGCTTCAACAGCTGCGGCAGCTGGAGTGATGGGCAGGCTGCAGTCCTGGAACATGCCCGGCAGGCAGTGGCTGGCTCAGCCCCAGGCATGCCCAGCTCATGGTAAATAATAGCTCTGGTCTCCTCTGCCTTCTGTATGCAGGCTTGTGGGCTGCTTTTGTTACCTACATTCAGTTTAAAAAGCCCAGAATTGTTCTTCCATTGAGTTTAACATTGGAAGACTAATGAGCGTTTCTTCAGTTCCCACTGGCTCTGCGAGTGACGGGTAATTCCTGGTGGTGGTGCGGCCTGAGCAGCCCTGATCAGGCCCGCTGTGCTAGGCAGCCCCCTGGGTGCGGAGGGAGTGGCGCCCAGCACCCCAGATTAGACCAGGGTACTGCTGCTCAGTGTTCGCTCCTCAGCATCGAATTTCCCAAGAGCCCGGAGTCAAAGTGAACTGTTGGAGACCTGATGTCCTTTACAGAGGAGAGCATGGCTACACTTTAGTCCAGTCCTGGTCTCAGAAAGTAAAGTGCTTATCTCGGGGCTCTGTTGTAGTTTAGGCTGCTGTTTCCATCAGTGAGATGGGAATCGTTTGTTTTTGCCTCCCACAGGTTTGTTCTGTCTCCTCTCTTCTTGTAGTTCTGTTTTCCTGAGGATGTGAGATGAGGCCTGTAAGTGAAGGGGATAAGTGCGGCTGCCTGGAGTGACAGTAAAACTTGTCCAAAAATAACATTAATCATGTGTCCTGTCTTGGTTCAGGAATTTACTGATAGCGTTTCCCATCAAGCCGGCAAGTGCACCTCTGCCCACGTGGGCCTGCCAGCATGCCTGTCCCAAGCGCAAGGGCATCCTGGAAGGGAATGAAACCCCAACTTGAACCAGTAGCGACCCGGAACATTAGAAAACAGTTTTGATATGTCCGTGTGGGAGCACTTCAGGAAGTGTTTGATCACGCTTCTGAGGCTGCAGATGACCCAGTGGATTCTTTATTTTATTTTACTTTATTTTATTTTTTTATTATTTATTTTGGATCCTTAATCTACAATTACATGTGCAATATTGTGATTATTAAACTACCCCCTTCATCAAGTCCCCCCCACCAACCCCATTACAGTCACTGTCCATCAGCGTAGTGAGATGCTATAGAGTCACTACTTGTGTTCTCTGAGTTGTACAGCCCTCCCCATGCCCCCCCAACATTACATCTGCGAATCATAATGCCCCGTTTTCCCTCTTATCCCTCCCTCCCTTCCCACCCATCTTCCCCAGTCCCTTTCCCTTTGGTAACTATTAGTCTGTTCTTGGGTTCTGTGAGTCTGCTGCTGTTTTGTTCCTTCAGTTTTTTTCTTTGTTCTTATATTCCACATATGAGTGAAATCATTTGATACTTGTCTTTTTCGGCTTGGCTTATTTCACTGAGCATAATACCCTCTAGCTCCATCCATGTTGTTGCAAATGGTAGGATTTGTTTTCTTCTTATGGCTGAATAATATTCCATTGTGTATATGTACCACATCTTCTTTATCCATTCATCTACTGATGGACACTTAGGTTGCTTCCATTTCTTGGCTATTGTAAATAGTGCTGCAATAAACATAGGGGTGCATCTGTCCTTTTCAAATTGGGCTGCTGCATTCTTAGGGTAAATTCCTAGGAGTGGAATTCCTGGGTCAAATGGTATTTCTATTTTGAGTTTTTTGAGGAACCTCCATACTGCTTTCCACAATGGTTGAACTAATTTGCAGTCCCACCAGCAGTGTAGGAGGGTTCCCTTTTCTCCACATCCTCGCCAACATTTGTTGTTGTTTGTGTTTTGGATGTTGGCCATCCTCACTGGTGTGAGGTGATATCTCATTGTGGTTTTAATCTGCATTTCTCTGATGATTAGTGATGTGGAGCATCTTTTCATGTGCCTGTTGGCCATCTGAATTTCTTCTTTGGAGAAGTGTCTATTCATGTCCTCTGCCCATTTCTTAATTGGATTATTTGCTTTTTGTTTGTTAAGGTGCGTGAGTTCTTTATATATTTTGGATGTCAACCCTTATCAGATACATCATTTATGAATATATTCTCCCATACTGTAGGATGTCTTTTTGTTCTACTGATGGTGTCCTTTGCTGTACAGAAGCTTTTCAGCTTGATATAGTCCTACTTGTTCATTTTTTGCTTTTGTTTCCCTTGCCCGGGGAGATATGCTCATGAGGAAGTCGCTCATGTTTATGTCCAAGAGATTTTTGCCTATATTTTTTTCTAAGAGTTTTATGGTTTCATGACTTACATTCAGGTCTTTGATCCACCTTGAGTTTACCTTTGTCCATGGGGTTAAGCAGTGGTCCAGTTTCATTCTCTTACATGTAGCTGTCCAATTTTTCCAACACCAGCTGCTGAAGAGGCTGTCATCTCCCCATTGTATATCCAAGGCTCCTTTATCAAATATTAATTGACTGTATATGTTTGGGTTAATGTTTAGATTTTCTATTCTATTCCACTGATCTGTGGGTCTGTTTTTGTGCCAATACCAAATTGTCTTGATTACTGTGCCTTTGTAGTAGAGCTTGAAGTCAGGGAGCATAATTGCCCCTGTTTTATTCCTCCTTCTCAGGATTCCTTTGGCTATTCGGGGACTTTTGTGGTTCCATATGAATTTTAGAATTATTTGTTCCACTTCATTGAAGAAAGCTGTTGGTAGTTTGATAGGGATTGCGTTGAATCTGTAGATTGCTTTAGGTAGTATAGCCATTTTGACAATATTTATTCTTCCTAGCCAAGAGCATCGGATGCATTTCCACTTGTTAGTGTCCTCTTTAATTTCTCTTAGGAGTATTTTATAGTTTTCAGAGTACAGGTCTTTCACTTCCTTCTTTAGGTTTATTCCTAAGTATTTTATTCTTTTTGATGCAATTGTGAATGGAGTTGTCTTTCTGATTTCTCTTTCTGTTAGTTCATCATTAGTGTATAGGAAAGCAACAGATTTCTGTGTGTTAATTTTGTATCCTGCAACTTTGCTGAATTCAGATATTAGTTCTAGCAGTTTTGGAGTGGAGTCTTTAGGGTTTTTTATGTACAATATCATGTCATCCGCAAATAGTGACAATTTGACTTCTTCTTTACCAATCTGGATGCCTTGTATGTCTTTGTTTTATCTGATTGCCATGGCTAGGACCTCCAGTACTGTGTTGAATAACAGTGGAGAGAGTGGGCATCCCTGTCTTGTTCCCGATCTTAGATGAAAAGCTTTCAGCGTCTCGCTGTTAAGTATGATGTTAGCTGTGGGTTTGTCATATATGGCCTTTATGATGTTGAGGTACTTGCCGTCTATACACATTTTGTTGAGAGTTTTAATCAGGAATGGATGCTGAATTTTGTCAAATGCTTTTTCAGCATCTATGGTGATGATCAGGTGGTCTTTGTTCTTCTTTTTCTTGATGTGGTGGATGATGTTGATGGATTTTCGAATGTTGTACTGCCCTTGCATCCCTGGGATGAATCCCACTTGATCATGGTGTATGATCCTCTTGATGTATTTTTGAATTCGATTTGCTAATATTTTGTTGAGTATTTTTGCATCTACGTTCATCAGGGATATTGGTCTGTAATTTTCTTTTTTGGTGAGGTCTTTGCCCGGTTTTGGTATTAGAGTGATGCTGGCTTCATAGAATGAGTTTGGAAGTATTCCCTCCTCTTCTATTTTTTGGAAAACTTTAAGGAGAATCGGTGTTATTTCTTCTCTATATGTCTGGTAGAATTCAGAGGTGAATCCATCAGGCCCAGGGGTTTTGTTCTTGGGTAGTTTTTTGATTACCAATTCAATTTCGTGCTGGTGATTGGTCTGTTTAGTTTTTCTGTTTCTTGCTTGGTCAGTCTTGGAAGGTTGTATTTTTCTAAGAAGTTGTCCATTTCTTCTATGTTTTCCAGCTTGTTAGCATATAGATTCTCATAATATTCTCTTATAATTCTTTGTATTTCTGTGGGGTCCGTCGTGATTTTTCCTTTCTCATTTCTGATTCTGTTTATGTGTGTAGATTCTCTTTTTCTCTGAATGAGTCTGGCTAGGGGTTTATCTATTTAGTTTATTTTTTCAAAGAACCAGCTCTTGGTTTCATTGATTTTTTTCTATTGTTTTATTCTTCTCAATTTTATTTATTTCTTCTCTGATCTTTATTATGTCCCTCCTTTTGGTGACTTTGGGCCTCCTTTGTTCTTCTTTTTCCAATTTCAGTAATTGTGTCTTTAGACTATTCATTTGGAAATGTTCTTCCTTCTTTAAATAGGCCTGGATTGCAATATACTTTCCTCTTAGAACTGCCTTTGCTGCGTCCCACAGAAGTTGTGGCTTTGTGTTGTTGTTATCATTAGTCTCCATATATTCTTTCATTTCTGTTTTGATTTGGTCGTTAATCCATTGATTATTAGTTAGGAGAATGTTGTTAAGTCTCCATGTATTTGTGAGCTTTTTTGATTTCTTTCTAAAATTTATTTCTAGTTTTATACTTCGGTGATCTGAGAAGTTGGTTGGTAGTATTTCAATATTTTTGACTTTACTGAGGTTCTTTTTGTGGCCTAGTGTGTGGTCTATTCTGGAAAATGTTCCCATGTGCACTTGAGAAGAATGTGTATCCTGTTGCTTTTGGGTGCAGAGTTCTGTAGATGTCTGTTAGGTCCATCTGTTCTAGTGTGTTGTTCAGTGCCTCTGTGTCTTTACTTATTTTCTGTCTGGTTGATCTGTCCTTTGGAGTGAGTGGTGTGTTGAAGTCATCTAAAATGATTGCATTGCTGTCTATTTCCTCCTTTAATTCTGTTAGTATTTGTTTCACATATGCTGGCGCTCCCGTGTTGGGTGCATATATATTTATAATGGTTATATCTTCTTGTTCGACTGACCCCTTTGTCATTATGTAATGTCCTTCTTTATCTCTTGCTACTTTCTTTGTTTTGAAGTCTTATTTTGTCTGATACAAGTACTGCAACACCTGCTTTTTTCTCCTTGTTGTTTGCATGAAATATCTTTTTCCATCCCTTCACTTTTAGTCTGTGTATGTCTTTGGGTTTAACGTGAGTCTCTTGAAGGCAGCATATAGATGGGTCTTGTTTTTTTATCCATTCAGTGACTCTATGTCTTTTGACTGGTGCATTCAGTCCATTTACATTTAGGGTGATTATGGATAGGTATGTACTTATTGGCATTGCAGGCTTCAGATTCATGGTTACCAAAGGTTCAAGGTTAACTTCCCTACTATCTAAAAGTCTAACAGCTAACTTAATATGCTATTACAAACACAATCTAAAGGTTCTTTGTTTGTTTCCTCCTTTTTCTTTCTGTTCCATTCTTTATAAATTAGGTGTCATATTCTGCACTGTTTGTCTATCCCTTGATTGACTTTGGGAATAGTTAATTTAATTTTGCATTTTCTTAGTAATTAGCTGTTCTATTTTCTTTATTGTGGTTTTATTACCTCTGGTGACAGCTATTAATCTGTAGGAACACTTCCATCTACAGCAGTCCCTCCAAAATACACTGTAGAGATGGTTTGTGGGAGGCAAATTCTCTCAGCTTTTGCTTATCTGGGAATTGTTTAATCCCTCCTGCAAATTTAAATGATCATCTTGCTGGATAAAGTAATCTTGGTTCAAGGCCCTTCTGCTTCATTGCATTAAATACATCATGCCACTCCCTTCTGGCCTGTAAGGTTTCTGCTGAGAAGTCTGATGATAGCCTGATGGGTTTTCCTTTGTATGTAATCCTATTTCTCTCTCTGGCTGCTTTTAATAGTCTGTCCTTATCCTTGATTTTTGCCATTTAATTACTATATGTCTTGCTGTTGTCTTTCTTGGGTCACTTGTGTTGGGAGATCTGCGCACCTCCATGGCCTGAGAGAGTATCTCCTTCCCCAGATTGGGGAAGTTTTCAGCAATCACCTCCTCAAAGACGCTTTTTATCCCCTTTTCTCTCTCTTCTTCCTCTGGTACCCCTATAATGCAAATATTGTTCCGTTTGGATTGGTCACACAGTTCTCTCAATATTCTTTCATTCTTAGAGATCCTTTTTTCTCTCTGTGCCTCAGCTTCTTTGTATTCCTCTTCTCTAGTTTCTATTTCATTTATTGTCTCCTCCACTGTAGCCAATCTGCTTTTAATACCGTCCATTGTGTTCTTCAATGATTGGATCTCCAACCGGAATTCATTCCTGAGTTCTTGAATATCTTTCCGTACCTCCATGAGCATGTTAATGATTTTTATTTTGAACTCCCTTTCAGGGAGAGTCATAAGGTCCATATCATTTAAGTCTTTCTCAGGAGTTGTGTTCATAATTTTACTCTGGACCAGGTTCCTTTGGCGTTTCATATTTGTGTATGGCGCCCTCTTGTGCCCAGAAGCTCTACTCTCTGGAGCTGCTCAGCCCCTGAAGCAATGCGGGGATTGTAGGGGAGTGGTATTGGTGCCTCCTGGGAGGAAAGGGCTTTTTGCTGGTTCCTGGCTGCTATGCCTGTCTCCACTGCCTGAACCAGTGGGCTGAGCACACAGGTATAAGCCTCTGTGCTTTGCGTTTTTAGTTGCTATAGACAGATCTTCCCTCTGGCTGGCCTAACACCAGGGAAGGATTTCCCAGTTTGCAAGCCCGGTGGGGCTGGCCAGAAGAAAGGCGCACAAGTCTGCCTGTCACAGAAGGGGTTCTTGGAGCTGTGTAGGCACCCAGGGAGCTGGAGCACCTGAAGATCGTGAAAGCTCCTAACCTGCTGGGCAGAGTGCACCAGGACAATTTTGTCTGCCTGTCCTTTCTCCTGAGCAGTAAGCTCCGTGCAATCCTTGCCCCTTTAGCAGCTCTCTTGCTAAGGGCGTCTTTGTTAGGAAGTCTCTCAGACTGCCCGCCCTTCTTTTGTCCCCGAGCAGCTGGGTATGGATCCCTGCTTTCACAAGCAGCTGGATTCTTAGTCTCTCCAGGAATT
This sequence comes from Smutsia gigantea, assembly GCA_032199065.1. NCBI lineage: Eukaryota > Metazoa > Chordata > Mammalia > Pholidota > Manidae > Smutsia > Smutsia gigantea. The sequence goes on along the minus strand of JAVSCE010015869.1, from coordinate 181,421 downwards.
CTGCCTGTCTTAGCTTTCCAACCCCCTAATTACAAGAGTATCATGCAAGCACCATGAAATGTAGGTTTGTGCTCCCAGAGCAGATCTCCAGAGTTAGGTATTCAGCAGTCCCACATCTCCACTCCCTCCCTGCTCCGTTCCTGTTCCTCCTGCAGGTGAGCTGGGGTGGGGGAAGGGCTTGGATCCCGCAGGACCACAGCTTTAGTACGTTACCCTTTTCTGTGAGGGCTGCTCTTGTCTCCAGGTGTATGCAGTTTGTTGCCGTCCTCTTTCCCGTTGCTCTTTCAAGAGTAGTTGAAGTAGCTTTATTTTCATATTATATGAGGTTTTAGGAGGAAGCCTCTGTCTCACCTCTCACGCCGCCATCTTTAATCCCTGTCTCCGGATTCTTTATTTTAAAGAAAGCCCTTTCACAAGAAGCACAGAACTGTTATCCAGGTATTGGGCAAATACCACTCGATTCATTCCAAGAACATGACCCAGGCGGTTTTTCTGTTTGGGAAATACCAAAGGTGCCAGGAATACCAAGGCGTTGGCGAGCGAGCACTCCTGACACGAGACAGTGCTCTTTTCCACGACAGCCCTTGGAGTGTGTTGGAACTGTGTTCTCCTAACCCAGCTCAGGACCTTGACCGTGTCCGTGGGTCTCCCAGCTTTCCCCACCAGGGAAGGGAGACACTGCTTCCTGACACCTCATCAGGGGTACATGTGCAGTGCTGGTGGTGGCATTTGTCATCTGCTTTGAGCTCCTAGGGAGGACGCATAAGATGGCTGTCAGTCTCTTGTCCATGGTCTGCTGGGCCTGTGCAGAGGAAAGGGCTTTGAGGGTGTCCTTCAGGGAGGGCAGGGCTGGGGCCGCCCTGGGGAGCTGCCAGGTGGCGCTGCCTCCCTGTGCCGCTGCAGCCCCTCTCTAGGAGCCCCACTTGGCTCTTCCTCACGGGCTTTCCCTGGCTTTGTGCCAGGGCTCCAGGTGCTGTCGTGCAGCAGCGCTCACCCTCCAATGCAGAGTGGCCATTTGCTGTGATCTCTTCATAAAGGAGGAGTCAGGGTCAGTCTCTTCAGATGGAAAAAACAAGCACTTCTTGCCTTCGTTTTGACCCTTTTACTGGGATCCCGGAACCCATTGTCAAGTGCCATCAAAACCCTGGGTGTCACCAAATGGAAACAAAGCTCTCTGCCCAGTTTCTTTTTGAATGTGTCTTGTCCTTTAATTGTAGAGATAAATATTGTTTTGAATATTTGCAACTCTGTATTTTTATTAATTTCACTCCATCAAAATAATTCTATCAAGATTTGAAACAATTTGTGCTTTAAGAAAATGGGTTTTTTAGGTGAAATTTGCAGAATAAATAAATTTAGTTATCTTTTCCCGTGCCACAGCCGTCATTGCCTTTGGGAGGTGCAGGCCCGCCAGGCTGAGCTGTGTCCGCGGCGGCCTGAGTCCTGGCGGTGGGGCTCCTTATGTCGTAGGGGTTACCGGGTGTGGCCGGTGCTCAGAGAGGTATTGACAGAGCGACTTCTGCTGCCAGGTCACTAGAGAGAAGGGAGTCTCCTTTCTTCCTAGTGAGTCAGGGGGTCACGCCTGGCAGCTGCGTGGGGCCAGTGTCTAGTGCTGCCCCACAGCTCCGTCTTAGAGAAACTACGCAAGAAGGTGGTCTCCCATTTTAAAAAATGACTTGAATCCATGTCTTGTGAATGATGTGAGCCAGGTGGCTCTCGGTCTTCCTCTCTGCTGGCCTGCCTGTCTTATATGTTGCTTAAGGTGGTGTTAATTTATATGCATAGTTTTAAAATGTGACAAGCCTTTTGCACTGGTTTAGCCCTTTGCTGCCGTGCGCCACCAGGAGAATGTAACCCAGGCAGCGGGCATGCATGTGCCTGGTGACGGGGTTGGCGTGGGCTGTGGCCCCGAGCTCAGGCCAGTGGGTCAGGGCTCGCCGCGCCGATGTGTGTGCCTGCTGGGCCTGCCGTAGGGGCCTCGGGAGGGATCACATGCGTGCTCTTTACCTGTTTCTGAGGTCAGAAAATTATTTCTTAGGTGCATTTAAAAACTAAAACTAACTTTTGAAATAACAACCCTAACCCCTCATTTATTTAATACATAGAATCTTGCCGTAACACATGCCATTATTTATATTTTTATCCCAAAATGTAATTGTACCACAGACAAAGAGAAACAAGAGCCCTGGAGGCCCTGCTGCCCCGCTCCTCGCTCAGTCTCTGCGGTGATGCTTCACACCGACAGCCACATGGGAGTGGGCTGGTGAGGCATTGCGTTCCATTCAGAAGAAAGCGCCAGTTCGTCATGACTATTTAGATAGCCTCTTCACCTGCGTGTGTAAAGCAGTAGGAATTCCCTTAAGTCATGTCTAAAATGTGGTGGGAGCTGAAAATACGTCTTGAAGTTGTATCTATGTGTTTTATTTCTCCTAGGGGCCCAGAAGATACATGTTTTGAGTTTGGTGTATTTCCTGCCATCCTGAGCTTCCCACTTGATTACCCGTTAAGTCCACCAAAGATGAGATTTACCTGTGAGATGTTCCATCCCAACAGTAAGTGCTTTTGGAAATAGTTTTGGTGGCAGCAGAGGAGGCACAGAGATGGTCTGTCACATGAAAGCGTGATTCAGGCCATTAAAAAGTCTGTTCTGGACTTTAGCAAGTCAGTCGTGGTGCTGGCACCGCGATTACAGTTCAGTGTGGGTAGAAGAAATGTGGACCTGAGTCGGGATGCCATTGCACCTGGCCTTCGTTCTTTGAGGGTGGGGGAGGAGACTGCGCGGGGGCTTGGCATGCACTGTGGTCTCTGGCTGAGCTGCTGCTAATAGTGGAAAGTGTTGAAAGCAACTTAGGTATTCAGCAGTAGAGGATTAGTCAAGTCAAGTGTAGTGATTCATATACTAGAATAGTGTGTAGGTATTTTAAATAATTTAGAATAATATTTAGTGATAGTGGGATGATTATATCACTGAATGAAAAAAGCAGATTACTGATAAGGTTTATAGTTTAATTTTTGAAGAAAAAGTCACATGTAAATGTATATGATTGGAAATGTGGCATAATAACGTTAAAAGTGGTTCTCTTTCAATAATGGGGTTATTTTTTCTTTTCATAAATCTTTATTCTAAAATAAATATGTATTCCTTTTAAAAAGAGGTAAAATTAAGGTCATTTAACTAACTTTACTGCACACATGATGAGAAAGTGTCTGGTGGCAGTTATCAGAATACTGGGCTGTCACCCTTCCCTTACAGGAGGGAACCGCATGCAAGAGAATTAATAAGGAAGTATGTTGCATTTTCGATCACATTTAGAATATGATGTTCCTTTTTATCAATGATTATTGCCATGAGTAATCATGATTTTAGTTATTGTGGAGGAGAAAAGCAAGATAAACTATTTTGTAGGAATAAAATGTGTGAAATGAAGTTCTCTTCCTGTACTTTTCTACTTATCAAGTAGCTAAAGGCTAATTTAATCCATAAGGGAATTTATAGATACACGTATAATATATATATTCTTTCTGGTTTATGAATGAACCCACTGGTGCACCCCCATCTCCACCCATCTGGACACCCCCACACATGTGCCCACCCAGGACCCTGTCCCCAAGAACGGGTTTGGGCTGCCCACCTGGGAGGTGCTCACTCTGTCTGGTTTGCTGCCCAAGCCTGCCTTGGGAACTTTTCATTTGCCGTGTCCCCTGTAGATAATTAGATCTCCCCTTAAAGAGAGTTTTTCCTTACCTCAGCAGGAAGTGGATGGCATGTGCATAGCAGATGCTCAGAGGCCTTCATGCTTTTAGGACTGGCCTTGAGCTCACAGTTGTGAGGTTGGGTGGTTTGTCTCTCCATCAGCTTTGGTGTGTTTGGAATTTTCTGTAATACAAAGTTTAAAAGTACATTATGGTCAGTAGGGTTGATTGAAGAAGTCAACAAATTCTAAGCCCCAAGCCCCCACGCAGTCTCCTCCCCCACCTTCAAAGTAGGAAGGCCAGGTGCAGTGGCATCCCGACTCGGGTCCACATTTCTTCTATCCACGCTGAACTGTCCTCCAAAACTGTAATTGTGTTGTCAACTATATAAAATGCCACTGTAAAGAGGTTTGTGGATAATTAAAAATAATATGACTACATTGAAGAGAACACATTCTTTAGAGCAGGGCCTGCGGCACAGTGCTGGAGGTCACTGTGGCCAGTAAACGGATTAGACTACAGGACTGCACCAAGACTAGGCAGGTAGCATTATTGTTAGTGTTCAGATAATTCATACACATTGTTCTTAAATTTGGCTGTACTATAAGTGGATATGTTATTTTTATTTTGTAAAAATTGTTTTTGAGAACTGTTTTATAACTACCAATATCATAAAGATTGCTGTCCATAAATACTTAAGAAAACATATTTACTGAGAATTGCTGGGATACAGTGGTGAGCAAATAACAACAGGTGGGGTCTTGGCCATCAGCGGCTTCCAGTGGAGGGCAGGGGCAGGCACTTAGGGTAAATGTGTAGTCCCATGGGGAGGCAGCAGTGAGCGCTGCTCTGCAGGAAGGATGGCAGGAGTTCCTCGGCCAGTGGTATTGACTTTGAGAGGCAGGTGTGGAGGGGCTCGGGAAAGGAGGAGACACTGGGGTGCCGTCATCGCCTAGTGCCTGCCACCTTGAGGTGGTGACGCCTCCCCTGTCCAGGAGGACCATGGGCAGTCCTGGGCACAGGGTCTGTGCTTGGGGACGTGGATAGATGCATCATGTCCACAGCAGGCATCTCACAGCTCCTGAACGTGCCTTCAGTGAGAAATGGTGGCGCAGGCTGTGGCTTGCCAGGGAGCAGAGGGCCACTGCAGGCCAAGTGTGATGGGCAGCTCAGACCCTCTGGGTGCTGAGTGCACGTGACAGCGAGCTCACGAGAGCAGGAAGTAAAAAACTTACTTTAAGATGTGCTCTTTTTATTATTACAACTCGATAGCCTCATGATTTCACAGCCGAGCCTATCCAAGTGGATTCCTGTAGTCTGAGCATGTGCTGAACCATCTGACAAGCTCCACAGGAGCGTGGAAAAGACAAGCAGTGGGTGCTCTTAACTTTCCTGATAGGACGGACAGCTGGAAGGCGCTGTTCTTTCCTCAGACCTGGGCTGTCTTGTTAATGATGCTGTTTGGTGGGAAGTGGATGGGGCGTAGACGATTTTCAGAGAGTGCAGGCGATCATGTTTCTTACAGAATCAGTTACCAAGAGACATCTTGGTGCCGCCTTTCTCTGGATATTTAAATAATTCCAGTTGCTATTGGGCAAGTTATGTGAACACACATTGTACACAGTTTAGTTCTGGATAGAATTTCCTGGTAGAATTAAGAATATTTAAGAAACCAGCTCTGAAAAGTACTGTGAATCACTCTAATTACACGAGATATTTTGGTGAAATACTTAGTGCCAGATAATTTTTCCTTTATTCTTTTTGGTTTTAATACTTTAAAAAACCCCTATGAAGGTAGAGTTGTTCCATGGTGCTCAGAACTGGACAGACCCACCTAGAGCCCCGTCTGGGTGAGCATTGCCCCAAGAGGCCTGGACAGACTCGCCAGGGCCACGTGGATGTGATATGTGGGGCTGCCCTGCACCCAGGCCATGTGCCATCACACCCAGCTCACTTTCTGCTTCCCACCACCCCGCTCCCTGTTCTCTGGGGCCTGCGCAGGTGCCCTGTCACCCAGCTGTTCTCCTGGCTCACCTGGTGTGTTCTGACCCCCACAGTCTACCCTGATGGGAGAGTCTGCATTTCCATCCTTCACGCCCCAGGCGACGACCCCATGGGCTACGAGAGCAGCGCCGAGCGGTGGAGCCCAGTGCAGAGCGTGGAGAAGATCCTCCTGTCGGTGGTGAGCATGCTGGCAGGTAATGCCCCATGGTGCAGCGGGCCTCCCCGAGCATGGGGCGCCATGGCCGCAGCTCTGCCTCCTGTAGTCCTGTTGCGTCATCACTTTTGTTTATTCTTGTTTGGGTTAGATGTGCTGTTTCCTGCTTTTCCATTTAATGTGATTTGTGGACACTTCTCAAAGAGTAGGGTTACTTTTCATAATCAGGAACTTGGACATGACCTCGTGTCGCATGCTGCACTGGTGACCAGAGTTAACTGTGCTCTGAGCCTTTCGTCAGGCACTGATCGGGGGCCTGCTGTATCGCAGACACTGGACACTTGTACAGGGGCGTGAAGCTCGGTGTGACACAGACCTTGACCATTAAAGCCTCATCCTAAGGGAACTTCCCAAATTCAGCAGCAGCTGCAGTGCTGGGTACACCCGAGATCAGGGGCACACGGGCTCTAGGCCACCTCCCGAGGTGTTTCTTCCCCTCTGGGAGGAGTTTTGCACGTGAGGAGTTGCAGGGAGGGCAGGGGAGGCCTTTGGGGTGGCACACGGCCAGCTGGGGGCAGGAGCCCTGCCGCCCCTCTAGGGGGTTGCATCACGGGCTGTGCCGGAAGGTATTCCTTACAGAACGTCCAGAGTGGAGGAGAAGCAGGCCATGTTGGACGTGGCCCTGGCCTGAGAGAGAAGCGAGGTACCAGTCACAGGCCTGGGCCGATCCGGGGCCGGGAGGGTGGGGGGGTGACACAGCGTTAGGCTCACGGGTGTGCAGGGTCACTCTCCTGTTTCTGACCTGAGTGCCTGGTGGAGGGTCAGGAATCTAGAGGGAGCAGAATCTCAGAGAGACAAGTTTGAGGTGTTGAGTATCCAACCTTAGAGGCTGCCGGGGGGCTGCCTCGCGGAGGCCCGGTCGTGGGCATGAGGGTGTGGGTCGGGGTCGTCCCTGGATGGGGCAGTAGGTGACCAAGGGGGTACTGTAGAAGGGGCACGTGGAAGGAGAGGGGGCCTCGGGAGCGTGGGGAGCCGAGGTCTGGGAAAGTAGGAAGGACCCGGCTGCAGAAATGAGGGTGTCAGGGGGCAGCAGTGCAGCTGGGGCCGCAGGGGAAGGCCCTCACCAGGTCACTCGTGGAGTCCCAGGCCTGTGGTGGTGGAGGGTCTCAGCGCGTGCCCGTGGGTAGGGCGGAAACCTGCCATCACAGGCCTTTGTGCTGTGAGCTCTGTGAGGTTTTGCTCTCCTTTTTACACACTCTGCTGGGAATATACGTCCTCTGCTCTGAGCTGCCCTTTCAGCTCCCTTAGCCCCCAGCTGGCCAGCCAAGCCTCCCCTACCTGACCCCACCCCTCAACCATGGCCTGCGGCCCTGCTTGGTGCCCTCTGGCCTGGACTGCTTTGTCTGTGTCCCAGGGAGCTGGCTGGCTCTGTTCGTGCCTGTGGGCCCCTGCAGGTGCCGTCCCCTCAGTGCCACACTGCAGAGAGGCCTGAAGGACCCACGGTCAGTCATTCCACTCCGCTTCATTCTCCCTGCCTAGGTAGCCTCTGGTGTGAGGCTCACAGCCCACAGCCCGCTGGACGCGCGCCCTTGGAGGGCCTGCGGTGCCGTGGTGCTGCACCATGCCGGCACGGGGCCTCCCGCTAGGACCTGGTGAGGACTAACGACCAGTGGGAGGAAGAGGACAGGGATGCCACTGCGGCAGCACGGGAAGCCGGCTGTGGTGTGAGGGAGCGGCGCAGGCCCACGGTGGGCTCTGCCTGCCCACTGCCACGTTGGCCCCTTGACCACCATCTCTGCTCTGGCCCAGCCCTACGGGTGGCGTGCTGACCACCTGCACGGCTGTGCTTATTACTCCCAGCTGTCCTTGGCCGCTGTAACTTCAGTTTTCTGCACTTTGGCAGGCCCCGGCTGCCTCTCTGTTTCCTGAATCCAATTCTGGAGGACCTCCTGGCCTCAGAAGGCCAACTCAAGGACTAGCTGGCTGGGGCCCCGGGCCGGATGCCCATGGTGGGGCCACGTCTGCCTCCCGTGGGCGCCGAGCAGGCCAGGGCTCTGGGAGGGAGGGAGGGAGGGAGACCTGCACAGAGCCCCTCCAAGGCTAGGAGGCGGCAGGCAGCTGAGTGGTGGGCAGTGGTCATCAGGTCGTCCTGGCGTGCCCAGGGCAGCGCCCCCAGTGCGGGGCGCCCGGGAGCGGGTCTCCTCGCCCCGAGCCCCACCTGCCCCCGACCCCCAGGTTAGAGGGCTCCGGGGGTCTCTTGAAGATTTCGGACACCGGCGTTCTGTTTGTTTCTGGGACACGTCTCTGGAAAGATCCCTCCAGTGTTTTAAGTGAAATGGCAGATGTTGCCAAGCCCTCATTTCTGGAGTCCCCCTCACTTGGAGAGTGTCTCCTTCTCTTCCAGAGCCCAACGATGAAAGTGGCGCTAACGTGGACGCTTCCAAAATGTGGCGGGATGACCGGGAGCAGTTCTATAGGATTGCCAAGCAGATGGTACAGAAGTCCCTGGGGCTCTGAGGCGGCGCCCGCGCGTGTGCACAAATACCACCCAGTAGCTTCCAGTGCTGCTTCTCCGGGACGCTTGGTGACAGACACTCTGTGCTGGCACCAAAAAGGCCAAGCTTGCAGAGCCACAGCATCTGTTGTTCCCCACCTTTCCCCATCCTTCTGCAGGATAACAACAGCTGGGTGCAGTTTGAAAGCATTGCTGGCGAGGCAGTCATGGAGGCAGGCAGAGCCGTCACCACTGCCTCTCCCAGCCGAGGCCCCCGCACACCAACGCTGAGTGGCTTCCCCTCCCTCCCGGAGCGCTGAGGGTGTACCTGCCAGGTTCCCAGGGCACGAAGGAATGGGGCCTTGCCTCCAAAGCAAAGGGTGGGTCCCCTGTGGCCCACGAGCCCCAACGAGTGTGGGTTTTTCCTCTACTTTATAGGCAAGTGTTTTCCTTACGTTTCCTTTCTCGTTGTATTTTACAAACTGTCATACTTAAAAACACTTTCAGGAAATAAATCCTTTTTAAAATTTGAGTTAATGAAAAACGGGGTACAAAACAGGTTGCTGTTGGTCGTAAAGACCATTTTCCTGACCGTTTTTATCACAGGCAGACGTTTGCGTCTCCGTCACCAGCGTATTATTGGGCAGGGACATTGGAGACCAAGTAGTCGGTTCTCTTATGGGTCTGGGCGTTTGTCGCCTCCCATCCAAACTGAGGGCTCTGTGACGTCCACTGTGGCGGCAGCAGCTTCAGCTGCTAGGACAGAGTTGTTCCTTGCGACACCAGGTGGAAAGAAATCCCGTTAGCTGGGAGCACGCAGCGTGCCTTATCCCTGACGCGACCAGTGCTCCTGGACGTGTGGCATGCAGGTCCCAGGCCACAGGGGGACAGAGCGCTGACCACGGCATGCAACTTCGATGTGGCCTGGATGTTGCCCAGCATGGGCCACTCGCAGCACGGCGCCAGGGGCACCACCATGAGCAATAACAGACCTGTCGCAGATTATTTGTTGGGCCTGTTTCAGACAGGCTAAATAGGAATTTCTATTTTTGAAATAAGGGACAGTCTGCAGGACATACAATGGACTTTACTGTGCATTGGCCTGTCCTCCTTTCATGATACAGCGGGCGGGAACGGGGCCCCCTGTGATGTACGCGTGTTGGCAAGTCCTGGCTGAAGGGGCTCCATCTCTGGCATCTGGAAACCTTCCCAGAAGGGAATCATTTAAATGTCATGATACAGTACAAGAATGTGTATTTGGGGGGATCAGGAAAGAGGTATTGTACCTGGAAGTATTGCAGGCATATTAAATGAGACAGTGCTCTCCGCCAAGAGGGAAGAGTGGTTCGTGCGGTGGCTGTGGTCCGTGGACATGGAGTGTGGCCGCTGTAGCCATGTCAGCAGGGGTCCGCAGGGCCTTCCATGAAATCTGAAGGAAGAGAGGCAGTCTCTTTGCAAACAAAGTATTTTTATTCATTTGTATTTATTAAATGGAAAAAAGAATCCTATGGTGTCCTCTTCCTATGGTGTTTAATGACTGCATTAAAAATAAAGTGATATATTTTCCCCCATTCGGTACTTCAGTTTTCTCTGTCGAATTTCTGTATAATGGTACAAACTGTAAGGCCAGGTTCCCACTGTGCACAGGCTGGCGGCCCCACAGTGGGTACCCCCGCCCCCAGTGGCAGTGCAGGGCGCCACAGTGCCACCGCAGGAGCTGCTCAGTGTGGCTGTTCGGTGACCCACACGCCTCCTCCGCTCCTCCCCTCTGTTCCCTGCTCTCCCCTGGAACTGCTGAGTTTCCCAGGTCAGCCCAGTGAGAGCGCTCAGGAGGCCGGCACTGGGTGGAGGGGCTGACCCCTCACAGCTTGTCCTCCGGCTGAGCGCGCACAGTGGCCAGGGAGGAGCAGCTGTCAGATGCTCCGTTTGGCTGGTGTCAGGGCAGGTGGTGCAGGCCCCCTGGTCGGCCCGCCTCTGCATCGGGCTGTTTAACATGCTTGGGAAGCGGTACAGAGACCCTTCTGGTCCGCTTACTGGCTTGGCAGTGGTGGCACCCAGCTTTCCTCTGTCATCCTCTGAGATTTCCTTCTGAGACAGTCAGTCTCCAGGCCTCCCACTGTTCTGGCAGAGGTCTTGGCCGCTCATCCAGCCCTATAAGCTCTCCGGGTGAGGGGTTTCCAGTCCTAGTGTTGAAGATCTAAGATCTCTGACTAGACACTGAATTGGGGTTCCCAGGACCACCCTCAGCTTGGTTATTTGCTGGGACTCAGCTGTGATACGGGACGGTGAAAGCACCCAGAGTGAAATCGGCCCAGGGGCAGGTGCATGGGGGGGCTGCGGTGTGCGTCCCAGCGGCCCTCCCTGTGCAGGGCGCACTTGGCTCCCCGGGGGAGCTGAGAGAACGGGTGTCGGGTGGTGTCTCCCAGGGACTTGCGGAGATCACCTGAGTGGGGGCCAGTCACGTGGGCACCTCTGCCTGGCTCCAGATTCCCGACTCTGGAGGGGGAGCAGGCGTGGGCACAAGCCAGGTGCTTGTATGCGGCTAGGTCCAGGGAGCCTGCCTCCATGGGGGCCCTCCCACAGCCCCCATGCCCCAACCCCAGCCGGGTCCTGGCATTGTGAGCAGGCCAGAGGATGGCGTCCCAGGCCCACCGAGCAAGCGGCACAGCATCCTGCACCTTCCCACTTGGGGGTGTTAATTAGTCCAGGTGGTTCTCTCTGTCACACCTTTGGAGGGTCTGGGACCCCTTCCCTGCGGTGTCTGCCCCTGCTTTCCTCTTTGCCTGGGTAGTTCCAGGGACGGAAAGGGGAGTTCTGGGGTTGTACCTCCTGGGTGCAGGAGCTTTCACCCTTCTGGGGCCCAAGCCCCTTCACTGGGCTAGCCTGGGTGTGGCCCTGGCCCTCAGCCGGGAGGAGGGGCATGGTGGATAGGGCAGTGTCCCGGCCTGGCCCTGGTCGGGGCTGGTGAAATGGTGCTTGCAGGCTGCCACTCGCCTCTTTGTCCCATGTGGCCTCGCAGGCCAGGTGTTTGGAGGTACATACTGGTCTCAGCCACTCCTTTCCGTCCACTGGAGTTCTTCACAGGATTTAGAGCCCTGCAGTTAGGCAGAAGAGGGCCTGGGCTCGCCTCCTGGCCCTGGACGCGGCTGCACTGACAGCAGGACCTCAGCCGCCTGCCAAGGCTCGCGCTGTGAGCTCTCACCTCTTCTGGTCTGGCGCACGTGTTCCTGTGTTAGAGGCCGAGCCCAGAGCACTAGAGCGCTTCGGGGCTGCTGTGCTGTGGGGTCACCTGGCAGAGTGCCCAGTTCGCTGTGGGAGAGAGGTGGGGGCCAGGGTGCAGCTCCCTCCCCAGCAGGCCATTTAGGTCCTGCAAGTGAGTCCTGCTTCATGCTGGAAGTCTCAGGTCCTCCCAGTGTTCAGAGCCCATCAGGACCCTGGGGGCTTTGTGGGAAATGCTGCAGGGTGCTGCGGCTCACCTGTGGGGCCAGGGTGGTGCAGGGCTGTGGGCAAAGCCCCAGGAGGAGATCTGACTGCAAGGGAGATGGATGCTCTTCGTGGGCCCCGCGCCACATCACATGGCCCCCTTGCTCGGGGATGGCGTTCCTGGGCTGCACTGGGGGGCCGCACAGATCTGTCCAGGTCATGTGCCTTCCCACAGGACTGCACTTTGTAGAGGGGACGCAACAGTTGTTCACAGAGCCCTGGCCCAGCAGTGCTTTCAAGGCCCTGTGCTTGGGCCCCTGCTGGCATCTGGCCCTGTGTCCACATGTGAACTCCCCCGTGGCCACCCTCTCTTAAGCAAAGCCCAGCCCTGAGGGATGCCGCCCCAGCCCAGTCCCTTGGAGGCTGCCCTGCACACATCGTGAGGCCTACTGCCCCACCCTCAAGGCCACCTGTCTGCCTTGGCCACACACGCCTGCCACCCCTGAGCCCCAGCCACCTGGGTTTAGGAGAGGGTTGGGCACCTGCTGAACCCCGTAGCCAGGTTCCCCAGGCTGCTCTGGGTGCACCGACCCCTGCAGGTGTTCACAGGTGTTGGGAAAGGAAGGTTCCTGCCAAGGACCTGGGTGTGGCTGACGACAGTCACAGCTGTGCCAGGCATGCAGACTCGCGTGGCCAGGAGCACCGCAGCCCCCGGATGCAGAGCTGAGGGTGTGTGCTCCAGAGCGGCAAGTTCCCTGATGGCCCAAGGGTAAGGCCGTCTCCACATGGGGTCGTGGGCTTCTACTTGCAAGGGCTTTTCCCGGCTGAGGACACGCTGCCCTCTACCTGCGTGAGGAGGTGGGGCCCGACCCCTCCTCTGGAAAGGGGGGCATGCGGTCAGCACCCCCCACAGGACTGTGGCCCCCTGGCCCTCCACAGGGGTCAGGCCCTGCAACAGCTGCCCACATCTCCCCTGTGCAGCCCAGGCCCAGGCTCGCCTGCAGGACCCGGCTTCCCGCCGGCAGCTTCAGGCTGCTGGCCCTTGGCGGTGCTGACCCCCACCCTCTCCAGCCACCGTGCGGCTTGCCTGGCCCTTTCTGCGGCTGGCGAGGTGGGCCTGCAGTGGCCTCCCTTCTCTGCCCTGCTGCTCCGGCTCCTGGAAGCCTCTCCTGGAGCGCGGTGGTCCAGTCCGGCCTGTCCAGCAGCCCCGAGGAGGAGGCTCTGCCCCAGCTGTCCTCACCGGCCGGGGGCCCGTCCCCCGGTTGCCTCAGCTGCCTTGGGCTGAGAGGAGGGCGTGTGCAGCCGCGCGCAGCTTGGCCACTGGTGGCTACGGCGGAATCTCTGTCACAGCACAGGGCCTTAGGACGCGGGATACACCCAGTAGCGTCGTTCTGAGTAAATTTATCATCTCACATGAAGCCGAGACCTTGTAAGCAAAAGGAACCCAGGGTTGAAGTGTAGAGCGTAGGCTGTGTACCTGGGCCAGAGCGCGGTGGGGCCCGCAGGCTGCAGGCTTTAGGGCCCACAGCCACCGCCCCTAGAGTCTTGTGACAGCGGGAGGGGAGGCTGGCGCCAAGCGCCCTCTGCCTGGCCACCCGGCCACCGAGCATGCTGTCCCGTGGGCAGCACGCTGCTCCAGAAGCAGTGCCTGGGATCACAGGCTTCCCGCACTTGTCAGCGGCTCTGTTTGAACGAGGCCCTCCCCGGGAGCCCCAGGCAGTCTTGCTGGCGATAGCAGGGACCAGGTGCTGCTGTCCCGGGCCCCACCGGGCTGCGCTTTGGCCTCGCCACACCCTGGGCTGCACACTCAGAGCCGGTGGAGGCCCCTCGCGGAGAGAAGGGGCAGGCAGGCCGGGGGGGGCTGCGGCCCATGAGGAGGGAGGTCAGGCCAGGTGGGGCCCTGGGGCTGCTGCGGGTGCCACCACTGCCCTGCAAGGGAGGCTGGCGTCCCCCTGGCGGAGGTGCCGAGCCCCTCACTGACATGGGACTCTGGCTGGGCCCCTCTCGGTTGCTGTGGGGGGCAGGGGGTGCACGTGGTAGGGGACAGCATCAGGGGCCACCAGCCTGCCTCGTCCCAGCCCGGCAGCCAGGCCACGTTCTGCGAGTGTGTGCGGGCTGCCCCATCTGGTGGGCCACAGGCCTGGAAGCCGCTGCGGCACTGCCAGTGGGCCCACAGCCTTGTTCAGGTGGGCGGCTGGTCAGAGTGTGAGGCGTGCATGTCAGCGTGTCCCTGGAGCCACCTCGTGGGCCCGCCTTGGTCCACTCGCCGGTGGCTCCAGGGAAGCAGTGGTGACAAGTTCCTTCCGCCTGCGTGTGCAAGTGCGTGTGCATGCGGGCTCACCCTCTGGCAGAGGCCCTGATGTTGGAACCGATTCAGATGGAAACGGGAGACGGGATTGTCTTCTGCTAATGGCCCTTTGGAATTCCGGGTAATGCACCAAATGAGTTGGAACCACATTAAACAGTTGCAGCTTAAGGGCAGAGCAGACTCGGGCCTCTCACGGGTTTCTCCCTCTTGGACCAGTTCCCGCCCGCCTGGTGGAGCAGCTAAGCAGGACGAGGCGGTAAGGTTCCACCTGCCAGAGCCCCAGGGGCCACCTCCCCAAGCATGTCCCTGCCTCTTTCAAGACCTGTGCGCACATGCACATGCGCTCCCCCAGGGCGAGAAGCCCCTGTGGCTTTGGGGCTGGCTGGCTGGTGGGCCCCTGGCTCTTGCCCCACCGCCTTTCCGCCTGGGGGGCTGAGAGCCCCTGAGCTCTGGCCATGCAGGGCGGGATGGAACTCAGCCTTCACTGCCCATGGCTGCAACCCCTGGGCACCGACCGGCAGCCTCAGGGGACTCCAGAGGGTCCTGGAGGGCTTGTGGGCACAGGCCCGGCAGCCTCAGGGACCAGCCTGGGATAGGCCTGGGCTGCGGAGACAAGGAATGCAAGGGGCCTCAGATGTGCTGAGCTCTGAGCGGAGGGCCCACCATCAGGGGAGGGCCCAGCCCCTGCCCACCAGAGCCGGGCTGGGGTTGGGGGCGTGGAGGGATGGACACACGGCTCCTGGCTCCCTCCTTCCCCACCACTCATTTGCCTGGGCTTCTTGTGGGACATGCTGTCAGGTCAGCGCTGATGGCTGTGGAGGCAGAGCCAGGGCAGGCAGGCCCACTGGCTCCCTGGGCCCCAGTTTCCTGCTGTGTATGGGTGGTAGAGACAGGCCAGAGTGGGGCTGGAGCAGGTGCCCACCAGGTGCACACTCACCTGGGGCTCCAGCGCAGCACAGCCTGGCCACCCACTGTTGGAACATGTTCCTCTGTCCTCCTGCAGCCTCCCCTCGTGTGCCAAGGATGCAAGCTGTGGAACTGAGGAGTGGGTCACCTCATGTGTGGCCTTAGCAGGTCTTGGCAGGCCTATCTACAGCTTGCAGAGCCAGGTGGGCCGCGGAGTGGGGGCAGGGAGGGTGGGGTAGTGACTCTGCCTCTGTTGGGCGCCATGCCACCTGGCCCTCTGGCTATGTGACCCCACCTGTGACATGGTTCTTAGCCGTCTGTGTGCACCTGGTGGACTCCTGCGATGCTCTGAGTAGCGGGCTTGGAACATGGCAGCCTTCCTGACCAGAGGTGGCTTGGTCAGGGTCAAAAGCCCAGCCCACTGGGAACAGAGCAGAAGCCATGCCCACGGCAGCAGGGTCCGGTCTTCAGAGCTTGTCCCTTCTGGGAGCCTCTGGTGGGAAACTGCAAAAACAGATCGCCCAGGTTGTTGGGTCCAGGCCCACGTTTGGCCAAGCCTGGCCCCCAGGGGACACTGGGTAGTGCCTGTGGGCATGCCTGTCACCATGGCCAGTGGGCAAGGCTGGGGCCTCTGCTGTGCCCCAGAGTGTGGGGCGGCCCCACCCAGAGCAGGACCTGGGGAGCATGGGAGGGGCTGTGGGCCGGCTGCAGGCAGGTGGGGCCGCTCATGGCAAGTGGGCATGAGGCTTGGGCCTCGTGCACGCATATGCACCCTCACGCTGCCCACTGCACACCACACCTTCGCACCCTGCACGCACCACACGCTGGCGTTGGGGCTCAGAGATGGGGCTCACAACACTGTCCCGCTGCTGCAGGAACACTAGTGTCCGCCCGCCAGCCCCTGGAATGAGCCCCTGCCCTGGCCTCATGTTCTCTTGCCGCAGTTGCTGCCAAGGGGCCACAGTGAGGCCCCCACCAGGTGTCCTGTGCCTCTGCTGCCCCTTGGGAAGCAGCCAGGGTTGCTAGCCGGGAAAACGGGAGCTGGCTTCTCAGAGCACAAGCTGCCAGCCTCACCCTGCCCTCCCAGAGCTGCCGGGAGCCTCGGGTCTCCCCGGCCCTGCTCCTGCAGCGCTGCAGAGACAGGCGCCTGAGAACACCCACCCTGCCAGCTCCACATGCCTGCGGCCACGAGAGTCCTTTTTTCTCTTATCAGTGGAAGTGAGTTACATTTCTGGGTGTTCTGTATTCAGGCCATTCCTGTCTTTCTGGGGTAGCCCAGCTGGATCATGGTGTTCTCGCGTTCTTCGTGAACTTGTGGTATCCTTGAAGGCCCTCTGTTCAGGTGGGCTTGCTAGCATTTTGCTGAGATTTGTACTGACATTCATGAGTGTGTGGGGCTCGCTTCTGGCTTTTCTTTTCCAGAGATGTCTTTCTCTGGTTTGGCATCAGGGTTGAATGGGCCTCAAGGGATAACATGGAGATTCTTCAGTCTTTTATTTTATAGGATAACCTTAAAAGTGGCAGGACTCATTGTCAGGTGGGCTTCTTACAGATAGCACATGATCCGGGTCTTGTTTTCACATCTTTGTTATCTTTAATCCAAGCCGACAATCCCTTTGTTTTAATTAGTGTGATTATATTTATTTTTTGTAATTATGTTTGATCTGATTATTGAGATGCTTGGATTACAGCCTACGGTTTTATTATTTGCTATTTGTCCCTTTGGTTTTTGTTACTTCTGTCCAGCCTTTGGCTAGCCGAACCATTAGTATGCCCTTTAGTTTATTTGCTTTTAAAATATAATTTACTTACATTAACAAATTGTATTAATTTTGTATTGTATTTTTTAATAATTGCTCTAGGGATTACAAATAAATAGCTAATTTTTTATGGTGGACTCAGTTAATGCTTTACTGCTCTCTGTGAAACCCGAACACCTACAGCATCACGCCCCTTGTACCCGCCACCTACGTCACCCCTGTGCACATCGGGGTCCCAAGGGTGGTCTGGCTTCTGCTTTCTGGGGTTGATTATTTTAAAGGCCTGGAAGGAGAAGGGGTCAGCCACCTCGTGCCCGCCCAGCTCCGCCGGCTCTGTCTCCCGTCGGCGGCCAGTCCCCGCCATGGTCCCCCTCAGCATGCCAGTTTCCTTAGTGTTTCTCTTTTGGTCCCAGATTCTCTGTTTTCCCATCTGAGACTGTCGTCACCTCACCTTTACTCCTGAAGACATTTCCACTCCGTATGGAATTCCAGGTCAGCATTTTTTTTTCTGGCTTTAGTGATGCTGTTCCTTGTCCGCCAGCCTCCCGTGTTTCTGGTGTGAAACCCGCAGTAACCCAAACTGCTGGCCCTTCATGCAGCCCGTGCTTCTCTCTGGCCGCCTCCCCCTAGTTTCCAGATGTTTGATCGAGACGCTCCTGGTCACGGCCTCCTTTGAGCTTATCCTGTGTAATTTCTCTGAGCTTCGTGAGTATATAAATTTACATGTTTGCCAGATTTGAGACAGTTTCAGCTGTATTTCTTCAACATCTTTTCTGCACCCATCTCTTCCTGTCCTTGGGACTCCTGTGCTGTGGCCACTGGGCCCGCCGGCCCGTCTGAAAGCCCTGGTCTGCATGCTGGAGAAGGTAGCTCCTACCGCCCCGTGCCCAGCACATGGACCCTCTTCTCGGTCGTCTCCTTGGGCTGTGAAGCCCCTAAGGTTTTTGCCTTTTTTTAGTTCTAAAGCCAGACATAGTGTGCTTTTTCTCTGTTGAACACGTGTGTGTTACGCTCAGGCTGAGCGTGTGCGTCCTCACCTCATGTGAGGGTCCCAACCCCTGCAGCGGCTGTGGCACCGGCATCCCCGTCATCCCTGGACAGTGTCTGTGGATTATCCTTCTCTTGCAGAATGTAGATTTCTGAATGTACTGCATGTGGGGTAACTTCTCATTTTATGTGAACATTTTAGATGTGACGTTTGCAGACTTGTGTCTGCCGTGTCTCTGGAGATTCCTCTCCAGGGCAGGGGTGCAGCCGTGCCAGTGGGACTGAGGCCTGCTGTTCCTTTGGGGTTTGGTACCCAGGCCTCGTGTCTCAGCCTAGTTCTGTGCCTCGTTGGGGCCGCTCTGTGGGCAGGACTCGGGGAGCCCAGAGCTCGTGTCAGCCACCACTCAGGCTCGGGGGAGCCCCTTCTCGACCACTCCACTTTCTGTGCCCCGCCTGCCAGCCCCAGGCCCCCTGCCCCCCTTTCCTGGCCAGAGTCTGGAATCATCTCCCAGCTGCTGTGCGGCCCTGCATTCTCAGGGCGATGCCGTGAATGCAAAGAAAACGGCAGGTTCCCCACTGGCTTTGGGCGGAAGTGGCCTTTCCTCTCAGGCCCTCGCTGGGGGTCTGGGGCACCTGGTCGGCTGTGGTTGCAGAGGGCAGCCCAGTGATGGGGCTGTGGGCAGGTCTGGGGGGACGAGGAAGGAGAGGGAGGGACCCCCAGATCCCACAGTGCATAGTCCGCTTCTGCCTGGCCCTCGGCACGGAAGTGAGGCTCCGCCTGGATTTGGCTGCCTACACATGCTGCCCCGCCCCTGCACTCCTGGCAGAGCCGGGAGGATGGGCCGCCATGCTGGACCTTGTCCTGTGCGTTCTGCATGCAGATCTCAGGGCGGTCAGAGGGGAGAGGCTGCTCAGGGCTACCTCTCTACCCACTCCTGGCTGGAGTGCTGCCCTGGGTTCTGTGCTTGGGGGCCGCTGCAGGCCAACCCCAGACCTGTCACCTGGTGCCCGGCACGGGTGCCTCCCGCTCACCCGCACACCTTCTCCTTACAAGGGGTCCCCTTCGGGACTGTGGCTGCCCTCTCCCACTTCCGTCCTCCGTTGCTCCTGCACGGCAGCCGCTGCCGACCCAGGCAGCGTGGAATCGGGGCATCGCTACCAGGCCCCTTGTTCCCCGCGCTGCTGAGATGTCTGGCCTTCTGGGCTCCGGCTTCCTCGGAGGCATGTTGCTTTTGATCTGCTTGGCCCTTGAGCGTGGTTCTGTGCTGCCCCAGGTTGGAGCTGAGGTGTGTCATGGCGGCTACCCCCGCTCCTGTAACCCGGCTGGACTGCATCCGAACTGTGCGGGCTCCTGCTAGGCCTCTCTGTGGTTTGCTGGGCAGGGGCTGGCGTGGCTGCCGTCCTCACGACAAGGCGTGCCTTTCTGGTGTGGCAGCTGGGCGCCCAGGGCCTGGGCGAGGGGCTGAGGGGGTCCCTCGACGCTGCTGGCCTCCTGTCCCCCGCAGAAGTGCTTCTGTCTGGGGGCTCCCATCTGCGTACAGCCCCCTCGCCAGGCCCTCCTGCGTATTCTGCAACCGTCTCTACCTGGAGTCCAGCTCTGTGCCACATGGGAACCTTCCCGGGGAGGTCTACAGCCTCACGGCCCTTCTCTGGGACTCGTGGCCTCTCTCTAGCCCTCATCCCCTACCCAGGAGACAGCTGGCGACTGTCCTGTCTAGTGCTGAATGCATCCGTGGCCGTGATCACCATCTTTGCCTTATATGGGTGCCCTTGTTATAGCCAACATATGTTACGTCTGTAATTTGGAAAATATGAGATAAAGATGGAAGTGCAGGCAAAGCTGCAACCTCCCTGGACAGGCACTTCTGCCGTGTTTCCTGCCGCTCCGCGGGCTCTCTGGGAGGGAAGGAGGCAGAGCAAGGTGTCCCTGCTGCCCCCAAGCTGCACGGTGCCGGACGGGACCCAGGGAGAGCATACAGAAATCAAGGCACTTATTGATGCCAGTTATTCACCCTGTACAGATCACTTTTAAAGTGTATCTCACACGCTTTTAGCCTTTGGACTGCCTCTGTGTGAACCCACCCCCAATAGCGGCCTCGCGCACACCTTGATGTCAGGCCCCTCCAGAGGTGCAAGGGCGCGTGGGCGCAGCCAGCACGGCCCGACGAGGAAGTGTGCCCGCCCACTGGATTGTGGGCACGTGGGGCAGGCCACCTAGGAGGCGCGGCCCCGTGGAGCAGAGCAGGTCACACATGACTGGTGTGGTGTGCAAGCGGGGAATGGAGTTCACAGGGCGAGCCACGGAGCAGCAGGGCAGCAGGGGCACGCTGGGCTTCTGGAGCCCCCACGTTGATGTGTGGCGAGCGTGTGGAGGGGGTGCCAACTTCGGCCAGTGCTCTCTGATAGTGGCTGTGCCTCTGCCCGGCCAGGGGGGTGCACCCCTCACTTCCACTCGGCTTGGGGTGGCTGGAGTGATGGCTGAGCTGTGCGAAGCCCAGAGGAAGGCTGAGGCCTCAGCGGAGGGAGCCAGGGGAGGGTGCCGGGGTGGGGAGACTGCGGGCAGCAGGGTGTGAATGGGCCCGGCCCCCGGGGGTTTCCAGATCGACCTCGGGGAAAGTCCAGTTGTGCTGCTGAGTGGGAAGGGGTGGGGGGGTGGGGGACCCCAGGCCACAGTGACAATGGGGAGGGGCCCACACAGGTCTCAGTGCCCGGACTTATCAAGTGAGGGTCTGTGGGCTGGGCAAGCGGACCCCCACCCTGTGCACACTCCTGTCCAGCATCTGCAGACCCCCAGGGCCACCGCCTTGCAAGCTGGATGGGTGACTCCTGAGGTGTACTCCAGCGGGCCGCCCCACTTCCCCTCACAGAGCAGCGCAGGAGCCTGGCCGCCCCACCTCCCCTGCCCCTGCCACGCTGGCCCCGGGCTGGCACCTGCTCCATCACATAGTGCCCGCTTACCCAGTAGCCCTCAGGGCTTGTGGACGGCTTCAGGTATTTGCATGTACCCTTGAGAGAATGATTAAAAAGTGATTAACCTAAATTTAGCCTGATTGTCATAAATAAATTAGCCACATGAATCATCTGTGATTTGCCAGCCTGTACATGCTTGGCTTCCTGGGGATCGCCGCCCCAGGGAAGACAGCTGCCCCCCACTAGGGCAGCGGGCCCTGCAGCCTGGTCAGAAGGACACAGGCCCTTGCACACTCCTGCTGCCTCGTGTCAAACCGTAGGTGGCAAAGGAGGTCCCCAGGCATGCTGTCACAGCCATGGTCACCCTGTGGCTCCTGCCCGGAGCTCTCGCCCGCTGGCAGAGAGCAGAGCCCGGTGGGTTTGCCTGGGCACAGGCCAGCCCCCTCTGCCCAGCCCATGGCCAAGGGGAACCTGCACCCAGTGGGGCATCCTCTGGCACAAGGGGCCTCAAGGACTGGCCTTAGTGGCCATGCATGCCGTCATGTGCACGTGGTTGCTGGGCATCCGCAATGGCCCAGGCGTCTCTTAGCCAGGAGGGGCCCGGCTGCGTTGCTGTCACCCCAGACCTCGGGGCTGAGGTGGACCTGTGCTCCAGGGGGCCTGCCGGGGCTCTCAGCTCATCCTCTCCAGGTGGGCCCTCCGGGGGACAGCAGAGGCTCAGGCTCAGTGTGCAGAAAAGACAGAAACCAAGCTAACAACCTATGAAATAAAACAGGCTCTGTCCTCCACCTTGACAAAGTTGTATAGTGCTCTCATGTTTCTGGGACTGACAGCAAAATACAGAACACACTGAGTTTCATCGCACAGAACATTGGACATGAAATAAAATGTAGACATACGTTATTCACACACTGTTATATAGTTGGCCTATAGAATTTATATTCTTCTCATTTCAACAAAATCACTAATTATCTTATTATAGTCAAGATTTTCATTAAATTAATATCTATGAACAGTGCTGACCTAAATATTTTAAAAAATATAATTGTATTCAAAGTACACAATTTGAATGTATTTCCATAAGATAGGTAAATTAAAGCTAAATATAAAAATAAACCAAGTGTTTTTCAGTGTTTCCAATTTAGTTAACATAAAATGTAAATCAAGATTATTAAGAGCAAATTTTTGAAAATTTAATTCTTTTGAAGATGTAATGAAATCTTAAGATGCTTTAACTGAAGGACTCACCAGGCGTCATGTGCCCGCCCCGCCTGCTCCCGTGGGACGTTCGCAGCGGGAAAGGGTCCCTGCTGGCAGGCGCAGGCAGCCGTCCGGCCGCGGGCTCCAGGCCCCGGGGAGCGTTGGCGGAGCCAGGCCTGCGTGCCCTGCTCTGGGAGCCGGCTGTGAAGCCGCGCCTTCTCCAGTCAAATCCCTGCCCGTACGTAGCTGCGGGAGCCACCGGTCCAACCTGTCCTAGGGCGCCCCCCACCCGCCCGTGCGGTCTGGACGACAGTGGTGCTGAAAGGCCGCATCTGCCCCGCTGGGAGGGTGCTGGGTGGATCCCAGCGGCAGATATCCTTTGCTGTCTTGCCGCCCCTCCACCCTCAGCCACGGTCTGTGCGTGTGACCCGCAGGCTGCCTGCACACCGCTCGTGCCAGCCACCCCGCCCCCACTGGGACTCACTGGCTGGAAGTGGTCCCCCCCAGGGCTCGGGGTGAGGAAAGTGGCCCTCCGGCAGTGGGGGCCCGGGGAGCAGTGGGATCCGTGCAGCTCTCCCGCCCGAGTCCTGGGTCGGGGCTCAGCTCTGAACTCCCACACCAGGCGCTGCACCCTACGCTTGAGACCACGGGCTCACCTGGGAATCATGCCTTTTGCGTTGAAACCCACCACCAAAGTTTAGCTCAGCTCTACTTTTTTTTTCAACATTTTTGTTTCCTTTTAAATTTTGCAAATGCACAGAGTGAATATGAACATTCATACCAGCCGCGCTCTCCTCCGTCAGGAGGCTAGATGAGGGTGACAGGAGGACTGGCAGGGAGAGCGCCCTGCTCCCCAGCAGGGGCAGGGCCGGCACCCTGTGGCTTCTCCGGTGCTCCCGGGAGCAGATCAGGGCGTGTTGGGCACTGTCTGGAAATAAGAGGGCTCCCCACCTGCCTTCAAGGGCACCAAGGGCAGCTCTTTGGGTGCTGAGGGCTCCTGCCCCAAGGTCTACACAGCCTGCCTCTGCCCCACCATGGCCTCTGCTGCCTGCAGCTTCTGCCGGCCCTGCTCACAGGGCTCCGTGGCTCAGCTCCTCCTGCCCATGAGCCCATCACTCCCTGGAGGGACACCTGACTTACGCCAGGCACGGGGACACCACCGTCAGGTTCCCCTCAAACCTCTGCACTGCCCAAGGTTTGGCTTGGGTTGGTGTGGGTCGGATTTGTTTGACCTCAGTTGGGTTGGGTTGGTTTGGGCCAGTGTGGGTTGGGTCGGGGGTGAGGTTCTGATCCCCCAAATGCCAGGTGTAGCTGCACACTGGCTGTGCTTCCTGCTCCTGCAGGATGGGCGCCCAGCTCTGCTCAGTGCTGCGGCCACTTTCCTGGACGCCCCACAGCTGGGGCTGTGGTCATACAGAGTGCGGCCAGCTTCAGGGGTTGGGTCCATGAGAGCCCATCTTGGGAGCTCTAGGGCCTGCCGTCTGTCCCATTGGCACGCCCGGGCTGGGAGGACGAAGCCCACGCTCATGGGTCAGCGCAGCCTCAGGGATAGGCAGAGCTTTGCCCTTCTGGCTCCGGCCCCCTCCCTCTCTTCCTCCCCCAGGCCTGTGGGTCAGTGGCCTTGGTCTTGGATGTGGGGAGGAGGCGTTTCACCGCCACTGTCCAGGCCCTCTTGGCTTCATCCTGGCTCCCGTGACAGGGCCCTCGTGTCCTTCAGCCTGTGGTGGCCACTTCACAGTCCCTCCATGGAGCCCTGCTCCAGCGGCAGCTTTGAGGGGGCTTCAGTGGGATTCCACCAAAATGTCCCTCTTTCACCTGGCACCCGCCTGGCCTGCCCATGGGTTTCTGTGAACAGGGATGCACACGCCTCCCTGACGTGGCCCTGCCCTGCAGCTGGACGCACACGTGCAGCCCCACAGTCCTGGGGGATCACAGCCCCATCTGCCTGTCCCAGCTGAGGGCCGTGTCTTCCTCCGGGACTGGCCTGCGTCCTGCCAGTGCTGGAGCGCCCTCTGTGCCCTTGGACACCAGCAGACCACCATGCCCGCCAACTCTGCTTTCACCGGGATTGTGGCTCTGATCTCTTAGGTTTGAAAAATGAAAAAAACTTTTAAATTCAATGCGAAATCAATTTGTGATCATTTTGGAAAATGAACTTGAAAAATTAGAGAAGGTAAAGATTAGCAAAAAGCAGAAGTTAAAATATACCCACAATCCTTGATCCCCACTAGTCAGAAGTGCTTCCCAGTGTCTCCCATGCGGTCTGTGCTAGTGGGTCGTAGTTCATTAAATGGTGCAGCAGGGCCAGGATGCCTGTGGACAGTGAGGTGGGCTTGGCTTCCCGCCCCTGCTGGGGGCTATCCGAGTCAAGTGGGCCTTTTCTAACCACACAGGCTGCCTGCTGGTGCCCCTGGTGTGGAGGGCAGGGCCTTGTGAGTCATGGTTACTGCTCGCAGAGGATGCCTTGAGACAGGGGCTGTGGGCTTAGACAGAATAGGGTGAGGGCCTCTGGAAAAAGCAAGGCAGGATATTTGCAGTCAGAACAATGTAACTACAAAACTCTGTGTTAAACATTAAGCTCTAGGGTCATTCTTCAGTGAGGTCAGTTAACATTCCCTAGATAAAGAAGAGTAGCGCATGTTTTTATGGCTAATCATTTGTAATCATGTGTAAGATTCACCTTAGCATGCTAAAACGCCCAGGCCTATGTGCTGTCTTTCCTTCTTCAGATCTGATGAGGTGATTTTGCAAACTGGGCAACTAATTTAGCATGCAGGCCCAGCTGGAAACAACATAGTAAAAGGCAGGAAGGATTCCACCTTAAAGATAAGACTGCATTTTAACACCCAGTAAGATTAAGAAGTGAGATTCTTAACTTACTCTTTAGCAAACAGACAATAACTCAGCCCACCTTGGGGGCTGGGCAGGCGGCCTTTTGATATGCTCCTAGACTAAGACGCAGGTATCCCAGACAGAAATCAAGGCAGGAAATTCCTTAAGTTAATTCTAAATATTCAGGGACCACTTAATAAGTGCACACCCGTAAGCTTTTTTTCATGTTCTCGAAAAATCCTCAACTGCCTATAAAACGCCTAGACAACGCACCACCCCGGGCTCTCTTGTCCCCTCCTGGCGTGAGCCGGGAGCTCTGTCTCACTGTATCTCTCACTAAAAGCCTCTCCCTGGCTCTCCTACACTGAATGTTTGCTAAGTTCATTCTTCAACTCTGCAAACAAGAACCCCGGTATCAGCTCGCTCTGGGGGTCCCCGTGGTGCTCAGGCCTCATGGCCGTGCATTTCCCAGAGCCCAGCCTGAGTGCATCTCCTCACCTGGGCATGTGTCCTCCAGCCGGCATTCAGGCATCTGGGTGACTGCCCACTGCAAAGCCGCTGCCACGCGCTGTGTTCGCCCCACGTGGATTCGGGTCTCTGCTGCCCCCAAAGCTGTGGCCAATGATATTCATACGTATTCTTGATTATTCCGTTAAGAAGGCAGGGCCGCTGGTGGAGGGGAGCAGGGAGGCCAAGGCTAGACTCTCTCAGGAGGAACGTTGGTCTGCAGTTTGCTGTTGGGCCTTGAGGCCCTGCAGAGGCGAATCTGGGGCTCTTGGGCCTTGCCTGGCATCCAAGACCCCCCGATTCCTCCGACACAGGAGCTCCATTGTTCTAGCCATTTTCTCCTGTGCCTTCCCACATGCCTGAATCTTGGTGGGAATGTCCTCCCCTGCCTCCATCACTCCACTTCTGGTCATTCTTAAATAAATTTAAAAAATTAAAAGACTAATTTGAATTTTGATTGGGGAGCCTTAAGGAAATTACAAAGAGAGTCAAAACAATATTTTAATTCATTTCAAAATCATCAAAAATACCTCCCTGGGCTCCTCAATTCCTCCTCAGGAGCCAGCCCAGTCTTCAGGACCCGCTGTGCCCGAGGGCCTTTGCTCAGCTCTGCTGCAGGTCGGGGCCCATTCCCTCACTGCCTGCAGACCTTTCCTCAAGGGTTGTTGGGGGCTCCCCAGCCACACCACTTCCAAACCAGACCGACTCCCTCAGCATCACTGATGCCGGGGTTCTTGTTCACGCAGCTGAAGAATGAGCTTAGCAAACAGCCAAGGTAGGAGAGCAAGGTCCAGGCTTTTATTTAGAAATAAGGTGAGAGGAAAGAGCTCCCGGCTCATGCCAGGAGGGGACGAGAGAGCCTGGGGTGGTGCATTGTCTAGGGGTTTTATAGGCAGTTGAGGATTTTTTGGGAACTGGATAAAAGGCTTAGGGGTGTGGACTTGGTAAGTGGTCCCTGAATATTAAAAATTGACTTAACATAAGAAATTTACTGCTCTGATTTCTGTCTGGGATACCGGCGTCCTGGTCTAGGAGCATATCAAAAGGCCGCCTGCCCAGCCCCCAAGGTGGGCTGAGGTATTGTCTGTTTGCTGAAGAGTAAGTTAAGAATCTCACTTCTTAAACTTACTGGCTGTTAAAATGCAATCTTATCTTTAAGGTGGAATCCTTCCTGCTTTTACTATGTTGTTTATGCCTGGGCTTACTTGCTAAATTAGTTGCCCAGTTTGCAAAATCACCTCATCAGGTCTGAAGGAGGAAAGACAGCATATAGACCTGGGCCTTTTAGCATGCTAAGGTGAATCTTACACATGATTACAAATGATTAGCATAATAAAAACATGGGCTACTCTTTACCTGGGGAATGTTAACTGCTCACTGAAGAATGACCCTAGAGCTTAATACAGAGTTTTGGTAGGGGGTTTCCTTGCATGTAAACATTGCTTTGACTGCAAATATCCTACCTTGCTTTTCCCAGAGACCCTTACCCTACTCTAAGCCCATGGTCCCTGTCTCATCACCATCTTCCTTGTTTCTTGTCTGTCTCTACTGCTCCCCCACCCCTGCTGCTGCTCCAAGGCCAGAGCCCCCTTCTTCATATGGGCGCCACGTGGGTGCTGTTTTATGTGTTTCCCTCCTGCACTGAGGGCTCCCCAGAAGCCACCTGCTGGTTGCGGGCGGCTTCTCTGAGAAGCAGCGGGGATACGCATCTCGCCCTGGGACTGTCCCTCGGTCCCCCTCGGTGGCCACACCTCAGCGTCCCCATCACGGGCCTTGCAGAGCAGCCCAGGCACCTGTTGAGGATGGGGATTGGGACCCCCACAGGGCTGGGCCGGCCCCAGACCCACTGCCCATGGGCCAGAGCCTGGGTTGAGGGCGTGACTAGGCGAGCGCGCCGTGGCTGCAGCGGCTCAGCGCACAGCCTCTCCCAAGAGACCCAGAGCGCCCAGGGCTTTGACAGTAGGTGACACGCTCTGCCTGCTCCCTGGGTCCCTCAGTGATCAGCGCTGTGAGCAGCTAGCCAGAGGGCGGGGCGGCCGGGCTCAGGGAGCACCCACAGTGACACGTGTGAGGTCCCCAGGGCCTCTTTCATCTTTAGGGAGGTGCGTGTCTGGGCGGGTCCCCAGCGGCCTCATCAGCGGGCACTGCCTCTGCCTGGCCGGCGCTGCTCCTCCTAACGGAGTCGCTCTGGGAGTGTGTCCCGCCCCCTCCCTCCAGCACCTGCAGAGGCAGGCACTTTGTCCGGCTGGAGTCCACCTTCCCGTTCAAGGCCACGGCCTTCATCGCCTCAAGTGGCGGGTGATGCACGCAGCCTTGGAATCTAGACGGGCCCTTGTCCTTTAGACGGGCGCGCACGCGCACACACACACACACACGTAAGACGCCCCCACATGCGTGCATGCGCACTCATACCCACCACGGACCACATGTACACGTACACACAGCACTCACTCTCACACATACCACACACACGTACACACATATGCACACCCTTGTGTATTCATGGCACATGGGGCTGTGAACGGGCTTCCCCAGGTTCTGCTGGCAGGGGCGAGGCCCTGCAGGGGGCCCCGTGGGCAGCATGTTGAGCATGGCTGTTTCTCCACAGGCAGCAGCGCCACGGGAGGTTCAGGGAGCCCCATGTTAGGAGTGGGGTGGGGACCGGAGGCCGGCGGCGTGAAGATGGAGGAGGGGGTTCACTCCTGCCGGTCTGCCTTGTGGCTCGCTGGGCGCGCAGTGGGGCGGTGGGGGCTGGGGGACGGGCAGGCGTGACCACCTTGGCAAGGCCGCCCCCAGTTTCCTGCTGGGAATCGCCCTTCTCCCCAGGTCACAGTCCCCCCTCAGCCACCAGGGCTGTACCTCCTAGGATATGGGCCCAAAGTCCAGGGCCCCAGGACAGACACCCGAGTATGTTTCCCTCTCAGGATGGGCATTCTGGTGGCCCTCTGGCTGGGAGCCTTCGCCCGCTTCAGTCTTCCAGGGCAAGATTTTCTTTGCCACCCAAGAAGCCCAGCGCCAGTGCCTCTGAAACACTCACCCAAGAGGTACACGACATGTGTGACCCGACTCAAGGGGCGACCTCAGGAGGAGCCGCAGGTCCCAGCGAGCGACTCCGCACACAGCGTATTCGGTCGCCACAAGAAAGGGCCTGCGCTTAAATGGGGACATGCCTGTTTTTGACAGTCCCCAGCTGGCCCCGGTGTGTTCTGGTGAGCTCCGAGGACCTCTGTCTGCCAGGCTCTGCTCCCTGGGTACCTTCTTGGCTCTGTGCATAACATCCACTCCTGCGTCCCGGCCTAGCACAGGCCCCGGGGCCTGAGGAGTGGTTTGGTCATTACTGTTCATTCCTAGTAATCATCACACTAGGTGCCCCCTCCCCGGCACTGGGGGATCTGGACTCCTGCCTTTGACACAACCCCACGTACCCATGGCTGAGCGCGGGACTGACGCTGCTGTGCACCTACCCTATGCGGCCTGTGGGCAGCAGTGCATGGAGGGAGCGCAGGGTTCGTGCTGAGACACGCGTGGAAGCGGACCAGCTGGAGGTGTCGGGTGCTTCTGAGTCTGGGCCACCGGGGCTCTCAGGTCTCCGGATGGTGCAGTCGGGCAACCTTTCTCCCAGCCCCTCTCTGCTCAGAACCAGTGAGCGTTGGGGCTCCTGCCCAGTCCTGGGGGCTGCCGGCGCACAGCGAGGCTGCAGCAAGGCCCTGTGAGGTTGGGGGGCCCCAAATCCAGAGCAGCCATCGGCCAGCTCACCAGTAAGCATCTGTGGGACAAGACCATTCATTCATGGGCGTTTTCTGCTCAGCCTGGCGGGCGGTGCTGGGAAAATAGGCTGCAAGGTCATGGTACAGGATTTTGGAAAAGACTCAGCAAGCATTCCAAACTGCTGGGGAGGGACCAGGCAGCCCAAGCCAACCAGACTCTGGGCCTGAGGGCTGTTTCACTCACGGGTCCAGTGGACTTTGGCGAGTGAGAAGCTGCAGGCCCCTGTGCACAGACTTGGCAAGGGGATGCACCCACATGGGGTGGGAGGCTGGGTTTCCCCTGGGGGCTTCTGGCTGGGTGGGGGTTCCTGGGGCCATCCCGGGAGGAGGAGGGCCAGCTGGGTCAGCAGGGAGGTGCCTGGGCAGGCTTGGCTGCGTGGGGAGACCAGAGGCACCCGTGGTGAAGGGGATCCAGGCCCCCTTAGCCCCCAAACCTGGACCTGAGTGCTGGCACCCTGTTCTCCTGCTTCTGGGGCTCCTTGCTCAGTCCATGGGCATGTTCTCAGACGATGGTGTGAAGGCACAGGGTGACAGCTGTCAGGGGGTGAGGGCCTCTGAAATACCATGCTGTTTTGGAAAGAACCTGAAACCAGGGTCCTGGCCCAGAGCTAAGATGTGCCCCTACTGGCGTCACCGTCACTGCTGGAGAAGGCGTATGGGTGAGGAAGGGTGCAGGAGCTGGGGCACCGCAGGCAGGGACCCTGGAGCGCCTGCTCCTGCATGGAGCCCCTGGGGGCTGCAGTGTCTGTAACCCCGGCACCCCCACAGTGTTGGCACCGGCTCTGAGCACGTCCCTCCGCGGGGACCCCGGTGATGACTGAGCGCCACTCTTTGGTCAGTGGAATCTGAGCAGCTATGTCAATGGTGAAGGACCCCGAATAGTACGTGGCTTGCTAATAAGGGCTGGTGGCTGACAGAGCAGAATCCCACTATGGCACCGACTGGTTCTTGTTTTATGAGATAAAGTTTTATAACCTAAAATTAACCATTTTAAAGTGACCAGTTCAGTGGCATTTGGCATGCACAGTGTCATGCAACCATCACCTCTATCTAGTTCCAGGACATTCCCATCACCTCAAAAGGAATCGTATCAGGCGGTTCCGGGAATATGGCGGTGTGAGCAGGGCGGTGGAAATCTCCTCCTAAAACCATATGTATCTATGAAAATACAGCAAATGCAACTATTCCTAAAAGAGAGACCAGAATACACAGGACAGCGCACAGCCTGCATCTGCACCTGAGAGGACTCGGCACCCCGTGAGGCGGTCTTAAAGGGCCCAGCTGACATACGTGGCCCTTGCCAGCGACCACTTCTATCGCCATGAAAAGACAGAGGAATATGGTACACACAAAGCTCACCCAGACAACACCAGAGAGGGAGCCTGAAGGGATGGAAATGCACAATCTTCCTGAAAAAGAATTCAGAATAAAAGTCATAACCATGCTGATGGATCTACAGAGAAATATGCAAGAGCTGAGGGAGGAAGTGAGGGAAGTCAGGAAAGATAATGCAGAAATGAAAAAAGCCATCAACGGGCTCAGCAGCAGACTGGACGAGATGCAAGAGACTGTTAATGCAATAGAAATCAGAGAACCAGGAATACAGAGCAGCTGAGGCAGAGAGAGATAAAAGGATCTCTAGGAATGAAAGAATATTAAGAGAACTGCGTGACCAATCCAAACGGAATAATATTCGCATTATAGGAGTACCAGAGGAAGAAGAGAGAGAAAAAGGGATAGAAAGTGTCCTTGAAGAAATAATTGCTGAAAACGTCCCCATGCTGGGGAAGGAAATAGTCTCACAGTCCACGGAAGCCCACAGATCTCCCAACACAAGGCACCCAAGGAAGACAACACCAAGACACATAATAATTAAAATGGCAAAGATCAAAGATAAAGACAGAGTATTAAAGGCAGCAAGAGAGAGAAAAAAGATCACCTACAAAGGAAAACCCATCAGACTATCATCAGACTTCTCAACAGAAAACCTACAGGCCAGAAGAGAATGGCATGATATATTTAATGGAATGAAACAGAAGAGCCTCAAACCAAGAATATTATATCCAGCACAATTATCATTTAAATATGACAGAGGGATTAAACAATTTCCAGACAAGCAAAAGCTGAGAGAATTTGCCTCCCATAAACCACCTCTACAGGACATCTTAAACGGACTGCTCTAGAGGGAAGCACTCCTAAAGCTAAAAAGATGTCACTAGAGAAAATAAAATCATAGCAAAGAAAGCAGATCATCCAAATACTGACTAAAGGCAAAGAATAAAACACCTAGTATATAAAGAATGGAGGAGAAAGAATAAGAAGGGAGAGAAACAAAGAATCATCAGACTGTGTTTACAATAACTTAACAAGAAAGTTAAGTTAGATTCTTAGATAGTAA
Organism: Smutsia gigantea; assembly: GCA_032199065.1. Taxonomy (NCBI): domain Eukaryota; kingdom Metazoa; phylum Chordata; class Mammalia; order Pholidota; family Manidae; genus Smutsia; species Smutsia gigantea. The sequence continues at coordinate 150,078 of JAVSCE010015869.1, read as the reverse complement.
AGAAGCAACCCTTGAACCTTTGGTAACCACGAATCTAAACCCAGCAATGGCAATAAGTACATATCTATTGATAATCACCCTAAATGTAAATGGACTGAATGCACCAATCAAAAGACACAGAGTAACAGAATGGATAAAAAAGCAAGACCCATCTATATGCTGCCTACAAAACTCACCTCAAATCCAAAGATATACACAGACTAAAAGTGAAGGGATGGAAAAAGATATTTCATGCAAACAACAAGGAGAAAAAAGCAGGTGTTGCAGTACTTGTATCAGACAAAATAGACTTCAAAACGAAGAAAGTAGCAAGAGATAAAGAAGGACATTACATAATGATAAAGGGGTCAATCCAACAAGAAGATATAACCATTATAAATATATATGCACCCAACACAGGAGCGCTGGCATATGTGAAACAAATACTAACAGAATTAAAGGAGGAAATAGACAGCAATGCATTCATTTTAGGAGACTTCAACACACCACTCACTCCAAAGGACAGATCAACCAGACAGAAAATAAGTAAAGACACAGAGGCACTGAACAACACACTAGAACAGATGGACCTAACAGACATCTACAGAACTCTGCACCCAAAAGCAACAGGATACACATTCTTCTCAAGTGCACATGGAACATTTTCCAGAATAGACCACATACTAGGCCAGAAAAAGAAACTCAGTAAAGTCAAAAATATTGAAATTCTACCAACCAACTTCTCAGATCACAAAGGTATAAAACTAGAAATAAATTTTAGAAAGAAAACAAAAAGTCTCACAAATACATGGAGACTTAACAACATTCTCCTAATTAATCAATGGGTTAACGACCAAATCAAAACAGAAATCAAAGAATATATGGAGACTAATGATAACAACAACACAAAGCCACAACTTCTGTGGGACGCAGCAAAGGCAGTTTTAAGAAGAAAGTATATTGCAATCCAGGCCTATTTAAAGAAGGAAGAACATTCCCAAATGAATAGTCTAAAGACACAATTAGTGAAACTGGAAAAAGAAGAACAAATGAGACCCAAAGTCACCAGAAGGAGGGACATAATAAAGATCAGAGAAGAAATAAATAAAATTGAGAAGGATAAAACAATAGAAAAAAATCAATGAAGCCAAGAGCTGTTTCTTTGAAAAATTAAAGAAAATAGATAAACCCCTAGCCAGACTCATTAAGAGAAAAAGAGAATCTACACACATAAACAGAATCAGAAATGAGAAAGGAAAAATAACGACAGACCCCACAGAAATACAAAGAATTATAATAGAATATTATGAGAATCTATATGTTAACAAGCTGGAAAACCTAGAAGAAATGGACAACTTCTTAGAAAAATACAACCTTCCAAAACTGACCAAACAAGAAACAGAAAAACTAAACAGACCAACCACCAGCAATGAAATTGAAGCGGTAATCAAAAAACAACCCAAGAACAAAACCCCCGGACCAGATGGATTCACCTCTGAATTCTACCAGACATATAGAGAAGAAATAAGACCCATTCTCCTTAAAGTTTCCAAAAAATAGAAGAGGAGGCAATACTTCCAAACTCATTCTATGAAGCGAGCATCACTAATACCAAAACCTGGCAAAGACCTCACCAAAAAGGGAAAATTACAGACCAATATCCCTGATGAACGTAGATGCAAAAATACTCAACAAAATATTAGCAAATCGAATTCAAAAATACATCAAGAGGATCATACACCATGATCAAGTGGGATTCATCCCAGGGATGCAAGGATGGTACAACATTCGAAAATCCATCAACATCATCCACCACATCAACAAAAAGAAGAACAAAAACCACATGATCATCTCCATAGATGCTGAAAAAGCATTTGACAAAATTCAGCATCCATTCCTGATTAAAACTCTCAACAAAATGGGTACAGAGGGCAAGTACCTCAACATCATAAAGGCCATATATGACAAACCCACAGCTAACATCATACTCAACAGCGAGAAGCTGAAAGCTTTTCATCTAACATTGGGAACAAGACAGGGTTGCCCACTCTCTCCACTGTTATTCAACATAGTACTGGAGGTCCTGGCCACGGCAGTCAGACAAAACAAAGACATACAAGGCATCCAAACTGGTAAAGAAGAAGTCAAATTGTCACTAACCCTAAAGACTCCACTCCAAAACTACTAGAACTAATATCTGAATTCAGTAAAGTTGCAGGATACAAAATTAACACACAGAAATCTGTTGCTTTCCTATACCCTAACGATGAACTAACAGAAAGAGAAATCAGAAAAACAATTCCATTCACAAGTGCATCAAAAAGAATAAAATACCTAGGAATAAAGCTAATGAAGGAAGTGAAAGACCTGTACTCTGAAAACTACAAGACACTCCTATGAGAAATTAAAGAGGACATTAACAAATGGAAATCCATCCCATGCTCTTGGCTAGGAAGAATAAATATTGTCAAAATGGCTATACTACCTAAAGCAATCTATAGATTTAATGCAATCCCTATCAAACTACCAACAGCTTTCTTAAATGAACTGGAATAAATAATTCTAAAATTCATGTGGAACCACAAAAGACCCCGAATCGCCAAAGCAATCCTGAGAAGGAGGAATAAAACGGGGGGAATTACACTCCCTGACTTCAAGCTCTATTACAAAACCACAGTAATCAAGACAATTTGGTATTGGCACAAAAAGAGACCCACAGACCAGTGGAATAGAATAGAAAATCCAAACATTAACCCAAACATATACAGTCAATTAGTATTTGATAAAGGAGCCTTGGATATACAATGGGGAGATGATAGCCTCTTCAGCAGCTGGTGTTGGAAAAACTGGGCAGCTACATGTAAGAGAATGAAACTGGACTACTGTCTAGCCCCATACACAAAGGTAAACTCAAGGTGGATCAAAGACCTGAATATAAGTCATGAAACCATAAAACTCTTAGAAAAGAATATAGGCAAAAATCTCTTGGACATAAACATGAGCGACTTCCTCATGAACATATCTCCCCGGGCAAGGGAAACAAAAGCAAAAATGAACAAGTGAGACTATATCAAGCTGCAAAGCTTCTGTACAGCAAAGGACACCATCAGTAGAACAAAAAGAGATCCTACGGTATGGGAGAATATATTCATAAATGACGTATCCGATAAAGGGTTGACACCCAAAATATATAAAGAACTCACGCACCTCAACAAACATAAAGTAAATAATCCAATTAAGAAATGGGCAGAGGACATGAATAGACACTTCTCCAAAGAAGAAACTCAGATGGCCAACAGGCACATGAAAAGATGCTCCACATCACTAATCATCAGAGAAATGCAGATTAAAACCACAATGAGATATCACCTCACACCAGTGAGGATAGCCAACATCCAAAACAGAAACAACAAGAAATGTTGGCGAGGATGTGGAGAAAGGGGAACCCTCGACACTGATTGTGGGAATGTGAATTAGTTCAACCATTGTGGAAAGCAGTATGGAGGTTCCTCAAAAAACTCAAAATAGAAATACCATTTGACCCAGGAATTTCACTCCTAGGAATTTACCCTAAGAATGCAGCAGCCCAGTTTAAAAAAGACAGATGCATCCCTATGTTTATCGCAGCACTATTTACAATAGCCAAGAAATGGAAGCAGCCTAAGTGTCCAACAGTAGATGAATGGATAAAGAAGAAGTGGTACATATACACAATGGAATATTATTCAGCCATAAGAAGAAAACAAATCGTACCATTTGCAACAACGTGGATGGAGCTAGAGGGTATTATGCTCAGTGAAATAAGCCAAGCCGAAAAAGACAAGTATCAAATGATTTCACTCATATGTGGAGTATAAGAACTAAGAAAAAACTGAAGGAACAAAACAGCAGCAGACTCACAGAACCCAAGAACGGACTAATAGTTACCAAAGGGAAAGGGACTGGGGAGGATGGGTGGGAAGGGAGGGACAAGGGGAAAAGGGGGCATTACGATTAGCAGATGTAATGTTGGGGGCACGGGAGGGCTGTAACTCAGAGAAGACAAGTAGTGATTTTATAGCATCTCACTACGCTGATGGACAGTGACTGTAATGGGGTTGGTGGGGGGGACCTGATGAAGGGGGTTGTTTAATCACCATAATATTGCACGTGTAATTGTAGATTAATGATACCAAAATAAATTATATAAAAAAAAAGGAATCGTAATCACCGGAACAGGAACCCCCATCACAGTCCTGTCCTGTCGTCCCCCCACCCCCTCTTCCCTTCCCCCCCACTCCCCCCACCACTGCCCTACCCTACCTCCTCACCACTGACCCACCTTTTTCCCCCAGGGGTTTGCCTGCTCAGGACACTTCCTGCAAACGGAAGTGTATCTTTGGATCTGGCTTCTTCCACGTGGTGCCATGTGGCCCAGTGTCTGAAGTCCATGCACGCCACCTTGAGCATGTTTAGCGAACCTCGGTGCACGGTGGCCTGGAAACGGTGGCCCTTGGTCTCCACCTCTTTCCTAGCCTCCCTGCCCCCTGAGGCCTTCTGGCTCCGCCTCTCCACACCTGCTGTTCGGGGCACTAGGCCGTCCTCCCACCTCTGCCTCAGGCTCCCCACCCTGCCTGTGCTTCCTCCTCCCACTTCCCAGCAGCCAAGGCTTGGACTCAGGTCCTCTCTCCTGGTCCCAAGTCAGAACCTCCCAGAGGGCTTGTTTAACACAGGGCGGGGTCCCCAGAGTCTGGGAGCGGCCGAGAATTTGAATCTCTAATGGGTCCCAGGTGATAGCCCGGGGCAGCCCGGGGATGTGCTTCCTATCTTGGCACCTGGGGACACCTGCAGAGGAGGGTGCTGCTCGAGGCCTCGGGGCTGCCTGGGCCCTGTGTTGCTGAAGCCCTCCAGGCGGCTCTGCACTGCACAGCAGAGGCTTGTCTGCACCTGGGGAGAAGGTACTGGGACCCAGAGAAGGGCACGGAGCTAAGGGACTGCTTTCCCAGAGATGCGCCCCACTGGCCCATGCTCACAGTCTTACGTAGTTGAATATTTTTATTCTGGAAAGGCTTTTGTTGTGCGTTCCACCCTCCTCTGCAACAAAAACACATAAGTCAATCGAAATTAAAGTTGAAAAAATTCTGTGAGCGTCAGACTGTAAATGCTCAATGATTTCTTTGGGGTTTTCTGGATTTTCCTTCAAGTTAATATGAACATGCATAAAACTGCACAAACATTATCATAATTGTTGATAAAATATATAAAAACATAATGACAATTTTTGGAAAATGCATCTCTTGCTGAGATGGGTGTTGGGATTTTTCTGTAGTTCCTGTGTCACTGAGAACGACAGCTTGGTGGACATTGAAACCAAGCTGGTAATAATGCCTTGAGCCACTGAGGGGCCTGGGGCCTGTCTGAGTACCTGGGCTCCTGGTTCCTCAGCCTCTGAGCTGGAAGTGACGCGGCATTGCTAGTGATTTGATCTGAATCCTCAGTGCGTGGTGGCGGAGGAGCAGGAGGAGCAGACAGGACCGGTGAGAGAGGCTCATCCCCAACAGAGAGCGGCTGCAGGTTCTAGGGTGTGCACTGGCCGCCTGCTGCTGTGTAACTCGTCGCCCGATCTCGGGAGCTTAGAACGGCCACCATGTATTCACTCTGTTTCCAAGGGTCAGGAATCCTGGTCCCACTGGTTCTGGCTCAGGGCGGATCCCAGGCTGCAATGTGTGGATGGACTGCAGCATCCTAAGGCTTCACTGAGCTGGAGAGTCCCTGCCCGAGGGGCTCCGTCGCTGGGCTGGTGATCCTTGGTGCTGCCTGTGGGCTGGGCGCTGCAGTGCTAGACCACGTGGCATCTCCAGCGCACAGCCTGTACTGTGGGGGGTCGGGGAGGGGAAGGAGGGAGGAGGGGGGGCGGGAGTGCTGATAGGTCCCCAAAGGTGTTTCACTGATGGCCAGCGGTGAATTGTGAGACGTGTGAGTGGACGAGGGTGGGCCCTGCTCGCTGCCGGAATGGGGAGGATGCAGGAGGCTTTGCAGAGTGTGGTGTGGCCATGTGACTGTCCCAGTTCTGAGATACTCAGAGGACAGATGGACAGTGGGGGGGCGGGGAGGGGCAGAGAGACTTGCCCCAGCACTTCCTGTGGACCCAGGCGGGACCCAGGGACTCTATAGCTACCTGCAAGTTCTTGCTGATGTCACTGCTGCATAGGACTGTCCCAGGAGCATGGAGCCTTGGGCAGGCACAGAGGAGGGAAGGCACAGCTGCGGGAACTGCCTTTAGAGCCAGGGTGTGGCCCCAGCACCCCTAGCTCACACCCTTTACAGCCCAGGGTTATGGCTGCATCCCCTGAGGGCCCCTGTGTGCCTGGGGTGTGGGCCGTGGCTGCAAAGTCACATCTCTTGCCTGGATGAGGCCATCCCCCTCCCCCCTGCTCCTCTCTCACTGGGATGCTTGCTGCCTCCTCTGCAGAGCTGGGTATGGCCTCTGCCTGTCCCACGCCCTTCACCTTTGCACTGCTGGCAGCTGCGCATTGGCCTTGGGGTCCACACCATTCTCCTGGCTCCAGGACAGGGGAAAACTTGGGTGCAGGATAAGTACTCCTTATTTCACATGGGCTGGGTGGAAAGGCGAGACTGGCTAGGCTCTCCCGGGCCATGGGCCAGCCCTTGCGGAGGCATACTGGGCAGCTGCTCTCAGCAGCTTCTCCAGGTGCTGCCTGCCAGACCCAAGGCTGGACTTTTAGACTTAAAATAGGTAGTTTGAGTAGGCAATGCATGTGCATGGTTTGAAGTTACAAATGTTGACAGTAACTTCCTCCCATCAGTGTCTGCCAGCTGATTTCCCAGGCAGTGGCCTGTGATGCCCACCCTCCAGCCCCTCCCGGTGGTCTACTGTACGTGGGCTCCTGTGTGCAGTAGATGGTCAGTGTGCCACCTCCTGCAGTGGCTCTGCTGTTTCCTTCACATCCTCATTTGACCTTTCATCCTGCCCTCCTTCACTGGCAGCCTGCTGTCCTCCAGCTCTGCTCTTACACACAGCACTGCCGTCATAGTCAGTTCATGGGTCTTTGTACACAGTGGAAGTAAATCTGTAAAAATGTTCTAAAATGGGAATCGCTGGGTGAGAAAGATTGCTGTTTTAAACTGAGAGACTGCCCCCAGGCAGGAAAAACTGGGCTGTGCTCCCACCAGACACAAGAGAGCACATCTCCCCAATAGCAAAGGTGGTGGCCCCCAGCTCGGGCCCTACCGGCTGGACTGTTGGTGGTGAGCTCTTAAGGCCGCTCCTACACCTGCTGGTGGATGGCAGCTCCTTTGCAGGCATGTCAGTGTGAGGCTTCCTGCACATTCTTCTCAGCCAGAACTCCTGTCCCCTCCTTTCTATACCTGGAAACCCTTTCTCATCTTTCAAGGCCTGCTTCACATACCTTCTCTTCCAGGAAGGCCTCCCCGATATGCCACCAGGTCTCCCCTCCACCTTCGTGTGGGCAGACTCTTTGGTTCCAGTGGGCCTTTCAGCAGAAGAGGCTGCTTCACAGGTTGGGGGACACTGTGTTGGCTGGGGGGGGGTCATTTATTTTCCACATCTATTTAGAAACATCTTCCTTTATTATTCAAAATGCTTTATCTGGAATACGACACCTTTTAAACTCATTTACCCCTAAATCACTCTTGACACTACATTTTTTACTAATGTGAAAAAAACACAGAGGCCATGCAATAGCACGCATCCTGTCTGCAGTCAGCTGAGCAGTGGTCCCCTGCTCTCCTCCCAGACAACCACCCCTTGACTTCTGCCACCCCCTCCAATCAGCCTTCAGAAGGGTCTCTTTGGTCCAGGCCTCCCCTCTCACTCGGATGCCCCAAGTCCTCTCACAGGTTTCCACCTCCACCCCGAAGTGTACATTCTCTGGAGCTCGGATCATGACCCAACCTGCTCAAACCCTCCTTGGCTCCCTGTTGCACTGCAATAAGGCCTGGACACTTCCCTGGCCCACCAGACGGATCCCTCCCTCGCCCCCGCCTCTTCCTTGCCTCCTGCTTCTCCCCCTCGTCCTTCTCATCCCCCAACTCCTGCTCCTCCCTGTCCCCTGTCCCTTCCCCACCTCTTGTCCCTCCTTTGACTCCTGCGCATCCTCTCTCACCCTGCCTTGCCCCACAGCCGTTGCTTCCCCAGGAGCTGGCTATAATGCAGCCCTCCCTCTCTGCCCCCATATGCTGCATAGAGCCCCCCCCCCCCGGGACATTTGTCATCTCCATCATCCACGGGGACAGGGCCCTGCACAGCCTCGCACTGGGCCAGGGCCCCACACCAGCTCAGGTGTGTGCAGCCCAGGGAAGGCTCATGGGCCAGAGGCTGGGTGTCATCTGTGGCTCCCACGGTGGTGCTGGGGCCTTCCCGCGGATACACAGGCCCAGTCACCCTCAGCATGCTGCCACACGCTCACCAACTCATCCCCCTGGGCTGCTGCCCTGGGCCTTCAGAGATGCGGCCTCCTACAAACTGTCCTTTTAAGGTAACCCTGCCGAGACGCCCACTCCCTGTTGCGTACTCCCTCTTGCTTGCTCCTTGTGTAGGCCCCTGGCAAGTGATGAGACAGGGCTTGCTCTCCCAGAGGGCTGGGGTCTCCGGGCTGGCCTCAGAGGGACGCACAAGGCAGGAGCGGCTGTGCTCCCGGCCTTGCTGTGGCTCCCAAGGACAGAGTTGGGGCTTCAGTGGGTCCAGGAACTCAGAGATGTGGCAACGGGATGACACCCAGAAGCCCCCAAGGGGAAGCTTTCCAGAGGTGAGCCTCTGCGCCCTTTGAGAAGCCCCTGGCGGCCTCAGCCGCCCAGCTCACCACTGGCGGGCTTCATGACCTCCAAGGTCAGTCTGTAGAAGCACCCATGGTTCTGGGTGGTGACCTACTGTGGGTAGAATTGTGTCCCCCCAGAAGGTGTGTTGAAGTCCTGCCCCCACCATACCTGCAAACGTGACCTTATTTGGGGATGGGGGCATTGCAGAAGGACTCCGTTATGATGATTTCAGACGGGAGCTGGGTGGCCCTCATCCAGTGACTGTCCTCACGTGGTGGCCGAGTGAAGGCAGACACAGGGCAACGCCAGGAGCGATGGAGGCAGAGAGCGGGGCCCCGTGGCACCAGCCTAGGAGCACCAGGAGCGGGGAAGGCAGGGGGACCCCCAGAGCCTCTGGTGGGAGCACGGCCCTGTGCCACGTGGATCTCAGGCATCTGGCCTCCAGAACTGGGAGAGAACAAAGCGTGGTTGTTCTAATCTGCCTAGCTGGTGTTGGCTTGTTATGGCCACCCCAGGAAGCCAGAACACCTGTCATCTCAGGCCACACCCTGCCCACCCACCTGGCCATTGAGGTGGGAGTCCAGCACCCCGTCCCCCACGGTGCCCACCCTGGGGAACAGCTATTCAGTGACCCCCGCGGTGGGGGTGGGATGTACATGACGTATCTGAGACACGTCAGCCACTCCCCAGCCTCATGCGGAATGATCCTAACTTCAGCTCCGGAGCCCAATGAGCTGACAGCAGGGTGGGGTGGGGGTCTCACGTGGGGGACCCTCTGCAGGTCTGGCCATGCCGTCTGCCTCTGTTCAAAGCCAACAAGCGCAGCACGTCGTTCTTGCCTTTCAGCAATGGATTGTGTTAGCAGGCAGGGCCTCCACTGAGTGAGCACGCGGGGGGTCCTCGGGTGCCCGGCGGCCGGTTGGGAGGGTTAGGGCGGCTGGACAGGGAGGTGCCGGGCCCCTGAGAGCCCCCTGAAGCAGGCCAGGGCTGGGAGCTTGGAGACCACCACCCACTCTTCTTCAGCTCAGAGTGCCCCTTCAGATCTTAGCCTAACGCGACCATCAGCCAGGTCAGGCCCCAGGACCCCTTGCATGCCACACAGGGTTTCTGGTCCTGCTTTCATGAGCATCCATCCTCCATCCTGGAACTTTAACTCTTCCTCACTGAGCAGACAAGGGGCCACAGCTCTGGCACTCCAGGAGCAGGTAGCCACCCCAGCTGGTGCAAGGCCCAGTGCCTGGGGTGGCCGAGACGCCAAGTCTGCTCAGGGCCTCCCTTGCTCTGCTGCCCATGGCTGCTCCAAGGCGGCCTGGAGGTGCCTCTCTGACCCAGAGGCGACCTGGGCAGCTTGCGGAGCATCTCTAGCCTCTGCTTCTGGGAACAGGCCCCGAGACCCCAGGGCCCTCTCCCAGCGCCACATGGCCAGGACCAGGAGCAAGAGCGGGACGCCCAGGCAGATGGGATGTTCTGGCTTTGGTTGGACTGGAAGCCTCAGAGAGCCTGCGGTGCATGCTGTTCCGAGTGGAGTGGCCCGGGCTCCAGGTGGGCAGCTCTCTTGTTAGGAAGGTGGTTCAGCTGCGTCTCCTGCTCCAGAGCCCTTCCCAAGGATGGCCTCAGTGCTCCAGGAGGCTCGCTGGGGAGGGATGGCAGGAGAGAGGAGTGCATCCACGCGCTGATGCCTTCTAGGTCACGTTTGCATCTTGTGTACGTGATTCCAAGGTGCCGAGTGCTCATCTGTGGCAGGAGGGTTATGGATAATATCGTTTCCTGACTTTGGTCATCAGATGTGATGGGGCTTCAACAATGGGCTTACTCTTACTTGTGTAATAATAATAAGAAAGTGTTCTGAAAGCAAATGCATATCTAAGTGATGTGATGCATTTGCTGGATATAACAGACTGTGCATGTCGTAGACCCCACGAGGCTTCCCGGTGCCGCCCCTCGGGTCTGTCAGCGGAGAGTGACACTGTGGGCGCTCAGCGGCCTTTCCGTTGTGTGGACAAACCGCACACGTCAGGCCAGAGCGGTGCAGAAGCGTGTCATCCAGTGCAGAGGGGCTGTGCCCAGACCCTGCCCTGATCGCAGAACTCGACCCAGGAAATGTGTACTGTACAGGTCACGATTTGACCGACACTTTTCTCCTATTTGATGTGTGTTCATGTCATGTGTATGGGACGGGCGTGACACGCGGTCTGCAGGGCTGGTGTCCCACATCCCGGCCGAGAACGTCACTCAGGGAAGGTGACCAGTTCTCGTGCTGCTGGTTTGACCCTGACGCTGAGGAAAGGACTAAGAAGACCATGACATGCTCTTCTGTAAACACTTTTAAGTAAATAATGATTAACATGTTTCCTCTGCATATGGGCTGCACTGTGTCCCCCAAACACACACATTGTGGGAGTCTTGCCCCCCAGTACATCAGAGTGACCGAGGTTAGATGAGGCCGCGGGGGGCCCTGATTCTGTAGGTCGGGTGTCCTTACACAGCGAGGAGGCTGGGAGAGACGCGACCCATGCGGAGGGAGACCAGGACTGGACCAGGGCCCCCCACGCTGCGTGGCACTGAGGGTGGACGAGTCTCCACTGATGGCCACCCGTCCCCCCATCTCCCGTCTCCCTCTGGCTGTGTCCTGCTTCTCTTCTTTCCTCTGGGCATGGGGCTCGGTTCTTTCCAGAAGCCTCAAGCTCTTCCTGCCTCCAGGCTTCCCACTGCCTGAGAAGCGGACGAGGGCTCCAGCCGGGGGCTCGGGGCTGAGGGCGGCTCTCCTGCTATCCTGTCCTGTCTGAGCCTGTTTCCCGCGGGGCCCTCCCCTGCCCCATCGCCAGCCAGCCCAGGGGCCTCTCAGCCTTGCTGCAGCTGGGCGCCTGGGCCGAGGCTGGCATGGAGTGAGCGCTCCGGCAGGGTGGTGGAGTGCGTGGACCACACGTGATCTTGGAAGTTTCTAGCAGCTGTGCTGGATCACCCACAGCAGCTTTGCTTCTTTGGGAAGCCCATGGGTCTTGGGGTTGGAGGCCCTCAGTCCTCCAGCCTCTGCAACCTAGTACCGCAGCTGGGCCCCATCACACAACCCCATGCACATTACGTGTAACCAAACACCTCCTGCTGCCATGCGCAGAGACATGAGGGTAGAGGGCAGGGAGATGTCAGGAGCAGGGTCTCCCGGTAGAGAGTGGAGCTGAGGCATTTCTCAGAGTGGGTGAGGGCACTCCTGCACCAAGCAGGGCCTGGGGTTCCTGTGCCCAGACTCTGAGAATCACTGTCCTGGAGCAGTCCCTTAGCAGATGGAATAAATGGCCCCTAAAGGAGAGAGGTGGCAGGGCTGAGAAGGGACAGGTGCCCTCAGGAACAAGGAGGCAGTGGCAGCTGTGGACTGGAAAAGGGCTGGCCTCATGCCCAGCACCCTGGGGGCCGTGCAGGGCTGGCAGGTGTCTGGGCCTGGTGGGCAGTTGCCGGCCTTGCACGCTGTGGGTTCCCATCGCCCACTGGAGGTGAGGCTACTCAGCTGTGGGAGAAGAGAGGACAGCGCAGGCCGCCCAGGGAGGGCACCCGAGCTCTTATCACTGGGGTCCCTCTGATCACTGAAGGTAAGGGCTCAGGGGTCTGCTGCGGGGTGTGGGAGAGGCGGGGAGGGTGCGGGTGGTAACAAGGGGACAGCATCATGCTGGTGCCCATGGCCAGCCAGCCCTGGGGCAGGCAGGCTCCCGCCAGGCAGAGTAACTCCCCCAGCCACACAGGCAGGAAGACTTGGCCAAAGGGAATCCTGCAGGACTAGGGAACCGCACAGATGCCCCAAACCCTATTTCTATTGAACTAAAACACTGCAGTAGCTAATTATAGAGCCCCGCTGTGCGGACTGCCACAGAACACATGACAGCATTCACACACCCTGTGTCCTTGGAAAATGTGGTTTAGAAAATGCCCCACGACAAGGATAGGGCACCAACACAGAGGAGAAAATACTGATTTGGAGCCAGTCTGGGGACACGTGGCCAGTTGGTGGCCACCGTTAAGTCCCACCCTTCCTTCTTTCCCAGTGGGTCTTTCTGGAGGCCTCTCTGCAGCCCCAAGTCCCCCACGGCAGCCCCCACGCCCCTTCCTCCGCCGGTGCCCGGCCCGCCCGGCTCCCACGGGGACTGCGCTCTGCCGGCGGAGAGTGGAGGGGGGTGCGGGGTGCAACCTGGGCCCCTGGTCCCACTCGTGTGCGCGGCCGACCGCAGGCCTCGCCACCCTGCGCCCTGCTCCGGGGCGAGCGCGGGTGGGGTCGCCCCTGAGCGGCCCCTCGTTGCCCCCCGAGTCTGCAGGGCCCAGCGCGGGGTCCCTCCGCCTCTGTCGGCGGCGCCGGGGCGCAGTGCCTGCCGCTTCCCGCGGGCTCTCCGCGACGCAAGCCCTTGCTCCACCCGGCGGGGCCCCGTGGGCTCGTCCGCAAAGCATTTCAAGAGCGGTGTGTGGCCGGGCGGCGGCTGGTGGTGGGCCTGGAGCCCCGGCCAGGCTGCAAACGATGCGCTTGGGGAGCCAGGGAGGGGACGCGGCCGGTACCCGCCCGGCCCTCGGGGTGCGCGTGGGCAGAGCCGTACTGAGGGTCCCACAGAAGCTTATGGGACCGTAGCGGGGGGCAGCAGGGTGTGGAGAACAGCAAATAAACGTCCGCGGCACGTCCTGATCTACCGGGGAACGAGGGCCCTTTGAAAACCGGTCCCAGCATCTGAATCCACAGGAACTGAGCACCCTGAAGTTTTCCACAGCAGTGGGTTCCACACTTAAATTTGAGTTTGGAGAATCTTTCCCCTCTAAAGTGACATTACCTGGAACTCCAATTTATAAGAACGATAAAAGCACAAGTCTTCTGTTTGCAGAGAGGTCCCCCCTGCCCTCCCCGCCCCCCAGGTGTGCCTTGCAAGATAACCTGAAACAGCTTTAGGCGCGGTGGTCAGGGTTCTGCAGAGAAACAGAAGCCGGGGTACATACCTGTAGGATCATATATCTCTGGAGACATCTGAAGGAATCGCCTCACAGCTGTGGAGGCTAGCCAGTCCAAGACAGCCCAGGTCTGCGGGCCAGCTGGAGGCCTGGAGCCCCAGGGAGCGCCGCCAATCCCCTCCTCCTCGGAGAAGCCTCAGTCTTTTTGGTAAGACCTTCCACGGACGGGGTGAGGCCCACCCACGTTATGGAGGTTGACCTGCTTTCCTCAAAGTCTCCTGACGGGAAGGCTCATCTCATCGCAGAAATGCCTTCACAGCATCACACAGACACGTTGGACCGCTGTCTGGGTTCAGTGGCCCTGCCTTGAGGATAAAACTAACGCCACTCCGGCAGATTTCAGCGTCATCTGTTTTTCCCAGGTGAAGGTCCCTTGTCTCAGGACCCTCCTGTGGGCTCCGAGCAGGCTGCGCAGGGCCCCCGAGGGCGGGCACCCATCCGGGCTGTGCGCCTGGTGCCTCCCCGACAGTGTTTAAGAGGAGGAGTGAACGGTGGGCATAAACCGGCATCAGGCTTTGACCTGGAATTCATTCGTGATGCTGGGGTCCTGAGAATGGGGCTTTCAGGACTGGCTCAGATGTGACTTTCCTGACCTTTCCTCAGCTCCCCAAAGGGAGGCCTCCTGGGGGCCCCCCAGGCACTGGTGTGGGGGCGCCTGCCTGCTGTGGGGTGAGGGGTGTTCTGGGCTGGCCCGCGTGCACACTAACGGGTCCACCTGCCGCAGTTCTGTGAGTTTTGGCAGAAGACACAGCCCCTGGGGCTGGGACAGGGCTGGGTGCTCGTTCGCTCAGTGCAGTAGGCTTCTCAGCACGTCCCCGCCGCCTCCCCAGCCCATGGGCGACATGAAGAGGCCAGGTGGCCTGCTCCGGTGCGGCGGGTTGCATCAGGAGAGGCACCTGAGCTGAGGCCGCCTGAGTGTTTCAACAAGGCAGCAGGTCTCGGCCTGGATCGAGGTGTTGGCAGGGCTGTGAGGGCCATGACCCCAGGCCCCCCGCCTTCTGGGGTGAGCTGGCCATCTTTGGGGCTCTCTGGCTGGTAGCCGCATCACCCTGACCTCTGACCCACCTTCACGTGGCATCTCCCTGTGTGCCTGGGTCCACATTTCTCCTTCTGCAGGGACCCAGTCATATAGGATTATGGGCCCCCTCCTGCAGTTTGCCCTCATCTTTAATTCCATCTGCAACCGCCCTGGTTCCAGAAACATCGCATTCTGAGGTGCTGGGGGTTAGGACTTCCACGAGTGAATTTGGGGGACACAGTGTGGAGACACTGGATGATTTCCCAGTAATATATGTCAACAATATTCACACATGAAGGCATGGAAAACCAGAATAAACAAATAAACATAAAGAAATTGAAAAGTTTGAGACATTTACCAATGAAAGAGTCCCCAGCTGGAATTTAAATATGGTCACAGTAAAAGCTAACCTTACTGGATTAATGGTATTTATCTTAGATATGATCATTTTATTGTAGAAATGTTGGAGCGTGTCCTTATTGTAGGAAACACATGCAGAAATAGCTAGAGTGGTCATGTTAACAATTCATGTCCGAATGGTTCAACAGGAAGAGTTTACATAAACGCACACAAACACGACAGAGAAGCCAATGTCAAAGCATTTCCTTCGACCACTTTGCATTCAGACGAAGCAGTTTTTGTCATTTTCTGTAGGTTTGAAGTTTTTAAAGATGTGGCAAGGAGGAGAAATTTCAAATGTTTTCACAAATGAGGCCCAGGTTATCTGCTGAAAATTCTTACAATAGTCCAAGTAGTCTAGACCATGGAAATCACACCAATTAATTTTACAAGCCGAGTATGACCTTAGTACCCCCCCCTCACCCCCAGCCAAGACAGTAAGTTCACTAATTGATCACATGATGCT
Organism: Smutsia gigantea; assembly: GCA_032199065.1. Taxonomy (NCBI): domain Eukaryota; kingdom Metazoa; phylum Chordata; class Mammalia; order Pholidota; family Manidae; genus Smutsia; species Smutsia gigantea. Next base: position 134,461 of record JAVSCE010015869.1, on the reverse strand, counting down.
GAATGCCAGGACACAAAGCTCAGCCCGGAGAGGCATGGGCTGGGTGCCCGAGCCTCCAGTCTGGGGAGAAGGACAGATACCATTCAAAGGGTCACCTGGACGAGTGATCAAAACTGCCCCGAAGCTGGGGTGCAGGACGTGTGCTGAGAACCCACAACAAGGGAACTTCATCAGAGAAGTTAATCAGACCAAGGAAGGAGAGGGCTGTGGGGGAGAAGGCCCAGCCTGGGAGCAGCCCTGCGAGGAGAGGCGCATGCTGGGTGGGGGGTGAAGATGCCCTGCAGTGGGAGCTCCGAGGGAAGGGCGCAACTGCAGGGGGCTGCCGGACAGGACCAAAACCCAGCACCTGGTGGGCCACACCCTGAATGTTGTCTTTATTCTGTGAGGCTGGAAGCCACTGAAGAGAGACTGTCTGGCCCGGTTTGGGTTCTGCAGAGAGGCCCAGAGGGGTTTGGGAGGTGGTAGGGCGGTGACAGCGTGGAATGAGGGTGGCTGCACTAGGACAGCAGTGAGGGTCAGGGGCAGAGGTGTTTGGGGTGAAATCAATGGGGGAGGTGCCCAGGATGAGTTCTGGGTTTCTGGCCTGCACCCCTGGATGGGCCCTTCTCTGAGTGGGGAGCATTGGGATGGTGCCTTTGAGACACCCAGAAGAGGGTCTGGTGAGTAGATCCAGTTGTACCTATAAATACAGCCTGGTGCTCAGCACAGAGGTGCAGCTGTGACACAGACTGCTCAGCTTCTGCATCCGAGGGTCGGCCAGAGCCTGAGGGGGCTGCTTCAAAGAGAGCAAAGAGAAGCATTTGAAATGAACGCTGGATCGAATCCAGCGGTGTATTAAAGGAAAAGTGCACCACGACCCTGTGTGCTTTACCCCAGGAATGTACGGGAGGTCAGCATTAGGAAAGAGATTTGTAAGTAGTTAATTGACAAATTAAAATAGAAAACATTTGAATCATGTCAGTGTGCAAAAGCATTTGAGATATGCGGTGGCTATTCATACTCTAAGTAAAAGAGAAGAGAATGCTTATGGTAAGCTACTGAATTCACAGCCATTCCCACTAGAATCAGGAATAGATAAGGAGCCACTACGGTCACTGTTTTCAGAATTGTTCCTAAGGCTCAAGTTCCACCCATAAAGCAAGCAAATTGGCACACACATTAAAACATAGGAGCCAAGATTATTTGTGTTTGCAGATAATGTTTGTCTATCTAGAAAAAAAAGAGGTTCTAAAATCACTTAGTGAATTTTAGGTTGCTAGATATAAGATAATTGTACAAAAACAAAACAATTTTCTTTATAGCAATAACCAATTATAAGTGGAAATGGGGGTATTACCTTCACAATGATGATAAGTTATAAATAAACTTGTGGGATATTTACAGGAATAACTTTACAGAAAAAGTACAGGCCTTCTATCATCAAAACTATATTTTTAAAAAAAGAACTTAATTCAAGATTGGAATAAACAGGGAGATGTACATGTTCCTGAGTGAGGAGACTTTATATCATAAAAATGTCCATTATCCTGCAATTAATCTATAAACTTATTGCCATTCCAATACGTATTCTTATCATGTTTTCGCTTGTTTGATTTTGGTTTGGGGGCTAGAGATGAAAACCAGTAATTTTTAAAGTTCATATGGAAGAGAAAGTATGTGAGAATTGCAAATATGTTTTTGAAAGTACTGTTCAAAAGTGTCTATATTCTTCATAGGCATGAACACGTACTATAAATGCTATTATCAAAATAATATGCTGGCAAAGGAAATAGATTAGTTGAACAGAGATTTAATGGAGTGGATCCAAGTGTATGTAGGAGTCTAATCCATCATAAATGTGACATTTCAAGGTGGTGGGGAAAAGAAAGGTATTTAATAAGTGGTGCATGCAGAACAACTTTCTGGAAACAGAGTTCAACTCACTGCATTCCAAACACTCAGAATCACACAGCAGACGGAATCAGAGCTACACAGCAACATTCAGCATAATGGAGAGATTTGAAAGTTGTATTTTAAGACCCATAAATCTTAAGGAAAATATTGCTGACTAAATAAAAATCAAAATACCTGTCAAAAGACAAAAGTATCAAAAAATATTAAAAAAAAAACCAACTAAGAACAAAAAAGAAGTGATAAGGAAAAGATATTTGCAGCAACCCTTTAAGGGGTTAAGGGCCTTCCATCCCAAGAGCTCCTCAGGCGATAAGAAAAAGCTGCAATGAGACCTCTCTTACTAAGTCAGTTCCAGAGTGGGATTCCAGCCTGTATCCCTGGAGACAATGGGCCTCACGTGCCTCTCAGCTGAATCCTTGGGTGGGGGTGTGGGGGTGCCAGGTGGGAGCTCAACCGGCATGTCCCAGCCCAGGAACTATGGCCCCAGAGCAGGCCAAGGACCCCCAAGTCTATGTAGACCCCCTGTCACCCATCAGGTGTTTTCTTTATTCCCACAGAGAACTTTTCAAACACCCTTAGAATAGCGGACATTGAACACTGAATCATGGTATACTCGGGAGGAATTGTGTTTTTCAGTGGTTAAAAACCACAGAGGCTCAATCTGCATATGTGGCAGGTCCGTTAGCAGAACCCAAATGGGGGGATTGGAAGCCATCAGTGTCTTATTTTATAACAAGCAGTTGCCACTTGGAATTTCTTCTTTACCTGTCCCTTCCCCTCGTCTTCCTGGAGGAGGCGTCATTGCCCAGTTGGGGTATGTTGAGCAGCCCCCTGGGAAGTGGACACTCCTCGGCCACCCAGCGAGGCCTGGGGTGTGGCTGCAGCGTGAGAAACCCCATGTGTCCGCGCACAGGGCTTCGGTGAACCAGCCAAGTTCTCTGCAGAGCAAACCAGCCCTCCAGCGGTGGCTGCACAGAGGAGGGGTGTGGCAGTCGGCCCCAGGGTTAAACTGGATGCGTTTGGGGAAATTCTTGGGAGGTTTTCTACTTTGTTTGGAGGCATTGGCAGACCTAGGACAGCGGGCGCTCCTGTGCCAGGAGGGCTGGTGGGGGGTTTGCCCAGCCTGCTTCCTGGAGGCGGAAACCTGCTGTGGGTGGTTGGGGCAGGTTCTGGTCGCACACTGCGGTGGGACATGCCTCCTCCTGACACATGCTTCTGTCTCAGTGGCTTCTGGGACACAGTTCCGTCATTCAGTGCATGTGGCGTGGGGAAGGTGACTCCCACAGCAGCACGGGCTGGGCCGAGCCGGGGGAGACCTGTGCCGGCTGCTTGGCTGCCAGAGCCTCCCCACCTTCCGCTCTGGCCATTTGCTGCCGCTTCTCATGCATCCCCTTAAGCACCTTGGAAACCTGGGTACCCAGGACGTGTTTGGGAAAATGTTTTTTAATTTTATATATCCATCATGTAATTTATAGGATATCCCTACCATGCAGGCCTTATCTGGCACATTCTACAGAGCTGAAAATGAAAATTCGGAGCATTTAAGTGGCTTGTCCTGGGTCACACAGGACCATTCTTGAGAAGGAAATCCTGGGCTTTCTTCTGTGTTCAGGCACATATTTCTATAGTTTTTAGGATGAACCAGATTCCCACTAATGACCCCTTGCCTGTCACTGAGAGGACTGCTAGTATTACTGGATCAAATATAATAGGATTTCCTGCAAGGGTTCAGTCAGATTCTTCAGATCTGGTTGTTAAAAAATGACACACGGTTTCATTTTTATCAATCAGTCAAAGGTCAGCAAGAGACCAGGAGTCAGAGGTCAGTGGTCCTGTGGGCAAGGTCGGCAGGAGTCATGGTCATCTGCCTGAGTGGCCCTGCACAGTGCCCCCCACCCAGCCTGTGGGAAGCCACCTGCCCTGTTGAACTGCCGCCCGGCCAGGGGCCCCTGTGAGCCACCGAGCGCTCATCGGCTGGGAGAGATGAGAGGGGAGCTCTGTCTGCAGGCGCACCTGCTTCTGTTGTGCCTACAGACCAGGTGTTCACAAACTCAAGGTTTGTGGTAACCCAGCATCCAGACAGCCTGTTGAAAGTAGGAACAAGCCTATTGGTGCAGTTTTCCCAACAGCCTTTGCTCACCTTGTGTCTTTGTGTCATGTTTTGGTAATTCTCCCACCCAATATTTCAAACATTTTCATTATATTTGAAGTGCTGCAATCTTGTGATAAAACCATAATGGATGAGGAGCTGCTCCTGCGGAGGAGCAAGGACCAGGCTTTCCTGAGACGGAGTCTGCTCCTGGCGAGGGTGCCGTGGGGACCGCGGGCAGACAGCAAGGATTTAGGGTATGACTGTCTTGCCAGTGGGTTCCAGCCCCGGGCACGTTCACTATGGATTCAATGTGACCAAAGAAATGACAGTAAAACGTTCTTGGGGTGAAAGGGTGTGGGGATGTTGGGGTTTCTATGGCCAGGATCCTCACTGAACTTAAACCACCTGATGATGTAACTGGCCTGTTGCTAGGCTACCGCTTCCACACCTTTAGGCAATAAGCTATTACTGTGCCATATAGAGAGCTCTGTCCACTGCTGTGCACGGAGGCAGAGACGCTAGTGCTCGACCTACCGCCAGGAGAGCAAGCTGGGTAATAAACCCTTTCACCCCAAAGAATGTTCTGCTGTCAATATTTTTGGTCACATTGAATCCATAGTGAACTTGCCCGGGGCTGAAACCCATTGGCAAGACGAGGGTTATACCCAACTTTATTTCCACGGTGGCAGGTCAATCACTAGAATCCTGTTCACTCAGAGTGAGTCTGCATGCAGCAAGCCGGTCTCTGCCTCTGGGCCTGTCTGACCCTGCAGCCGTGCTCTGGGCCTCTGTCCTCAGCGCTGTCACCACTCCATCCTCTGCTCTGCTCTCCTGCAGCCTTGCAGCTGTGCCACCGTGTCACCCAGAGCACTGGGCAGAGCTCTTTATATAGAGTCAATAGCAATGCATTGCCCACACGTGTGCAGTGAGCTAGCCAACCAGGGCCAGGTGAGAATCCTGACCACAGGAACCTTCATTTTATCCACAATGACATAAACTCAGTTTGTGTGCAGGGCTGAGGGAGGCCATCTGAGTTCAGCTGGCAGGTCACGTGTAATACAAGCCTCTCCTAGTTTTCCTCACGAGCCCACTCTTAGCCAAAACCCTGTGACAGGACACAGGCCATCTGTTCATATCTGTTGAAATCTATCTGTCTGTCTAGAGGCAGACAGACTCTCTACAGTTATGGGGGTTGTGTTGTGAAGAGACTCCCTCCCTGTCTCCCTCCATCTAGCTCTGTCTCTGTCTTCCTCTATTTTTTTTATCTTCCTCTGTCCCTCTCCGTCTCCCTCTGCTCCTGTCGCCCATGCCCCCCACAAGAAGCGCTAGCTCCAGGACTTGCCCCTCATGAGAGCCTCTGGCTGCTGGGGGAGGGCTTGGGGTCCACAGCCTAACCCTTGCACCCTTGCTCTGCACCCTGGGAACACATGCATTTTGGGGGCCTATTGACCCAGGGAAGCTGCCAGGGTGCAGGGGCTCCTCCCGGGCCCTCACATGCTGCTGGGAGGGCAAGGCGGCAGGGTGTCGTACAAAGTTCAGTCACACTTCACAGCTGCATCGCCCAGCACGCGGCTTTGGGGGGCCAGGCCCTGGCAAAGCGAGTGCCCCGCGCGCCCCCTCCCCTGCCGACTCTTCCCCAGCTGCTCATTAGCTCTTCCCTCACTTCCCTTGAAGGACCGACTTCCCTCCAGAGGGGAATTCCTGAAACCCAGCAGTTGACAAACCCACACGCCCTCAGAGGGCCGGGCACTGGATAAAAGCCCTCTGCGGGAGCCCGGCCCTCCGAGGGCCAGCCGCCTCCTCCAGGCACCCACAGAGCGCGGACCTGCCCTGTGACCCGGGACCGGGACCTGGGACGGCACGCCAGCCCCATCCGCTCGGCTCCCTGCAGGTGGCCAGCGTGCAGTCCTGAAGGCGCCGCCTGGGGAAACAGGTTCTCCCAGTGTTCTGCTTTGCTCTCCGCTCTGCACTGGACCATCTCTTTCCGTCTTCCTTTGGGAAAAATGCGCCTTGCCAATGAGTAATCAGAGCGGTGCTGAGATGTTATCACCTGTCACTTGCAAGGCAGGACCCAAGCCCACGCGGAAGTGAGGGGCAGACGGGCGGCTGCAGCCCCCACCTGCCAGCGACGCCTCTGTCCTTGACGCAGGCCTGGGTCATGTGGCCATCCCAGGGGCCCCAAGGCCACCCCTGAAAGGGCTGAGGTGTGTCTGAGGAGCAACTGACTCACCGCAGGCTGAGAGCAGAGCCCCTGGATGGAGTTTGTGACCTGGACCCCTCATGTCTGTCCTGCTGACGCTGTGGGTCCTGCTCTTGCACCTAGCGACCCCAGGCCTTGGCACCCGGCCATGGGAGCCCTGCACAGGTAAGGGGGTACGGAGCGGGGAGCCTCAAGGGGCATAGCTGCAAATTAAATGCCACCTTCTAGTGCTGATTCAAGGTCACGGGGCTTTTAGCACCCAGAGACCAGGTAGAGAAGATGAAAGGGAGAGGAGGTGGTCACAGTGGAGATGCGGTTCTTTCAAACGCTAACAGGGTGGGGACTCATTTCAAAGAGTCAACCAGCCGCCCTCTGAGGCCCTTCACAAGTATTTACCTGCGTGGCCTCCGGGAAAGGCCTTACACCTGCTTTAGGAATGAGCCATTTCCTCGCCTGCCCGGTGGACAGAGGACCCTAGGTCTGCAATTAGCAAAGCGTGGGGACAGTCCCCAAACACCCTGACCTGGGGGCCAAGAGCATGCCTTCCAGGGGCAGCTCCCACCCGAGCTGTGGCCCTGGGCCAGCTCATGGGCGGCCCAGTCAAGCTGGGGAGGAGATTCTGCCCCCTCCTTTTCGGAAAGGCTGCGTTGGCTCCCAAAGGACTATGACATCATCATCATACCTTTCTGGAGTTTCTCCCAAGAGATTCCGTCTGTCAGACCTGACAGTAAAAAGCATAGTTATAGGAAAATAAAACCGGGTAGCTGGATGCCAAGCCGTAGGCTGGTGAGTGGGTTGTGCAAGCACCCGTGGTCTCACTGTGGGGTCAGGCATGAGTGTCAGTGGGAGGTGCCCCCTGTTTGCAGCAAGGTTCCACTTTTATTTGCTAATTACTCATCCTTGTCCCTGGAATCGTCTGAAGTCCCCTCTATATCATAGCTCTTTGTTTTGATGGCATTTGGTTCCCATGATGTGGCCGGAAGGTGACCAGTGATGACCTGAGTTTGGAGCACAGCCCCGCATGGCTGGGTGCCCCAGGACCTCCTCCTGTGGGAGGCGGGCAGGCCCTGGGGTGCTGTGTGCTCTCCAGGCTCCCTCAGTGACACCTGCCTGCAGTGACCGCCTGGGGACTGAAGGATTTGCAAACAAATCTGAGCCAAGTAACCTGTCACCAGGTGAAATCTTCTGGCTTCAAGCCATGAAGGCTGCTCCCTCCCCTGCAGACCCACACACAGGGGCCATGCCCACAGAGGGACCCAGCCGGAGCTCAGGACAGCCCTGAGCACACGGCAGTCTCCCTGGTGGGGGTGAGTCACTGACATGTATGTTCATGTTCCCTTTCGCGCTGGGAACAGAATCGCCCTGCATAATAATAATAAAGGTTATTTATAAAGCCTGCCCCCTCTTCCCTGAAGGTATGTTGCAAATAGTTAAAAGATGACCCAGTTATAAATACTGTGAACTAGGAGGAAAGATAAAAGTCAAGTAAATAATATTGAACCAAATTTGGAACGCTCCCAAGAAACTTACATAATGGCTAGTCAGGATTTCAAGTAGTTGAAAAAATCGCTTTGATTCCGTTCATTTTGAAAAGCACGGGCATTTGCACTGTAGGGCTGTGGCGTGGGGGTGGATTTCACTCTCCTTTGGGCCTTGCTCATGGGTTTGTGCAATGTGTGTGTGTGAAGCGCAGGGACCCGGCTGCCCCAGCATCTGACCAGACACCAGCCCAGAGTGGCGACTTGTGGCCGAGGCCATTCCCAGGGCCCCTGAGGGCTCGGGGCTTCTGTGCCCCTTTGTGCCACACCCTTTTCTCTGGAGGGCGCTGTGTGGGGCCCGCAGACCACTCATCCCTCTGCCTGGTATACACACTTGCTCCCTAGTATAGGTCGCAATAAGGTCTCTGTTAGACTATGGGGATCTTAGGGAGTGGGATTTTCAGGGTTCCCCAACCCAGTGAGGCAGTAGAGGGGGGCAAAAGGAACCCTGACACCTGCCCCTAGGGAGAAAGCTCAGCGTGGGCAGTGGTGGGGTGGCTGGTAGATGGGAGAATGGTGTGTGTGTGGGGTCAATGGATCCATAGGACGTCGTGTCTGTAGGGCTTCAAGTTCAGTGTTGAGGAGGCCATGGGGAAGGACAGTCCAGAAGAGCTGTGGGGTTGGGCAGGGCTTTGTCTGGACACGAAGCAAGCTACTTCTGCCTGGCTTTTGAAAGAACTGGACAGCGGGAACTGTGTCCTGGGCAGGGGTAGTGGGCACGGAGCATGGGCCAGGCTGGCAGGGCTCACCGGGGAATGGTTGTGATCCTGCCGGCATGCAATCTGGTGAGCAGTCCACCACCTGATAACCAGCTCACTGATTGATTAGAATATGATGAGTGGCTCACCAATTAATTAGCATGCCAATGAGAGGCTCACCAACTAACTAGCATTCCAATGAGCAGATCTCCAATTAATTAGCATGCTGATGAGCAAAGCTCCCCTGGCCCTAGGTCGGGTAGCTCCCGGCCTGCACACCTTTACAGATAGGGGGTATAGCCAGTTTTGCTGATGGGAAAGCTGAGATGAACTGTCTACCGGGTGGGTGGTGTGGAGCCTACCTGAGGGGTGGGGCTGGCCCTTCTAAGGTGTGTCTGAGGATCAGTGATCTCAGGGCCTCATCCAGGCCAGAGACTACACCAGCAGGTGGTCAGCATGAACAAGGCGCCCAGGGGCACGTGGCTGCTGGACCAGCCTCAGGGTGGGGTGGGGTGGGTGGCAGAGCGCTGGCCTCTCAGGCCCCCGTATGAGGGTGACAGGCAGGATTCTGGAGCAAGGCACCTTTTATGAGCCTTTGGCCTCCCTGACTCTAGGAGCTAGCCTGAGTCTTCTGATCCTTGGACCCCTCCACTGTCCCCCCCTGAGCCGGCCAGCTGCCTTGAGACAAGAAGGTTGAAATATGGATTGCTGAGGTCCCTCCAGCTCCTAGAAGCAGCCCCCATTCTGGGCTGCAGGACGTATGTGGTGTTGATGCCGGGGTTCTCGTTCACGAAGCTGAAGAATGAGCTTAGCAAATAGCCAAGGTAGGAGAGCAAGGTACAGGCTTTTATTTAGAGATAAAGTGGGAGGACAAAGCTCCCCGCTCACGCCAGGAGGGGACAAGAGAGTCCTGTGTGCTGCGTTGTCTAGGGGTTTTATAGGCAGATGAGGATTTTTTGAGAACATGAAAAGGTTTAGGGGTGTAGACCTGCCACGTGTGTCTGAACACCCCGAATTAACTTAACACAAGGAATTCTGTCCCACCCCCCATCTCTCCAGAACACCTGTGTCCTGGTCTAGGAGCATATCAAAAGGCAGCCTGCCCAGCCCCCAAGGTGGGCTGAGGTATTTATTGTCTGTTTGCTAAAGAGCAAGTTAAGAATCCTGCTTCCCAAACTTCCTGGGTGTTAAAATGCAATCTTATCTTTAAGGTGGAATCTTCCTTGCCTTTCACTATGTTGTTTACAGCTGGGTCTGCATGCTAAATTAGTTGCCCAGTTTGTCCTGGGCCTTTTAGCATGCTAAAGTGAATCTTACAAGTGGTTTAGCATAATAACAACATGGGCTACTCTTCTTTATCTGGGGAACACCAACTGATCTTACTGAAGAATGACTCTAGAGCTTAATGTTTAACAGAGTTTTGGTAGGGGGTTTCCTTGCATGTAGTTACATTGCTCTGACTGCAAATATCCTGCCTTGCTTTTTCCAGAGGCCCTTCCCCTACTCTGATTACACCCACAGTCCCTGTCTCAGTGTCAGGAAAGTGGCTGGGGTGTCCCATGGGGAGATGCCTTTAGCAGTTCCAGATGTGTGCCCTCAAAAGGGAGCAAGCAGCTGCGGGTGGGTGGCATGAGTCCAATGGGAGGGGCCGTAGGAGCCACAGTGGGGACATCTGGTGGGCCCCAGGGGGTTGGGCAGAGAGAAGGGGTGGGCTGGGGGCTTGGAGGGAAGCGTGTGGTGGGGGGTCTGCTCTCACCTGCTGCAGGACTCCGGGTAACAGCTCCCGGCCTTCCGCTGCATCTCTGTGTGCTGTCCCGGTGTCATCTGTCCCCAGGATAGTCAGACATGGGCTCCTCACCCAAGACTCTGGGCCCAGTCGGGGTCAACACTACTGTACATGGTACCCTCCATTCCCCGCTCATGCCCTCCTTCGTGAGGTGCTGGGCTGGGCACTCGGGCAGCTGCACGACCTGAGGCCTCCCTGGGGAGCAAGGGGTCCCGAGGCCCTCAGGAGGAAACCTTCCGGGAGGTGGTGGGACCCTGGGCTGGGGCAGGAGGGAGCCGGTGGTCAGACCTTGGGGGCTGGGGGCAGGGGGTGTGCTGCGCCCCTGGAGCTAGAGGACTTGTACAGGAAATGACGGGAACAGATTATGGTTTAAAGCTGGCTGGGGTTGGAAGCCACAGGGTGGCCCCCTGCCAACATCGGGCCTGCTTTGCAGTTGGGGGGCAGGAAGTCCTCCCCTACCCCTGCGGCTGCTCCCAGGAATTCTTCCACCACCTCTGCCCTTTGGGCTTGTTTAACAGGGGCTCTGCAGGAAGATGGGAGCTTCCAGGTGACTTCTGGGGAATCCTGGCCCTGGAGCAGGGCCCGTCCTTTAAGTCCTTTTTAGCCTTTCCAGTGAAAAAGCCCCTTTGCTTCTATTTCCAGCCAGCTGTTTTTTGTCCGCCCAGCACGAGTGGGCAGTGCACAGGCCCCTTGGTGCTGTGGGCGGGAGCCCCAGGCCTCCTCTGAGTGCCACACCCCCAAGTGACCCCTCCTAAGTCGGGGAGGTCGGGAGGGCTGAAAGGTCACCTCAGCTGGTTGACCATACTGCAAGGCTGGGGAGTGGTCAGCAGCTGGGGACACACTGTCCCAAAACCCGTAGTGCAGAGGCTTAGCCAAAGGGCTTGTGTGCCATTAAACGAAGCACCGCCCCAAGCCCTCCATCAGCACAGGCTCAGTGACCCGCAATCTGGAGGAGGCCCCGACTCCGAGGGACCCGCTCCTTCGTTTCCGGGCACGGAAGGGGCCACGCCCCGAACCAGGGGGCTCACTGTGCCACCAGGGGAGCTGAGCGCGTCACCCTGACACCATTTGTCTTTTAAAAAATTTTCAACTGCTAGGCTAGGGCACTGTTTTTGTCCGCATAGAAATTAGGAAACAAAAGATACTCATTTTTATAAGAACCTTCATACCCCGATCGCTGGTTCTGCGGTGTGGATCTTTAGGAGTAAATCAGGAATTCAAGTAGCCTTTTGCCTCAATAAAATCAGCAAGCCCCCAAGGCATGCTTCCGCCCCCGCCCCCTCCTCCCTTTGTCCCCATCCTCCCAGGGAATGCGTGCTGGGGGTACCGGTGGCGGGGCGCCCACTTCTCTCTCCATCCTGAGTTTCAGGGGCGAGAGGGTTCTGGTCCTTGGCTGTCCTAACTCTGCGTCTCCGCCGGAAGGGGCGTCCCGCCTGACCGCAGGGGACTGAAGGCTCTCCCCCTGCCCACCCCGCGGGCGCGCCCAGGCTCGCGCCACGCGTCCCCGCCCAGCTCCGCTCAGAAGGCGGACGGGGGCTCGGGCTGTGCGCGCGGGCACCTTCCCGTCGGTCCCGGTCCTCGCGCACGGCTGGCGTCCCATCCCAGCCGCAGGTCGGGGCTCGGCGCCGCCGGCCCTCACAGCTTTGCGGTGTGGAGTCCGACTCGAGGAGCATCTCCTGCGGCTCCGGGGGTACCCAGCCCGCGGGGAGGCGGGAAAGGAGAAGAAACGCCCACCTCGCTTCCCGGGGGGCTCCCGGGGCGCCCACAGGTGGCCGGTGGGCCGGGGGCGGCCGCGGACCCCATGTCCACGCCCCCTCGCCGCGCGTCAGCAGGGGCGGCGAGGGGGTCGTCTGTGCTGTGTGCGCGTGCACGCTTGAGCCCGAAGGCTGGCCGCCCAGGTGGGGGCTTCCTCTCCTTGTCCTCGGCCGCGGGTGGCCCCGGCTGTTCTCGCTGAGGCCTGGTTGGCACCCTGCGGTGGGACAGGACGGGAAGCCCGCGGAGTCACGGGGGCACCTTGTGCCTGGCCCCTCCTGTCGCCAGCCTCCGCGTGGCTACCCAGGTGCTGGGGGATGCGGCTGCTGCCCTGGTGACCGTCCCAAGTGTGGCCAACAGTGGGGCACGGCGCCTCTGCATCCGCCACTGGGGAGCTGTGGGCGGGTTGAAGACAAGGACTCCGGCCCAAGGTCACAGCCCCATCCCATCTTCGTTGGGGGACGACCTAACGGGAGGGACGCTGCTCCCTGCATGTTGAACATGTCTGGGGCCCCAGGGGAGGGGTGCGCTCGTCAGAGATCTCCCCATAAAGCTGCCCGGCCTGAACCCAGTTCTGTTCCCTGATACGGGGATGTCAGCAGTGGCCTGTCACCGACCCTGGTGGCCCTTCCCTGGGGCGTTCTTGGCTGAGGGTGCGCTGCCCCAAGGCAGCTGGGCCCCATGCAGGTTGGGCGATGAAATCCTGGCAAGGGCTGTGACCTCTGCTGCTGGCCACACCACTCCAGACTGTCACCAACCAGCCGCCACACCCTGTGTCCCCTCAGGGTCCTGTCTGTTGGCAGGAGACCCCTGACTGCTCTTCGTCAATGAAAAGCCCACATCTCGCCAGGCATTTGTTTTAAAAATATTTTGGTAATTGTATCTTTGCACAATTGTCTTGCCTTGAAGTCTGGAGTGTTGTTTTACACAGTTGAATACATGCTTCTGAGAAAGGACCTGTGGGTTTCGCCGGCCAGCCAGACGGGTCAAGGCCCACGGACGGCTGGGGCCCCGTGGCCACCGGTGGGCAGGGGAGGCTGTCCAGAGGAGGGGCAGCTGGCCGAGTTTGTCTCGCACTCTCTCACACCCTCTTTTCCACAGTAGGGCCACAGGAGGGAGGGGCAGCCTGCTTGGCCCCAGGGTGTGGGAGCGAGGACTGTGCTCCCAGGCACACCATCCCCTTCCCATCAGAGGGAAGACCTACTTTCCGTGGCAGGTTCCCTGAGATCCCACTTTTTTGGGTGTGGGCAGCACTGGAAAAGCCTACCCAACCCGGCGGATCTGGGTCAGGTTCTCCAGGGGGACCACCTGATGGTCAGGGGGGGTCTCGGACTTCTCCCAGGGGGCCATTCCCTCTTGACCTGCCTGTCTTTGGGGAACACATTCCTGAATTTCACGGTCTCCTGGGAGCGGGGTGGCAGGTCAACAGCAGGGGAGGATCGAGAGCCACGCAGTGGCCCTGGAGGCTCCAGAAACGGGCGGCGTTCACCCTGCCCTGAGGGAATGCCCGAGGGTGGTGAGCCTGGGCCTCAGACACAGAGTGTGGGCCCTCGAAGTCGCCTAACCCTCTGGCCTCTTCCCCTTGACCTCTGCCACACCAGGCTGGACCTGGGGCTGCAGGAAGGACCCTGGGCCTGTGCAGGTAGACAAGCAGGCTGGGACAGAGGGCAGACTCGGCAAGCTTTATAACGCAGAAACACTCCGCTCTGGCTGTGCCCCGGGAGTGCTGTGGCCCAGCCGGCTTCCTGGCCTGGAGGCTACTGGACCCCACCCTCATTGTCCCCAGACTGACCAGGGAGATCAAGGCCCGGAGCAGCAAGGCCCTCTTGCCAAGGGGCTGCCAGTGCCCTGGAAGGACGTGTGGCACGGCTGCCCCAGGGATGCCTGGAGGTACAGATGCAGGACCTGGGTCGGGGGCCCTCCGGGTGGCCCCAGAACTCCACACCACTGAAAATGCTCCCAAGACGGGCTTATCATCCAGGTGAGCCATAAAACCTGGCCAGGAGAGAGGACCCTAGAGGTGAGGGCGGCAAGTTTATTCACTCAGCTCAAGGCTGGTGTATGGGGAAGGAGGCCAACAGTTTCTGGGGGCCGAGACAGGGCAGAGGCCCCTGTGAGGCCATGGGGAGGCCTGGGCTGTCAGAGACAAACTGGGGGCCCCCACAGTACTAGGGGAGGGCAGACTCGGTCATTTGAGGAGGCTTTAGACTGCTAAGCCCTGGTTGTTGGGGTCCAAGGTCAGTGCTGTTTCAGAGCTTGTGCTGGAGTTAAATCACCAAATCAAAGCTTATGCTGGGCTGTGAGGAGACGTGGGGGTGCCCAGAGTGCCCGGCCAGCCTGGGTGGGGGTGGTGACAAGTGGGTCAGCAGCAGGCGGGGCTGGTGCACAGGGGGCGGCAGAGCAGGGACACGCAGGAGGAGGGTCTACAGTGGGATGGGGGGCAGGGGGTGCGCTGGCAGCATGCGGGTGCTGGGCAGGGGGCAGCCCCAGAGCAGACGGGCGTGCAGCACACGGGTTTACAGCACATGGGCACGCAGCAGACAGGAACACAGCACACGGGCTTACGGCAGACGGGCACACAGCACACGGGCACACAGCACACAGGCACGCAGCAGACGGGCACACAGCAGATGGGCACGCAGCACTCAGGCACACAGCACATGGGCACACAGCACTCGGGCACGCAGCACACGGGCACACAGCACACGGACACACAGCACATGGGCTTGCAGCACACGGGCGCACAGCACACGGGCACACAGCACACAGGCACACAGCACACGGGCACGCAGCACACGGGCACACAGCACACGGGCACACAGCACACGGGCACACAGCACACAGGCACGCAGCAGACGGGCACACAGCAGATGGGCACGCAGCACTCAGGCACACAGCACATGGGCACACAGCACACGGGCACGCAGCACACGGGCACACAGCACATGGGCACGCAGCAGGCCTGCTGGCACGTGGAGGAGGCGCAGCAGGAGGGCTGGCAGCTACACAGCTGGCAGCAGGAGGGTGTGCACGAGCTGGTGCAGGCTGACTGGCAGGGGCTGCACCCGCCGCTCACGGGGGTGCACACGAGGGTCGGGCAGGGGGCCGGGGCGCAGCAGCTGGGGGCACAGCAGGGGGGCTCGCAGCAGCTCTCGGGGCAGTCGTCCCCCTGCCAGGAGGGGCCGGTGCAGGAGCCCCAGGACCCGGGCAGGCAGACCCGGCTGCCGTAGCTCAGGTCGCTGGAGCAGATGGACAGGGTGGAGGCGGCCATGCTGGGTGGTGGGCAGGAGGAGGGGGTGTGAGTGTGAGTGAATGTGTGCGGTGCCTGGGGGTGCAGGCCTTTGTATCTGGTCCGTGGCTGGAGCTGTTCTCACAGGAGGCTCACCTGCCCCCTCCCTTGCTGGTGGCTCACCAGGCCCGGAAAGCCTCAGATGAGTCAGGTGCCCTGGGGATGCCCCGGTGACCGCCTGACCCCTGTGGGGCCCTTGGGAAGCGGTGTTGAGGCCGCGCTGAAGTCAAGCTTTTCCTCCTGCAGGTCATGGGGTCTCCGGGGACTGTGACTCCGGGTGGCAGATGGCCGTGGTGGCCCCTGGTGGGCTGCGTGTGGCGTGAGGGTCCCCAGGGCCTGCGACTGAGTGCAGACCTGCTCAGGCGGCCTGGGGAGGGTCTGGGAGGACAGCCGGATCCCTGGGCCGGGAGGCTGCGTGCTGGCAGGGGCAGAGGGCTGTGCTGTGAGACCCTCAGGACTCTGTCCTCTGACTCATCTCTCGCAGCCACACCTGGGCGGCAGGGCTGGGGGCTCGCTGGGCTGGAGCGCCCCTGGGAGCCCACAGCATCCCTGGGGTGGCACATTGGCAGGGCGTCCCTGTGGGTGTGATGAGGCCGTGTCAGCAGTGGAAGGCAGGCTCTAGAGACTTTGGTGACCTGTGATGACCTGTAGGATCTGGCAGCTCTCTGGTGTGAGCTCAGGAGGAGGTACAGGGCAGCCAGCCGGCCACAGCTCCCTGCCTGGCCTGCGCCCATGGCTGCCAGGAGCGGACGCGGCCCGGCCTGGACTCTGGGTCTGGTGTTTCTCTGGATAGAATTCGCAAGTGGAGCCATCAGGGCTGGAGGTTTCTCTGTGGAAAGATTTTTAAATGATAGATTCAAAGAAGTCACAAAACAATGATCCGGGCCTCCCGGGGCCCTTCACTGGCGTCCCTTCAGGCCAAATCACAGCCAGAGCTCAGCCACGCAGGTCTCAGCCGCCACCTGGCTGCACGCCTTGTTTGGGTGTGCGTGTGTGTGTGTGCGTGTGGTCACGTGTGGATCCCACCACCGAGCACAGTAGGACAGTCAGGTGGTAGCCACCGGGCTCCTGTCTGGCTCTGCATGCCTGCGCCCAGGCACTCTCTCCGCAGCCCACAGCCCCCGTCTCTTCTCCATCTCTATTCTGTTGTTTCCAGAATGCTCAATGGCCACACAGGAGCCGCTCTCTGACACTGATAAACTTAGGTCCACGGCAGCCCATCCCGGTGCCGTGTGTGGTGTCCACTTGCTAGGCTCTGTGGCAGCGCGCTCCAGATGGCTGACCACCGCCTGTCCAGGGACAGGAGTTTGTGGGAGGGTGTGAACCACACCTTCAATGTCTTCAGCACACAGAGGGCTGCTTCTTCCCCTGGGTTCTGGTGTTTGTGTCTTCCTGGGGGGTTGTCTGTTTCAGGGACCCCGTAACCGTCCCTTGTGGTACCCGCAGTGAATGTGGGACCTGTGCGGGTGTCTCTCTTGCTATTACTGGCTAGTATCTTCTCTCCATTTTGCCGGCTAGTCTGGCTAATGAGCTGTCAATTCTACTGATCTTCTCAAGACATAGCTTTGGGTCTCTTTGATTTCCTGTATTGGTTTCCCACCTTGCTGCTTCCGCTCTGATGTTGTTACTGTCTTTCTTCTTTGAGCTTAAGTTGCCTCCTGCTGTCTTACCGTGGAAGCCGAGGCCATTCATCGGAGGACTTCATCTTCTCCTACATGGACCTTCAGGGCTATGAACTCCCAGCTGCTGTGGCCGGAGCAGCGCCCACAAGTTTCGACACATTGTGTTTCCATTTTCGTGCAGTTCAAAATATCTTCTGATTCCCCCTTTTCTTTCTTCTTTGATCCATGGGTTACTTGGAAGCCTATTTCCTTTTTAAATAGTCAGGATTTTGTAAGATCTTTCTGTAGCTGAGTTCTGCTTTAATTCCATTGTGATCAGAGAATATACATTGTGTGTCTTAAGTCCCTTCAAATCTAGAGACTTGTTTTACAAACCCAAATACGGTCCATCTCAGTAAATGTGGTCTATCTTGGTACATGTATTGCATGCACTTAAACAGAATGGCTATTCTGTTTGGGGATGGAGTGTCCTTTAAAGGTCAAATAGTTCAAATTGGTTATGCTATTGTTCAAGTTGTCCAAATCCCTTTTTTTCTTATGAATTTTATTAAAAATTTTTATATTGAGCTACATACAAAAAATGCCCAAATCTCCATGTAGAGCTGGTTGAATCTTGGCACATGTACACACATCACCCAGATCAAGGCACTAAACATTCTAGTTAATTGTCCCCCTTTACTGTTTCTTCCATTCCCCAGCCCGTCCCCTACTGCAACCAGCAGTCTGTGTTGTCTGTGTTTATGAGTCTGTTTCAGCTTTGTTTGTTGTTCACTTGTTTCACTTCTTAGAGTCAACATTTAGGTGAATTCACAGGGTATTTGTCTTTTTCTGTCTGGCTTATTTCATGTAACATAACACCCTCTGGGTCCATCCATGTCACAAATGGCAAGATTCCATTTGTTTTTAGGGCTGAGTAATATTCCTGTGTGTGTGTGTGTGTGTGTGTGTGTGTGCGCTCATGACAGCATCATCATCCATTCATCTGCATGGACATTCAGGTTGCTTCCCTATCTTGGATATTATAAATAATGCTGTAGCAGGTGTAGGAGTGCATATATCCTTTTGGAGTATTGGTTTTGTTTTCTTCCTGTAAATTGCCAGAAGTAGAATTTCTGGTCAGGTGGTATTTCTAGTTCTAGTTTTCCACGAAACCTCCATACAGCCCTGCAGAGCGGCCGCACCCACGCACGGTCCCACCACCAGTGCGTGTCTTTCCCTGTTGTCCACGTGTTCACCAACACTTGTTAATTCTTGCCTTGTTGCTATTAGCCGTTCTGACTGGCGTGAGGTGATACCTCAGTGTGGGTTTGATCTGCATCTCCCTGGTGATCAGTGATGTTGGGCATCTTTCCATGTGCCTGTTGGCCTCTGCACGTCTTCTTTAGAAAAATGTCTATTCGGGTCCTCTGCCTGAAACTGGATATTTTGTGGTGTTGAGTTGTAAGAGTTCTTCATATACTTTGGATATTATCCCTGATCTGATTTATCATTTGCAAATGTATTCTCCCACCCAGCAGGCTGCCTTTGTGTTTGGTTGATGGTATCCTTTGCTGTGCAGAGGCTTCTTAGTTTGATGTGGTCCCACTTGTCTATTTTTGCTTTTCTTTGCCCTGCCTGGGGAGACATATCCAGAAAGAAATTACTAAGACTGTTGTTCAAGAGTTTACTGCCTATGTTTTCTTCTAGGAGTTTTATGGTTTCTGGTCTTATTTTTAGGTCTTTCATCCATTTTGAGTTTATTTCTGTGTATGGTGTTAGACTTCCAGTTTCATTATTTTGTGTGCAGCTGTTTGGTTTTCCATCAGCATTTAGTGAAGAGACCGTCTTTTCCCCATTGCGTATTCTTGCCTCCTTGTTTCTCATCTATTAATTGACCACATAGGCATGGGTCTCCGGGGCCTGCCAGCAGGAGTCGAACACTTCCTGAGTGGGGGCGTCGGGCTGTATATACAAGATGACAGGAGGGCAAACTGTCTGGTGCAGAATGCAGAATGCCAATAAGCTTTATTCTGGCATGGCTTATATACACCTGAATTGCCTACAGAATAGATTCACACACCGTTCTCAAGGATCTCAATTCAATCACTTAAGTATTGCCCACAGATCAATACAATGGGCTGGTCCAGGTGGGTGGCCTTGAGATAAGACCTCCCTGCATTCCTGAAATACTTGTTCCTGGAATTCAGGAAACTTTTCAAGGTTTCTTTGAGTCAGGCCCGGTTCAGGCCTTAGATGGAGACTAGGCACAAAAACACAATCAGTCCTGTCCTGTACTCTTGGCTCCTTCTGTCCCAACCGCTCTCCACACATGGGTTTATTTCTGGGCTCTCTATTCTATTTCATTGATCTGTATGCATCTGTTCTTAGGCCAGGACCATACTGTTTTGATTACTGTAGTTTTGTAGTATAGTGTGTAACTAGGGAGTGTGATCCCCCCAGCTTTGTTCTTCATTCTCAAGATTTCCTGGGCTGTCTATATCCTTCTCGGTTTTCTGTCTCTTTGTTCCCTAAGTTATTTAGAGAGGATTACTGAAATCTCAGAATATACACTTAGATATGTCCATATCTCATTGCCATTTATCAGTTTTCTATCCATGCACTTGGAAGGTCCTACTAATAGGTGCATAACATTTGGGATTAATTGATTCCTTTATCATCATGAAATGGCCCTCTTGATCCCTGGCAATATTCTTTGATGTCAGATGTATACCTATGATGTTAGTGTAACTGCTGCAGCTTTCTATGATTAATGTTGGCATAATACATCCTTTTCCATCTTTCACCCTTAACCTGTTTTCATCTTCTATTTAAATGGAGTTTCCTCTAAGCAGCATAAATTTAGGCCTTCTTTTTGTTTTAACTGATCCACCAGTCTCTGTCTCTTCACTGGAGAATTTAGACCATTTACATTTACTGTGATTGTTGACATGGTGAGGCTTAGTGTCATCTTCCTGTTTTCTCTGTCCCATGTGCTCTTCCTTTCCCTTTCCCTGTTTTCTTTCTGCTGTTGGATTACTTGATTTTGTTTATAATTGATGTGATTTCCTTTGTTGCTTCCTAGCCATAGCTCTTTGTTTTGCATTCTGTTCACATTTTGTTTTGCATTATAGGGTTTCAGTATGTATCTTTAACTTAGTATCATCCATCTAGAAATCACAGTGGCCGCTGTGTGTGTGGTGTGAGGGCTCAGGAAGGTATATTCCACTTCTCCCTCTGCAAAGCACCTCCTCCCTGCTGGAGGGGTCACTGCAATCTGTATATGTAAACAAGCAGGTTCTTTACAGGATCTAAGGAAGGGTGATGCCCCCAGGAACAAACAGATGAAGCCGTCATGTTCAGAATTGAGATGAAGAGAAGGTGTCGCCCAGTCCCCTGGAATGGACTGGAGTGCTCGAGAGGCAACAAGGGGCTGGTGGGACTTATTTGGGTTCATGTAAGAGCACTGATTGGGTACTGGGGCTCCGTTACGTGCCTCTCTTTCTTTCTGTACAAAAGTAATGGTGCATTTGTTAGACTGGGTCCCCCGAGAAGTAAATGCCAAGTCAGGGTGGGTTGCAAGCAGTTTATTGTGGAAATGCCCGAGGTGGGTAAAGAGGAGCCCAGGGGCAGGAGGGAGAAACTTCAGGCATAGAAAGCTGACCTGACCCTCTGATTACAGAGTGGGAAGGGAGCAGGATGAGGGGGCAGCACCTCGGGCCACAGCCCAGCCCTGAGCCATGGCACCAGAGCAGAGGGGCCTGTGGGAGAGCAGAGTGGTGTCCTCCAGGACAGGGTGCCTGTGAAGCGGCGAAGACCAGTTGAGGACGCAGGACCCCCACACTGGCAAGGAGGGCTGCAGGGCCAGGAGGAGAAGGCGGGATGTTGGGATGGTTTCCCGCAGTGCCAGGACTCCCGAGGTCTTCTTGATTGACAGTGGCTGCAGGGCCACGTCCCAGCTCGTGTGGGGACGTTGGCAGGAGAGCACAGGTGGCCTCTCAGTGTCCTGTCGGGCCCTGGACTCCAGGATCTTCCTCGTTCTCTATCCCCATGAAACGTCATGGGATGTTACCTCCAGAGTCCTGGGGTCCTGGGGATGCACCCCCGCCCCCAGCCTCTGCCGCAGCCCACTTGGAGCTGGAGAGAAGACATAAAACAGCTCATAGGGTACAGAGAGCCAGCTTCTCAGGCAGGTGGCCAGGTGCTCCCACAGGACCGATGAGGGGTGGGACCGGAGGAGGGATGGGGTGGGAGAATCGGGTGCCTGTGAGGATGGGGGCCTGTGCTTGGGTTCTGGGATGGCCATGGAAGCAGCTGTTACATTCCTGGGACATAGAACAGATGTCCTACAGGTGTTCTTTCTGTGGGTTTAAACTCCTAGGGGAGGCTAAGTGCCAGTGTCTCTGAGCTCAGCCCTTCTGCTGAGGGACGGAGCCCTTCTGGCCTGGGGGTGATGAGTGGGTCAGCAGCAGGTGGGGCGGGTGCACACAGGGCGGCACAGCAGCGACAAGCAGGAGCCCGGGCGGCGGCAGCTGGGCTGGCAGAGGGAGGCAGGGGCACAGCAGGCGGGCTTGCACACGGGGCGGCAGATGAGGGACACACAGGAGGAGGGTCTGCAGCAGGATGGGGGGCAGGGGGTGGGTTGGCAGCACAGGGGTGCTGTGCAGGGAGCAGCCCCAGAGCAGACGGGCACACAGCACATGGGCTTGCAGTGCATGGGCACACAGCAGGCCTGCTGGCACGGGGAGGAGGTGCAGCAGGGGGGCTGGCAGCTAGACAGCTGGCAGCAGGAGGGTGTGCACGAGCTGGTGCAGGCTGATTGGCAGGGGCTGCACCCGCAGCTCACGGGGGTGCACACGAGGGTCAGGCAGGGGGCCGGGGCGCAGCAGCTGGGGGCGCAGCAGGGGGGCTCACAGTAGCTCTCGGGGCAGTCGTCCCCCTGCCAGGAGGGGCCGGTGCAGGAGCCCCAGGACCCGGGCAGGCAGACCCGGCTGCCGTAGCTCAGGTCGGTGGAGCAGACGGACAGGGTGGAGGTGGCCATGCTGGGTGGTGGGCTGGAGGAGGGGTGTGAGTGTGTGAATGTAAGAGAGGTGCTGAGGGCTGCAGCTTTTATACCCTTCCCGGGTGTGTGTGTTGCCCCCGCAGCACGCTGAGTGAGGCCCTCCCTTCCTGGTTGGTGCAGAGAGCTGCTGCAGGAGACCGGTCATTAGTGCTGGTGTATTTTCTGTAATTAGTTTTGCTCATTGAACTTGAGTTGTGTTGCAGGATGTTTTTCCAAACGTCCTTT
This sequence comes from Smutsia gigantea, assembly GCA_032199065.1. NCBI lineage: Eukaryota > Metazoa > Chordata > Mammalia > Pholidota > Manidae > Smutsia > Smutsia gigantea. The sequence goes on along the minus strand of JAVSCE010015869.1, from coordinate 112,328 downwards.
GTGTCGCTTCAGAAGTTATGGAGAATATTTGAAGCCAGTGTTGTTGAGTTGGACATTTAGATGTGGACACTTCCCCAAAGTGATGAACTTTGTTTCTATCTGCCCCAAGTTTGGACAACCAACACTGTGGGGGTGGAGTACATCGACACATTTAAACACGTGTGACATGAAACCTGCACATATGACAAACTATAAATGGTGCAGAGGAGTAGATCACAGAAAGCTCCCTTCCCTCCACCCCCTCCCCCGAGGTCCCTGTGTCTGTTTAAAGAGAAGGCTCATTATTTCAGTGTCTGAAGGACTGGCTCTGCCTCTCTTCTCTTGCTCTCCTGTGTGACATACTCAGATGTGGCTCTGTCACATGTCAAGCTATCCTCTGGCATTGTTTCATTTCCATTTGTCATGGTAAAAGATCATACTTTTTCACAAATGGTAGTGGGTTTTACATTTTGGGAATCCTCGTATGTCTGAGAATGTGTCAATGTGACACTTTATGATAGTTTGTCTGGGTGTAGAATTCTGATCTGAAATAATTATTTCCTCACAATGTTGAAGACAGACTTCCACTTGTTTGTTTGTCCAGCATTCCTGCTGAGCATCTGAAGCTGTTCCTTTTTTGTTTTTTATCTTTTTTTTTGTACTCTGCAGGAGCACTTGGTTTTCTTTTTATTCTTGTTGTATGTGTTTTGGTGTCCAGGCTTGTATATCACTTCTTTCTGTGGTTGGAGCTCACTGAGGCTTTTGGGGTGAAAGCTCATCTCAGGAGATATTTTTGTTCTATTAAAAATTTTATTTGGTCTTTCCTGGATCCCTTTGTGATCCTATTAGATGTCTGAACTTCTGGAAATAGCTGTCATGTCTCAAAATTTTCTTTCACTTGCCCTTTGTTTATCCTTTGCTGCCTTCTCTAGGAGATCCTCTTGATCTTCAGACCACATTTCAGTCTTTAATCATTTCTAGCCTATTATTTGGCCTTTACATTGACTTATTTACAATTTTTTAATCTTCAGACATCATTACCTGATTTTTTCTTGTTCTGCAGCTTGATTTCATCTTGTGACATGAATAAGATGTTCCCCATAACTGAGCATGTCAGTGTTTGTTTCTACAAGCTTCCTGCGATTTCTTAAGCCATGCATTCATTTGACATCAGATAAGGCCTGCTCTCAGTGTCAGTTTACCTGCTTTTCTAAACAAAAGACAAAAAGGACTTAGCTACTTTGTATTTGTGCATTTGGATCCTGTTCCAATTTATAAATGAATTTGTTTCCATCCACTTCTCTTTTCTACAAACATATAGAGGGTCCGGTGAGCCCTTTTTGTTTTTATACCACTTTGACTTAGTTTTCCTTATAACTGGCTAGATATCTTTTCAGTGGCTCTTGTTGGGGTTGTAAGAAAACCATTTGCTTAATCTACCTTCCAGAGTTGAAGAGTTTGGTGATGCTTTAGGGAAAGGATAGAAATAGTAATAACCACACTAGTATGGCAGGTGCTATCGGTCCTTCAGGCGCAGACATTCAGGCCCTGCCTGAACCCATTCCAGGTCCACCGCGGCGTGTGGCGCTGCTCTGGGACCCACTCTCACAGATGCAGAAATGGAGACCCTGCGACGGGCAGGGAACCTGAGACCCCGTTATGTCAGAACGGGTTTGCTCTGCTGTGCCCCCCCCCCCCACCCCAGGGCTGTCCCCGGGAAGCCTTGGGTTTTGTGTGTGGGAATGTGGAGGGGATGTGGCCTTGAGGCTAGTGGCATTTAGGAAGCCTGATGCAGGTATGTGATTTTCTCTTCCCTTCTCACAGCTGTCTCTGGGGTCCAGCTCAGCCAAAGGGGTATGAGGACCCTCACCATCCTCATTGGTATATTTCATTTATATTTTCTCCCTTGTGGTCCGTGTCCTTTTGTGTGGCTCCCTTCTCCATTGTCTCTGCACGTCCACAGTACCTTTCAGCTGCCATAGCCTTAGCCACAGCTCTTCAAGGGTCCCTGGCCCAAGTCCAGGCCACCCTCCCTGAGACAGGCCCCTATGGATCCTGGAGCAGTTGTTTGGGGCTGGCAGGGTAGTTTCAGTGAAAGGTCCAATGAAACAGTGATTTTTAAAAACAGGGAAAAATCTCTGGGCATCTGAGCTTGGGCCCAAGTGCAGTGATTCGCCGGTCCTGGCTGGGCAGACAGGGAGGTGCTGGGGGAGATGAGACTCGGGGAAGCTGGTGGCCATGCCAGCTGTGAGGGACACACATTTCATTTTTCCTTTCCAGAACGTGTGCTTTCCTTTTATTTCACTCTGTTATTGGCTAGGATGCCGAGTAGAGCGAAAGCCAGGGGCAGAGGCCGTCCTCTCCTGCTCCTGAAGGTGACTCAGGTCCCTTCTGCAGCTGCTGGCTAAGCTGATTCTCCCAGTTCGCGGCAGAGTTTTGACCAAATTCTTGTGGTTTATCTCTATGCCTAGTTTACCAAGCATTTTGCTTTGGGCTTTTAAGTAAAGAATAAGTTGAATCCTGGGTGTGTGTTCATGTGTATGTGTTTGTTAATCTGTTGAGAGTTCTAATGGCTTCTCTTTCCACTTCCTAGCATAGTTAATTTTATCATTTCCAATCTGCATGCTGAGATATACTCCACCTGATAATGATTTATTATTAATTTAATATTAAATTTGTGAGCACTTTATTTAGAATTTCTTGCTTTATATTCTTAGGTGAGATGGGTACGCAGTCATTCTTCCTCTCCCATTGCTGCTGGTTTTGGTATCCAAGTTTTCCAGCCTTACTAGATAAATCCAGAGGACTTCTGGCTTATTCTAAGCTCTGGAATGTTTAAATTCATAGGAAAGGCCTCTTGTGTTGAAGGCTGATGGTATAAACCTTTACAACTGAATCTGTGCCTTTTGAAGAATCAGACCTGTAAATATCTTTTCAATATTTTCTTTCATTTTGATAGTCACCGTAGGTAATTTATATCTGTTGGAACATGGCATATTTCATTTATATTTTTAGATTTTAGGATAAATTTATGCATATTACTTTCTTATACTTAAAGCAAAAATCTCTGAATCTGTGAGCCTATTCCTTTTCCATTTTTAATGTGTTTATTTTTATTACACTTGCCAGAGCTTTTGACATTTTATTGGTGCTTTTAAAAAGGTAGGCTTTTGTTCTGGATTTCATTTATTTTTCTTGTAAATCTTTTAAAGTTCATTCCTCCCTCTCTTTTCAAATTTATTTTTTAAAGTATTTTTTTCTGTACAGTATTGAGTCAGATGCTTAAATTCTACTTTCCCTCCCATACATTTTTGTTAGCAATACTTTTCCACACTGTCTTATTTTTGGCATAGTGTTTTCAATATCATTAGTTGCCAGTCTATAATATCCACCTTCATTTTTGCTGTAAAACAGAAGTTCTGTAGAAAGGGGCTAAAACATCTCCAGGTGGGTGGGTGTGCACTTTCAGACATTCCTGGGGTCGGGGGTCGTCACAGAGGGATGCCGTTTCTGCCTTTAGGGCTGGGAGCACCCTTCTTAGAACAGCCGTTGAGGCAGGCATCTGGACACATTCTGTGCTCGCTTGAGGGACGGGTCAGCGTTCTGACAGAGATGGCCGAGTAAAGCTTTTGAAGTTCCCGGGGCGGAGGACTCCCAGGCTCCTGCCGGGTGAAGGCTGGCACAGGGAGTGCACATCAGAGCGCGCTTCCCTCAGCCTTTGGCAGAGACTGGCCTCTGACGGGTCTCCTGTTGGTATGACTCGGGCTTTGTAACTTTTTCCTTTTCTAGAACCTTGCAGAAATTTCTCCTTGTAGCTCATTGATTTCACCAGCATCCCATCCCCTGGGTATCCCTGGGATGCTTTCATTGGCTCATTTTGATCTCATCGCTCACATCTTCCAGCTCAAGGAGCATTTATTCTAAGATTCATTCGGTCATTGTCTTCATTCGTGGGGCTCTGTCCTTCTGGGGTGCTGGCCAGGATGGCAGATACTGGGTTTCCCAGATTTGCCCTCCTGTGTCTTATAGCCTCTTGTCTCCATCTCTTTGTTCTTCTGCCGTGTGCTGGGGGTGAATCCTTGCCTGGTCCTCCCAGTTGCCCTTTTAGCTTTTGTCCGTGTTGCGGTCTGTCACGCTGACTCTCTGTTGACTCTTATTTTTATTTGGAGTGCAAGGCTTTTAGTTTCCACGAACTCTGAGTATTTCTCTCCCCTCTCTCCCTCCTCCTATTGCTCTTGCTCCCCCCCCCCCCAATCGCATCCTGTTCTTCCTTAGGAAGCGACAGCCTCTCCACTTCCTTGGTCCCTGTTTTATCATTTGTCCAGGGTTTTGCTTCTTGTGGAGGCCCTTGGTTGTTATTCACAGTTTTATGTGCGTGTCTGGATTGATTATCGATGGCAGGCCTTCTGCCCAAGAAGACGTATCCCTCTAAGTGGAGAGCTGACGCCTGGGGCTTTGAGCAGAGGGGGAGCTTGTCTGCCAAATGACTGCTTTGCTGATGGTGCTAGGTTCTCTCACTACTCTGAGTACATCAGTTTTTATCTGGATGCAGGGGAGCTGAAAGCATTGGTCGGTAAATCAGCAAACACTGGAAATGGAGAGAGGTTTTTGTTTTAACAGATTTACTGAGATATAATTCACATGCCATGAAGTTCACCCACTTTGACGTGTATGTCCTGTGTTCAGTACACTCACAGAGCTGTGCAGCCCTCACCATTACCTAATTTCAGAGCATTTTCAACCTCCCGGCCAAATCCCTTGTGATGGCGAGCAGCCACTCCCCCTTCTCCGGCAGCCCCCCGCCCCTGCCTCTGTGGACACTCCCATTCTGGGCATCTCTCTAAGCGTGGCCTTCTCTGACTGGCTCCTCTCACCCAGCATAACGTCCTCAGGGTTCACCCACATGCACGCGGGTCAGCGCTTGGCTCCGATGTGTGGCTGCGTGTGCCCCACCGGGCAGCAAGGCCACCTTTGCTACATCCGCTTCGGGTGACGGGGCTTGTGCTGTTCCCTTCTGGTTACTGAGGGTAGTGCTGCCATGAATATGTGTGTGCAAGCTTTTGTTCAGAGACCTGTTTTCAGTTCTTTTGGGTAGACGCCTAGAAAGGGGCTTGCTGGGTCATGTTGTGACTCTAGGTCTGACACTCTGAGGAACTGCCTTGCTGCGCCCAGGACTGGGGCTCTGATGGAGCAGAAGAAAACATCAGTGGGGCATTCTCCAAGGGGCAGGGCTGCGATCTCCACAGGAGTACAGGGCTCCCCAGGAACCTGGTCCACGGCATGGGTGAGAGCATGCGGGGTGACAGGACCGAGTGAAGGAGGTCAGGGAGAGAGCCTAGGCCCTCTGTGCAGCTCTCCTGAGCCTGTGGTGGCCAGAAGGCCCAGAGAGGCTCAGACCCACTGTGCCGGAGCTGCCTCCAAAGCGTGAGGGCACTCGCAGCCCCTACAAAGACGCGGGCCCCCGTAGCTGCTGTAGAACCACAGAGACCAACATCTCTGCTGCTTGGCGCCTCGTCTTATCTCTTCACAGGGACCTGGCTTTGCTCCCAGGAAGGTGGATAAGCCTGCGTCAGCTTGGCTTCTGGCTCTCGGGGAGGCCCCGCTGCCTATTCTGGGGGGTCTGCTGCAGGGAGGAGCGAGGGAGGGAGGCCGCTGTTCTGACCTTGGCGAGCACTGTGGGGATGGGACGGGGGCAGGAGGGGCCTGGTCCTGCTCGCCCACTGTCTTTGCCTGGCCACCTGGCTGGCTGTCCTCTGTGTCTGCTTGCTCGGGTCCAACTGCTCCAGCAGGGTGGGGTCTGGGACCTCAGATGGGCACAGCTGCCCAGCAGCCGAGTGCATTGACTTTGCACCCCATGTCCCATGCGGCCCCTGGGAGCACGGCTGTGCCCCGGGCCCTAGGGCAGCAGGCAGAAGCCAAAGGGCCGTTCAGAGGAGACCTGGGAGACCTGGGCTGTAGAAGGGGCCTTGGGTCTGCCTGGGGCTCAGGGGTCTGCCTGTTTGTGGGGCACAGTCCTCAGGGCTCCTTGCAGGGAGCAGAGGAGGATGGGGCTCAGGGAGCCGGGACTGTGGGTGCATCAGACGGGAGGTGGGGGTCTGGGAGCCAGAATCCTGGAGGCGGCCCCAGGGTGGCTGTGCGGGGCCGGCATCCTCGGGCAATGTGGACCGTCGCCCACACCTGGGCTGTGCCCCACTGGCCACGCCTGAGAAGGCCCGGGGAGAAGCCAAGCTTGTGGGTTCCCGTGTCTTGCTGGCAGGGGTTGAGGACAGCTGGAGGAGAGGCCTTCTTTCTGGCTGCCAGGATTGACACTGTGATCCTTGGGCTGGTCTCCCTAGTGGCAGTTGGGTGGGCGAGGCTGCTGGGTATGGGGCCAGGCATAGACAGGCTGCCCGGGCCTGGGGGCCGCCAGTGGGCTGGGAAGGGGCCCATGGCTGCTGAGGGTGGGGAGTGGGGGGAGGGGCTCTCTGTGCCCCATGACCCCTGGCCTTGGTCCCAGAGACAGTTTCCTGAGGTGTGAAGGGGGCCAGGGGCTGGGGCTGGGGATCCCACAGGGCTCAGAAGGGGTTTGGCCTGTGGGGTGCACAGAGGCCGGCACCAGGTGTTCTCCATCCCACGTCCCCCAGTATGTCCATGGACAGGACAGCAGGTCAGAATGAGACAGTAGTGGCTTTATTAGGACTTGGAGTGACATCACTGCCTGTGGTGGGACAGGCCTGCTGGGACTCAGGGGCACTGGTGGAGCTGCTGGGGTGTCCCTGTACCGCTAGCATCAGGAGGGACTTGGGCAGCATCCCAGGTCCCTGAACCAGGAGCTGGGTCAGGAGGAAGGGCTTGCCTGCCCATGTGGTCATGGAAGTCAGAGGGGAGCAGTGGGCTGAGGGTTGGCCTCCTGCTGGAGAAAGGACCCTGGATGAGGTCTAGGACGGGTCAGCAGCAGGACTTCTGGGCCAGGGCGGTGCCACAGCAGGCAGGGCGGGCACACATGGGGCGGCAGAGCAGGGACACGCAGGAGGCCGGGCGGCGGCAGCTGGGCTGGCAGGGGGAGACAGGCAAACAGCAGGCGGGCCTACACACGGGGCAGCAGATGAGGGACACGCAGGAGGAGGGTCTGCCGCAAGACGGGGGGCAGGGGGTGGGCTGGCAGCATGGGCAAGCTGGGCAGGGGTCTGCCCCAGAGCAGACAGGAACACAGCACATGGGCTTATGGCAGATGGGCACACAGCACATGGGCACGCAGCACACGGACTTGCAGCACACGGACACGCAGCACACGGGCACACAGCACTCGGGCACGCAGCACACGGGCACACAGCACACGGGCACGCAGCACACGGGCACACAGCACACGGGCACACAGCACACGGGCTTGCAGCACACGGGCACACAGCACACGGGCACGCAGCACACGGGCACGCAGCACACGGGCACACAGCACACGGGCACGCAGCACACGGGCTTGCAGCACACGGGCACGCAGCACACGGGCACACAGCACTCGGGCACGCAGCAGGCCTGCTGGTATGGGGAGGAGGTGCAGCAGGGGGGCTGGCAGCTAGACAGCTGGCAGCAGGAGGGTGTGCACGAGCTGGTGCAGGCTGATTGGCAGGGGCTACACCCGCCGCTCACGGGGGTGCACACGAGGGTCGGGCAGGGGGCCGGGGCGCAGCAGCTGGGGGCACAGCAGGGGGGCTCACAGCAACTCTCAGGGCAGTCGTCTCCCTGCCAGGAGGGGCTGGTGCAGGAGCCCCAGGACCCGGGCAGGCAGACCCGGCCGTAGCTCAGGTCGCTGGGGCATATGGACAGGGTGGAGGCGGCCATGGTGGGTGGTTGGCTGGAGGAGGAGGTGTGTGTGTGTATGGGCCAGGGCTTTTATACCCCTCCTGGGTGTGTGTGTTGCCCCAGCAGGACACACTCTCCCTTCCTAGCTGGTGTTTTGCACTGCGAGGACTGTCATTAGGGCCAGTTTTGTTTTCATGACATGTTTTCACTCAGCTTGTAAAAGTCAGATGGGGCTGGGCAGGCTGGCCATCCTGGGCCTGCGCCTGGCTCCTGCAGAGATACCTGGCGGGAAGGCACAGCCTCCCTGTGGCTGACCATGGGGCTTCCACCTGGCGGGTTATGTGCCGAGGCTCCAGGGGATGGCTCTAGGTCTAGGGCCCATGCTCCGTGTGGGTTCCTGTGTGCAGGCGCTCCCCTGGAGCAGCTGGCCTGGCCTGTGATGGGGAGAGAAGAGGTCAGAGGTGCCCGGTTTGGGAAAGAGGCAATATGGGGACAGAACCCTCCTGGGAAGGCTCTGGGAACCTCGCTGATCCGCACCCACCAAAGACAGCAAGGAGGGTGAGCCTGAGTATGGAGAGGGCCCCTCCGCATGAAGCAGAAGGGGTGCTCCCGCAAGGCCTGAGGTCCTGGTTTGTTAGGAGGAACAGATTCAGGGACTGACTTTTGGGTCCTAAAGCACATCCTCTGGAGCCCATGGTCCATTGTCCTGGGGAGGCAGGTTGCAGGTCAGGGCCTGCCTGAGCTTGCATCTGGAGGAGGGGGTATCGAGTGAAGGTGATATGGAGAAACTCTGGAAAATTCATCAGCAGCATAATTTCCATCAAAACCCAAAGGGAATCGTTTTTTGGTACAAAATGAGGATTTGAACTGGCAGAAGATACTTGCAATATTCATGATGGATGAAAGGTTAACATGAAAATTAAGAAATCCTTGCAACTAGAACAGGAAAAGATACAAAAGAATCCCATACAAAATCCAAAACGTTCATATTTCCAATAAGCATATGGAAAGCAACTTGATCTCATTGATAATTAACATTTCTCAAATTCAGCATGAATGTCCCACCTGTGAGATGAACCAAGATTCACAATATTGATCATTTCCAGTGCTGCTGAGCATGGGCGCCTCACTGAGCAGGTGTGACTTTCTGAAATCGCGATAACATATAGTATAAAATTTACGATGGATCCATTTTACAGTGTGCAATTCAGTGACATTGTGTACGGTCACAATGGTGTACAATCATGGCCTCTATCTTGTTCCAGAACATTCTCATCACTCCAAAAGGAAATCCAGTACTGCCAGCCCTGTCAATCCCTAGTTTGCTTTCTGTCTAGCTATGGATCTGCTCTGCACATTTCATGTAACAGGAATCCTACAATATGGGTTTTTTCTGTCTGAATTCTTTTACGTAGCCTAGTGTTTTCCAGGTTCATCCACACTGTAGCATGTATCAGTGCTCTGGTCCTTTTCATGGCTGAATAATATTCTATTGTGTGGATATGCCACATTTTATTTACCTATTCATCAGTCAATGGACATTTAGGTTGTTTCTACCTTTTCGCTAATGTGAATAGCATTGCTATGAACATTTTTGTACAAGCTGTGTTTGAACATATCTTTTCAACTCTTTTGAGTTTATATCTAGGAGTAGATTTGATGGATTATATGATAACTGACTGTCGAACTCTTGAGGAACTGCCAGACTGTTTAACACAGTGGCTGTACCATACTCCATTCCTACCAGCAGTGTACAAGGATTCCAATTTCTCCACATACTCCCAGACATTTCTTTTTTCAATCATAGCCACTATAGTGTGTGTCGGGGGGTGGCATCTCATTGTGGTTTTGATCTGCATTTCCTTAATGACTAGAGATACTGGGTTTCCTTTGATGTGCTTGTTGGCCATTTGTGTTCTTCTTTGGAGAAATGTCTACCAAAGTGCTTTGCCCATTTTTCATTGGTTTGTTGGTCTTTTGATTGAGTTGTAGGAGTTCTTTACGTCCGCTGGACACTATACCCCTATCAGAATTGTGATTTGCAAATGTTTTCTCCCATTCTGTGGGTTATATTTTCACTCTCTTAATAGTGTCCTTTGATGCACAAAAATTCTTAATTTTGATGAAGTCTAATTTATTGATTTTGTTTGTTGCTTGGGTTTTTGGTGTCATATCTAAGAAACCATTGCCAAATCCAAGATCATGCAGATTTACTCCTTTCTTCTAAGGGTTTTATAGCTTTAGCTCTTATCTTTAGGTCTTTGATCTATTTTCGAGTTAATTTTTATATATGGTGTGAGGTGGGGTTCAACTTCATTTTTTTTGCATGTGAATACACAGTTATTCCAGTACCGTTTGTTGAAGAGATTATTCTCTCCCAATCGAATGGTCTTGACAGTCTTGCTGAAAACCAATTAACCATAGATTATATCTGGACTTTCAATTTTATTCCGTCAGTCTATTTTTCTGTCTTTATGCTAGTACCACTGTTTTGATTACTGTAGCTTTGTGGTAAGTTTTATTTCTTTCTTTCTTATTTGGATGTCTTTTATTTCTTTTTCTTGCCTAATTGCTCTGACTAGAACTTCCAGTACAATGTTGAATAGAAATGGTGAGAATCCTTTTCTTGTTCCTGATCTTAGGGGAAAGGCTTTCAGTCTTTCAACATTGAGTATGATAGTAGCTGTGGGTTTTCATAATGCCCTCTTTTATGTTGAGGAAGTAACCTTCTATTCCTATTTTGTTGAATGGTTTTATCATGAAAGAGTGTTGGCATTTGTCTAATGCTTTTTCTGCATCAACTGAGATGATCATGTGCATTTGCCCTTCCTTCATTCTATTGATGTGGTTCATTACACTGATTGGTTTTCCTATGTTGAATCAGTCTTACATTCCTCAGACAAATCCCACTTGGTTTTGGTGTATAATCCTTTTAATGTGCTGCAGGATTTGGTCTGACTGTATTTTGTTGAGGATTTTTAAATATTTATAAGGAATATTGGTCTGTAGTTTTTTTGTGTGTGTTTGGCTTTGAAATCAGGATAATGCTAACCTCATAGAATGAGTTAGGAAGTGTTCCCTCATCTTATGTTTTTTGGAAAAGCTTGAGAAGGGTTGGTGTTAATTGTTCTTTAAATGTTTAGTGTAATTCAGCATTGAAGCCATGTGGTCCTTGGATTTTCTTTTTGGGAGGTTTTTGATCAGTGACGTAGTCTCATTACTTGTTTTATGTCTATCCAGCTTGTTTGTTTTTTCTTCAGTTTGTTCACTTACTTTAGATCAAAAGATACAAACAGACTGAAAGTGGAAGGGTAGAAGTGATATTTCATGCATTTAGTAACCAAAGAGAACTGGATGGCTATAGCAAACACAGGCAAAATGGACTTTGAGTAAAAAATTGTGGTAGGAGACAATTAAGGACATTTTACATTGATAAAGGGGTCAATATAGCAAGAAGATGGAGCAGTTATAAGCATATACACTCTTAGCAACAGACCCCAAAATATGTGAAGCAAAAATGGACAAAACTTAAGAAATAGACAGTTGCAGTACTTTGATGAGTCATTTCCAATTATAAAAATGAAATAATAGAATAACTGGATCCAAGATCAATAATAAAATAGAATAGTATAAGCCAACAAGACCTAAGACATATGTAAAACACTCAACTCATCAGCGGGATACACATTATTTTCAAGTGTACATGGGACATTCTCCAGGTTATATTTTTTGTTAAGCCACAAAAAATATCTCAGTAAGTTTTAAGATATTGAAATCATACAAAGTCTGACCACAATGGAAAGAAACTAGAAACCATTAACAGAAGGAAAACTGGAAAATTCACAAATATGTGGAAATTAAATGATATAATTAAATAACCAATGGGTCAATGAAGAAATCACAAGGGAAGTTAGAAAATACTTTGAGATGAATGCAAATGAAAATGCAACAAACCAATATTTGTGGGATACAGCAAGAACTGCTCAACACTATTGCTGTCAACAGCAAGGGGTCTACGCGGCTCTGTGGGTGCAGGGAGGGAAGCACAGAGGGGGTCAGTGAAGACAGAAACGGGAAGCGTCCTCATACCAGGCCTGGAAAAGATTGGGGGAAAGCCTGGAAAATCACAGGTCACCTGTGTGAACCATGCAGGACCAGCTTCCTGGGTGGGGCTAGTGCCCTGGAAGGAACACCTTCTGGAAGGTACACCTCCTGGAAGGTACACCCACCCCAGGTGACTGTCCCGGGGTATTTCCTCCCGTGTCGGCAGGTGCCCTCACCCGGTGCCAGCGTTGCCTTGAGGTCAGTGGGCTGCTGTCTGTGGCCTTGGCTACATCCAGACCTGCCGGGGGTCCTCAGGTCACAGAGGCCCTGCAGCCCTGACTCCTTGTCCCTCAAGCTCCCAGATGAATCTAGACCCACAGGGGGGTCCTTGGGCAGCACACGGGACCCTGCGGGCCCTGCCACCCCCCTTAATATCTTGTTTCCACACTTGGTCGTTCACCCTGGGAGCTGGGAGCAGCTCCTCCCTCCCTCATCATGTTTCTTCTCATGGGCAGAACCCACGGGGTCCACAAGGGGCCCCCAGGACCCCCAGAGGCTGTGCTGTGTGGAGGCCCTGGCCCTGCTTCTTGGCAGGTGACTCTGCGGCCAGTTTTCCCAAATGGGACAGTGGCAGAAAAGGGTCCAGGAGCAAGAGAGCCCCCAGACCACAACAAGGCTCAGGTGACCAGATTGGGGGAAGCCCAGAAACAGTGGCCTCCCTGGGCGACAGTTGGGGGTCCCACTCGGGGGCCCTGCCCAGAGCATTAGCCGTGCCTTCTGGGAGTTCCCAGCCTCAGTCCTAGAAATATTCATGGCCGGAGGAGACAACGTCTGGTCAAAACCCTGAGAACCCCTCGCCCCCAAGAGGTCCAAGGAAAGGAAGCGGTGACGTGAGGCAGTGGGTTTATTGGGGAACTGAGGGTGGAAGTGGAGGCCCAGGGACCCAAGGAGCAGAGACACGGGGAGGGAAGGGCAGGTGACCAGAGGCCAGGGGAGGTGCCTCCTGGGAGGCAGAAGTCAGAGGTCAGGTCAGGATGGTGGACACAGGGGGGGATCCCATCCTGAGGGGGCAGCCGCCTAACACAGGTCAGGACCAGACTGGGGGGGGGGCTCGGAGGACCAGTCCTGGGGTGGACCTGAGCCCAGCTGGCCTGGGATCTAGCGGGTCAGCAGCAGGCGGGACGGGCACACACGGGGCGGCAGAGCAGGGACACGCAGGAGGCCGGGCGGCAGCAGCTGGGCTGGCAGGGGGAGGTGGGGGCACAGCAGGGGGAGGTGGGCCTGCACTTGGGGTGGCAGATGAGGGACATGCAGGAGGAGGGTCTGCAGCAGGACGGGGAGCAGGATGTGGGCTGGCAGCACAGGGGTGCTGGGCAGGGGGCAGTCCCAGAGCAGACGGGCACACAGCACACGGGCTTGCAGCACACGGGCACACAGCACACGGGCACGCAGCAGGCCTGCTGGCACGGGGAGGAGGCACAGCAGATGGGCTGGCAGCTAGACAGCTGGCAGCAGGAGGGTGTGCACGAGCTGGTGCAGGCTGATTGGCAGGGGCTGCACCCGCCGCTCACGGGGGTGCACACGAGGGTCGGGCAGGGGGCCGGGGCGCAGCAGCTGGGGGCACAGCAGGGGGGCTCGCAGCAGGGGGGCTCGCAGCAGCTCTCCTGGCATCTGTCCACTTGCCAGGATGGGCTGGTGCAAGCACTGGGTGAGCAGATCAGGCCGCCACAGCTCAGGTTGCTGGAGCGGACGGACGGGGTAGATGCAGTAATAACACAGGTCCCGGGGCAGCAGGTGTTGGCCATGTTGGAGGCTTGTGCTGCAAGGTGAGTGCTTGCTGTGTGAGTGCTGGGGATGAGTGGAGTGCTCTGGGTATCAGAGCTTTTATACCCCTCTCTGGGGTGCAATGCCTTCCCTTTCCTTGTTATTACTCAGAGTGTTTCCTGACAACTCTTATTAGTCTATTTGCTGTGAGATGTTTGTAACACTGTCCCCAAGAATTTTTAGTGTGTCTGCTATTGGCTGGTCAGTTGTGTCTGAAAGCCAGTGCTGAGATGTGTTGTCTGTTGGTTGAATGGCTCATGAGTTAGATATGTTTGTAAAACGCTTGGGTCCTCTTTCCATTTTTGCTGTGTCTTTGTTGTAAATTCTGGCCTCAGCAGATGTTCCACACGTGTTCCAGGCCTCCTTCATTTGGCTTGGAGAGTGCCCCCGCCTCCTGTTCCATGCACAGACTCAGGTGGGACCCTGTGGTCTCTGCCATCCCCTTAGTATCTTGCTTGTTTCCATGCCTGGTCATTCACCCTGTGAGCTGGGAGCAGCTCTTCCCTCCTCCCTCTACAGCCCTTCTGTGTGCACATCGCTCCCAGTGTCCATCCAGATGCCATGTTAGTTCCCCCGTTTATCTCACAATTACCAAATAATGTGCATATTCTGTTATTTCTTGAGTTTGGGGTTTTAAAGGTGAGCTGGTTTTCTGATGTGGAGGAAAGCACTCTTTCTTGTTTTCCATCAGTCCTGTAAAAAGTTCCTCTCATCCCAGCTTTGGAAGGCAGTAATACCCCAATATTTGGTTAAGTTGGTGTTAGAATCTGTATTATTTTAATCAAGTGAGTATTGCTGATAGCCAGGTCTGTGTGGTGGAACCAGATTTAATTTCCTTACTTGTACATATTTTGTTTTTGCTAGTGTATTTCCTTTCTTAGAGTTAACAATTGCTTCCTATGTTTGCTTATTGTTTTCTGTATGTCTATCATTAAACCATGCCCAAACTCTCTGACTTATTCATCCACAAGCCCCACTCACTCAAAAGGTTCAAACAGAGCACGTAATTCATCAGCTTCATTTATTTTTTGGAAACATCTCTCCCAGAGTCCTTCTAGGGATCTCCCTTCACCATTATCCTTGGGTTTTCCTTTATCTTTCTCCTATCGTGGATGTCTTATTTCCTGAATGCTGTGTCTTTTTTTTCATCTGGGTTTTTGCCCTTATTTTGGTGAAGCACACCCTCTAGTAGTTTTCTGAAAATTGGTGCATGGGAGATAAATTTTTGAACACAGTAGCATAACTAAAAATGACTTTGTTCTGCCCTTATGCTTGACTGATAGTTTAGCTGGGTATCGTCTCTGCACTAGAAGTTTTCCCTTAGGAAATGTCATTGGCGATGTAGAATGTCTCCAGAATTCTAGGTGTTCCCTCATGCTCTTTCTCAGTTAACCCTCCTCTCTAAGGAGCTGTCACCACTCCACCTTCTCTCCCCATTGGTTAGTTTTGCCTGTTCCATCTACTCTTTTGCATATGGCTCTTTTTGCTCAACAAAGCATGGCATGTGATAAGCACCTGTGTTGCTGCCTGCATCAGCAGTTCATTCTTTGTTGGCAGTGCTGTAAATCATTGCACCCAACCCTGCTACCCATTATTTATCCATCCTCTTTCCCAGTGATGGAAATTTGGATGATTTTCAGGTTTCTAATATTAATAATGCTGCTATAAAAATTCTGGGATGTTCTGTTTCTGATGGATATATTTACGAATTTCTCTTCAGTGTACACATGGGGGTGGAATGGCTGGTCTTATGATAGGCATATATCAGTTTAGCATATATTACCTGACAACTTTCTAAAGAAATTTACATTCCCACTAGTCAATTTTATGAATTTCAGTCAGTCTATATCCTGTATAACATGAGGATTGTCACCCTTTTCAAATTTTATCCATTTTGGAAAGTATGTAGGAATACCACATCATTGCATTAATTTGCATTTCCTGATGAAGAAAGCTAGTGATTGAACATTTGGATATCTCTCCTTGTGAGGTGTCTGTCCAAGTCATTTGCTTGCTTTTTAAAAAATAGGGTTATTTGTACTTCTTATGATTTATATAAATTTAGTATATATTCTAAGTATGAGTTATTTGTTGTATATATGCAGTGGTGTGCTGGTAACTGTTTAATAACTGGCTCTCTATAAAACAAAAACAAAAAAGCCTCGACTTGTTGCATTTACTGATTTCCATGGTGTACATTCTCCTACCATAGATACCAGTATGAAGTTGCTGGTGTGCGAGATTAGCTCTTGTGGGATGGCATGAGGAAGCTTCAGCTTGCCTCTGTGTGTGAGCATGACACAGAGTGCATCCAAGTCTGGGCTTGTTTTTCTCATCCTCTTGAAGGTGTCCTTTCTAAAAAGCCAACCTAACTGAGGTATGGTTTATATACTATAAAATGCCCCCATTTCAAGTGTGCATTTACTGAGCTTTGCTAATGGACACACACCTGTGTGATCACTATCACAAGCAAGATATAGAACCTTTCCATCACTCTCCAAATTTCTGATGTGTTATTTACAGTGAGTCACAACCCCTCCCCACCGGGCCCAGGAAACCACAGGTCTCCTTCTGGTCTAGGTTAGATCTGCCTTTTCCAGTTTCCCATAAACTGCAGTACATATTATGAACTTGTTGGTCTGGCTTCTTCCTCCCAGTATATTGAGATATATAAATATGTGTGGGGTCTCAGCATGGGGTTGCATTATCAATGGTTGGCTTCTTTTTGTGCTGAGTAGTATTCCATTTTGGGGTTACAACACCCTTTGTTTATCCATTCAGCTGTTGATGTGGCCAGTTTGAAAAAAAAGCTCTGAACATTTGTGAACGTTGTTTGTGCGGATGTGTGTGTTCCCTCCTCTTGGGTAAGTAGCCAGGAGTGGAATGCTTGGGCCGCATGAGAGGTACATGTTTATGTCTAAGAGACAGCCGAACTGTTTTCAAAGTGAGTGTGCCATTTTATATTCCCACTGGCAGGCGTGTGAGCATTCGGTCCCCACGTCCTTGCTGACGTGCGGCAGAGCCTTTAACTTGAGGCACCTTATGGGCGTGTTGTGTGTGTGCGTGGTGACCTCGGGTGAATAGAAGATTTTAGTGTGAATGATATCCAATTCATTGATTCTTTTCTTTATGTTTTATGTTTTTAATGCTTTAATTCCAAAGTCTCTACCTACCCAGCACCCTGAGACATACCCCTGCATATTCTTCTAGATCCCCATTATTTTACTGTTCATGCTTAGCTCTGTGACCCACCTGCTATTGATTTTGTGTGTGGTGTGAGCTAGAGGTCCAAGTGTTTTTACCATACAAATAGGCAGCTGCCCCCCCCCCCCGCCGTACCATAAGCCCCAAGCAGCAATGCTCCCCAACTGTGAGTCCATGACAGTGTAGGTGGGGGCTGCTCCTGACTCTTTTGGTCTGTTTTTCTGTCTTTGTACCAATACCCAGACCTCGTAAGGACTGCAACACAGACTGTTTGCCCGTCTTTTCAGTTTCTTCTGTGGTCACTAACTTATTCGTGTGTTTTTTTTTTACCTTTCCTTGCATTGATTTCAATGATGATATTTTCCTAGAAAGTGATCCCCCTCACCTATAAATTTTGATTGTGTTGACTTCATGATACACTTTTTTCTCATAATTTAAAAATTTCTCCATCTTCATTCATGTGCTTGTTTTCATATTTAATGTTTCTTAATGTTTTTTAGATTTGCCAACATTTTAATTCTTTTATAGGTCTTTAGAAAGGATGTTTGATTTTATTGGTTATACCTATTATTTCTTTATTTTTAATACATTAATTTTATTAATTTATTTAGTTTACTTCCTTTTGGGAAGTTTTTTAACTTTCTAAATTGAAATCTTATTTATTTTCAATCTTGCTTATTTGCTACTGTATGTCTTTAAGGGCTTAATTTATTCCCTGCATACTGCTTTACCCAAACCCTACACATTCTGAGCTCTAGTACTTTCTTCATTTATTTCCTAGGAGCCTTTTATTGGCTTTCTGTTTTCGCCTCAGCTTGACCAAGTGCCTTTGCATTTTCCCAAAGAAACTTTCTTTTTATTGTTATAAGCTTATCTTAGTGAATCTGGCTCAGGGATGTGGTCTATGTAACATCTTTTTACCTTTCTGGATAGTACTTTTATTGTAAAATACTACAGAAAGTACAAAATATAATGTAATAAACACACATATATCTTTGAATCAACATGAGCAAATCTGAGCATTCTGCAATCCCAGGCCCTGCCGACGCGCCTGCCCTCCCTCCTGCTCTGCCCTCGGGATGCCCACTGTTCTGAGGCTGGTGTGCACAGTCCCACATGTGCTTCGGTAGTTTTAACAGAGATATTTGTAGCCATGAAGACACAGTATTGCTCTGTGTTTCTGACCTTTAAAAGTGCATTCTTCTCTATGTATCAGTCTGCACCATGGATTTGTAATCTCAGCGTTGATTCTGGGATTCATCTATATTGATGTTGCCCTGGTTCAGTCATTTAACCCCCATGTGCTCCGCCTTCCTGGGCACACACTGTGGTGCAAGAATTCTATCTCCTGCGGAAGGGCATTTATACTGTTTTTAAGGTCAGACCTTCCCCAGGAGAGCCCTCCCTGGGTGTAGGGTTCGCACAGGCTCTGCTTTTCCGGATGTTATCAATAGCACAGAGCATATCTTCTTTCTACACCCCAGGCCGGGCTTGTTACCAGGCAGGCATTTTTGCCAATCTGGTGGTGTCGGGGTCCTCAGAACCACCCTAATTTCAATGATCCACTAGAATTCCCAGGACTCAGCACGCAGAGTGAAATCGGCCCAGGGGCAGGCATGTGGGGGAGGCCAGGGCACCCGTCCCAGAGCCCCTCCCTGTGCAGAACACACAAGGCTTCCCGGGGGAGCTGAGACAAGGGAGTGTCAGGTGGCGTCTCCCAGGGACTTGCAGAGATTGGCATCTGAGTGACTGGGGGCCGGGCAGCTGGGCCCCTCTGCCTGGCCCCAAATTCCCGACTCCAGAGGGCGAGCTGGTGTGGGCACAAGCCACAGTGTTTGTACACGGCTGGGCCGAGGAGCCCTCCTCCCAGGGGGGCCCTCCCACAGTCCCCATGCCCTGACACCACCGGGTCCCGGCCTAGCAAGCAGGTCTGAGGATGGCGCCCCAGGCCCACTGACCCCTTCCTGCACCCGACCCCTGGGGTTCATGCTTCTGGAGTGGGAGGACTGGAGACATTCTGGGTTCCGGGGAGTCACCCTGAACAGGGGTTCCTCCCCAGGGCAGGGGTCACTGTCAGGTCATATCCTTTGTGTCCTTGGAAGTGCATCCATCCCTTGGACATACATATGCCCAGGGTCCTGGGGTTTCTGGGTTCTCCTCTGAAGGGGCAGAGATGTGGTAACCCTGGGGAATGACCCTGGGCCAGCCTCATGTTGGAAAACTATCAGGCCTGAGTCTTTGTTGTAAACAACAGAACTGCATTCAGGTACTTTCCTTAGGAACGGCATTTATTGGAAGGGACTGACAGCCCCCAGGGTAAGGCAGGCTGAGGGAAACAGCTCAGGACCCTGTGGGGGCGGGGGGGCGGGGGGGAGCCTGGGCCACACCAGGGCCCAGGCAGCGGCCAGGAGCAGCTGCAAGTGCATCACCCGCGTGAGCCCCGGAGGCCTGCAGAGTCCAGCTGGCATGACTGCGCCACTGCCCACTCAGGCTGGGGAGTGGGGCACATTGATTTGGGGAGTCACTGCTTGAGGAAATGGACGAGCCATTCCAGGAGGAGAATGCACAGTGGGTGAACAGGTGACCACAACCGTCCACTGCAGGGGCCCAGGAGGGGGCACTTGAGAGCTGTCTTGGCTCTTAGTAAGGAATCCAGGGGTGCAGATGGCAGTGAGCTCCTAAGCTTCGGTGGGGCCCCTAAGAAGATTACTCAGCAGCAGGACTTCTGGGCTGGGGCGGGGCCACAGCAGGTGAGGCGGGCACACGCAGGGCGGCAGAGCAGGGACACGCAGGAGGCTGGGGGGCAGCAGCTGGGCTGGCAGGGGGAGGTGGGGGCACAGCAGGTGGGCCTGCACAATGGGCTGCAGATGAGGGACACACAGGAGGAGGGTCTGCAGCAAGACCGGGGGCAGGGGGTGGCCTGGCAGCACAGGGGCGCTGGGCAGGGGGCAGCCCCAGAGCAGACGGGCACACAGCACATGGGCTTGCAGCACACGGGCTCGCAGCAGGCCTGCTGGCACAGGGAGGAGGTGCAGCAGATGGGCTGGCAGCTAGACAGCTGGCAGCAGGAGGGTGTGCACAAGCTGGTGCAGGCTGATTGGCAGGGGCTGCACCTGCAGCTCACGGGGGTGCACACGAGGGTCGGGCAGGGGGCCGGGGCGCAGCAGCTGGGGGCGCAGCAGGGGGGCTCGCAGCAGCTCTCGGGGCAGTCGTCCCTCTGCCAGGAGGGGCTGGTGCAGGAGCCCCAGGACCTGGGCAGGCAGACCCGGCAGCCGTAGCTCAGGTCACTGGAGCAGACGGACCCGGTGGAGGCGGCCATGCTGGGCGGTGGGCTGGAGGAGGGGGTGTGAGTGTGTGTGTGTGAGTGTGTGTGTGAGGTGCCTGGAATGCCGGCTTTTATGCCCCTCTTGGCTTGTGTTGTCCCGACTGCAGGCTCCCACGCTCTCCCTTCCTGTTTGGTGTTTGGAGCCCAGAGAACTCTCATTCATGGTTGTTTTGTTCCGAGGTGTTGTTCAGCTATAAAATTCCTGGTGTGTTTTGGGATCTGTTGACGCATCCTAAGCTCTCTGGCCCAGATCATAATGCTGAAGTAGATAGAGTCTGTCTGCAGTGACATGTCCTGGGTCTGAGCTGGCTGCAGGGAACAGCCATTGATCCTGTTTCTAACTGCACTTCTGCGAGCCCTGGTCCTGGTCCTGTGCACACCTGGCGCTCAGCTTGTCGGGGTGCCATGGCTCTGGAGGGCCTGGCTGGAGAAGCACAGGTCAGGGGCAGGTGAGGCCAGAGCTTTTCTGGGTGTGACTCCCCAGCCCTCCCTCTGGCGCAGGGAGCCCCCTGGGGGCACCAGGGCAGGTGAGACAGGCAGAGGTGCGACAGGCAGCTCTACCTCCCAGTTCCCTGTACGGAGCGTTCACACTCTGTCTTCTGCCTGATCACTTGGTGAGCCTGCAGAAACCGCATCTGTGCAAAACTTTCTCCTCCCATTTGCATTTAGCCCCAACACTGCAAATCGTGGGCTTTACCAGAGCCATCATAACAGAGCCTCCGTAGGAAACATAACGATTGCTTTAGAATTTCTTGTTAATTTTCTTGCTTGTTAAAATTTCCTTGGGTCACCCCAGCCAGAAACCTGAAAGTCATTCAAGCCTCTCCCTTCCTTCTGCAGATAATATCCAGTGGCCACTAAGTCCTCTGGTTCTCTCTGCTATGTATGTTTCAAATCCTCATCATCCTTTTACTTCCCAAGCATGAATTCATTCACCATGCAGCAAATCGTCTCACATGCTGGAAATGGCACCAGGCTTGAGAACAAAGAGATGAGCAAGCCACAGCCTGGAGCTGTGGTTCCCTGCAGCCCAGGAGAGGCAGGCTCTTGGGATCCTGATGTGTTAGTGACGCATGGACACAGCCCAGTGTACACTGGGCCCAAGGAGGGGTGCGCTGTGGGGGGGGGGGGGGTTCTGGCGGGTGAAGTGTCCCTATCAAGTCTGTGAGCTCAAATTATCACCCTCCCTGGCCGTTCTGTTTCTAATAGTGGTTCTCAACCCATGGCTGTCAACTCTTGGGAAATGTATGAAAGGCAAGAAAAGGCTTCTAGAAAATTAAATTACATTGTGGGCTTAGTTGTCATTCTTTATATTTTGAGTTACAAATATGATATAGATTTGAGCCCGGCCTCCTGTGCTCAGCTCCTGGCCCTCCCAGAAGTATAGGAACTTGTGGTATAGACAGGAAGTACATTAGAAAGAGAAAGAGAGAGAGAGGAGATATCTCTTTATGACAAGGTAGCTTGTGCCAGACATAAATTCCTGCTGAGAATAACTTGAAAAGCTGCATAAAATGCAAAAACATCTGTTTAAAGCTTTTGGAGGCTGCTGCTGACCCTAAGAATTGATGGACAAACATCGCTGGGGGGAGGGAACTTCGATGAGGTGGCTTTCTCCAAATGGCTTTTCCCTTAAGTACAACTGGTGAACTTGATGTGGGGTGTGAGGGGCAGACACTGGGCGGGAAGAACACTGCAACTAGGATGTAGAGGAGCCAGGCAGGGCTCCTGGACATCTTATGGGGTTGGAGAACATCACATGGGGATTTGTGACTGCAGTGGCAGCAGGGACACAAGGAGACCAGACCCCAGACAGATAGGAGGCTCCCAGAAGAGCTCTGGACCTGCAGAGTGACCCCTGAAGGCATTTGTCACATTGTCATGACATGCAGGCCAGCAGAAAGCCACATGCGGATTTTTCAATCTCATTACCAAGGAGACATATGCCAGAGTGAAGACTAGCCAAGGAGGAGCAGCTCTCAGTTGGGAACCTGGGAAAGCTAAATCCTAGGAATGGGGAAAACCAGACATAGTCCAGAGCTTACAGAGGCTGCCTCCCAACCACATATCAGTAAAGTCTTCTGCCCCTACTCAGACTGTTGGGCAGAGGGAGAGGTAAACCTCTTTGGAAGAAGAGAAACTCATCCAGAACTGCTAGAATTTTTCGTACATGATGTGTACATTCAGTCAAGAGTTATAGTCATGCCGACAGATAGGGCCAAGAGACAAAATAGACAATAGAAACAAACCCAGAGATGACACAGAGTTGGAGTTATCAGACAGATTTTTAAAATAATTGTGATGGATATGCTTAAGGGAATAGATATAATGACGGAGAGTTTTATCATAAAACTGAAATATATAAAAAGAAACAGGTGGAAATTCTAGACTGACAAAATGTAACAATGGTTATGAAGTGAGAGATGGATTTAATAGTGGAGTGGATGGCAGAGAGGGATTCAAGAACTGGAAGCTCTGAAGCACCTGGGATACAGCTGGAGATTAAATCAGAAGGAAAATAATTGAATAAATGTGGTAGAACATGGTGAAAATTTTTCCCTTTTTTTTTTTGTCATTGGAGTCCCATATGGGGGAAAGAAAGAGAATGGGAGAATGTTTGAAGAGATAATAAAAAAGAATTTTCTAAAACCGAGAATCAAGCTACAGATTCAAGAAGTATTATAAACCTTAAGGGAACAAATACCAATGAAGCCACACCCCAGTTTGTCATAATGAAACCAATGCAAATCGAAGATGAAGGCAAATTGTTGAAAACAATCAGGAAAAAGAAACATTAACTTCAAAGTTGTAGCAGTAAGATATAGGGTAGATTTTCCAACAGAAATGATGAAATCAAGGAGGTAAAGAGATGGCATCTCTAAGCAGCTGAAAGAAAATAACTACAAACATGGCATTCTAGCCCAGCAGGACCACCACTCACAGGTGAAGAGAAGCAAAACATCTCCAGATGAACAAAAAGCCACGGTCACGGGCTGGCCTGGGAGTGGGCAGGTCAGTGCTGCCAGCTGCTGCAGGATGTAGATGCTCACACAGCTCTGGAGGCCAGTTTGCTGCTATATGTTAAATGTTAAAACTTCATACTTTTGAGCCTTGAATCATTCGGCATTTATCCTACAGGTGTTCCTGAATAGCATCACGGCACGAGTTTGTTCAACAATCTGAGACACAGACCGTGTGACACAGACGCTGGGGGACCCCCACTCCTCGAGTGTGTTCAGGAGCCAGGACACGCGTACAGGCACACAGAATCCAGCAACAATGAGGGGATGTGTGTGACGACCTTACAGAAGATCCTACCTCTGATTTTGGGAGGAGACTCTCTCCCCTGCTGGCTCTGAAGGGGTCAGCTGCCCTGAGTGAGGTGCCCATGGACAGGGCCATGTGGCGAGGAAATAGGATGGTCTCCAGTTGACAGCCAGCAAGGAACTGAGGCATTCAGTTGGACCACCTGACAAGAACTATGTGAGCTTGGAAGTGCATCTTTCTCCAGTGGAGCCTTCAGAGGAGACCCTGTGATCCAGCCCCACAGAGAACCTGGTTCAGCTGCACCTGGGCTCCTGACCCACAGAAACTCTAAGACAGTACATGCGCATTGTTTTAAGCTGCTAAGCTTGTGGTGATTTGTTACCCAGCAAAAGAAATGAACACATGGGACAAGGTGGAATACTATGCAGCTATGAACAGGAGAGTAGCCACGGAAAAGGAGCTCCACACTATATTAAGTTTAAAGAAAACATTGTGGGCAAAATATATACAGTTTGTATTTACAAAATTTATGCACAAAAGAAATATATATATATGTATGTATGAATGTTTGTGCACACATATATATATATATATATAGAGAGAGAGAGAGAGAGAGAGAGAGAATAGATGATAGATGAAAGGTAGATGGGCCAATTTCATTATTCACAGATTCCTTATGTGAATTCACTTTATTTGGAACCCCCAAGTCAACATTTGCATGGTCATCTGGACCGGTCCCCCATGCAGCGCCCCAGCTGAGATGGAACGGGGCAATGTCACCTTCTTGTTTCAGCTCAGATTGTAAAGTGTCCATTTCACTGTCTCCTTAGTGCTGTGTTTTTGGGCTTTATGCTTGTGATTTTCCTGGTAAAATGTGCCCCCATGCAGGCACAAGGCTGGGGTGCTGCACAGGGTCCTAAGTACAAGCAGGCTGAGATGTGCCACATGGAGAAAATACGTGAGCCTCAGTGTGAGTTCCAGGGCTGATGGTTGGGAGTCCGTGTGGAGTAAGGTGTGTGTTGGGTATGTATTGGGTTAGGTGTCTTTAAACAGAAACGTACACCCAACAAGGTCAAGTGTTGGCCAGTTGATGAAAATGCTGGAACCAGAGGCTCACAGGAGTCCAACCCTGAATTTCCCCAGGATAGATGGTTCCGTGTTTGAAGTATTTGCTAATTCAGTGTGTGTGGCAGCTTACAGAGCAGAACCACTGAGGATAACAAGAATGCACTGTGTGTGTGCGTCTGTGTGTGTGTGTGTGTGTGTGTGTGTGTGTGTGTGTGTGTGTAGAGGAGGGTGGGGGCTGGCCGACAGGGATGAGGGAAACTCACTCTGCATGGCCACATTTTGTGTCTTTGTTGTGCTCTGTGGCCCTGGGCTACTTAGGGACACTGTAGGCTGGTGTGTGGGGCTGGCGGGTTGGGTGATCAGCAGCAGAAGGGCTTGGTAGAGGCTGATGGGGGCTGTCCTAGGGGGCTGCACAGAGGGAGGTAAGGGCTGTGACCCTCTCGAAGTCCAGCCCAGGAGTCCCATGTGGCTCAAGCAGGAATTGTCCTCATCCCGAGTGAGGAGGGAGGCACAAAGCTTTGCCCTAGAGTACAAAGGCTTGTGGTCCCCAACCATGAGGACTGGAGTTGCGTTGGTGAAGACATTTCCTCCAGAGCTCAGCCAAGAGGTCTGGGTCCTGCCTCAGTGGCCCTGGGAGGCCATGGAACGCCCCTGCCCTACATGTTCCTCCTTCACAAGGTGGAACAGTCCTGTGTCCCCACTGGGCTCAGTGTTTGAACCACAGGAAAATGCTTCCTGACACCGTCAGCCTCCAAACGGGACTGCCTGGCCTGAGTGGCACCCCCCACACCTAAATAGTCCCGGGCATGGCCCATCCATCTACCCCACCCCCCACTGAGAACCCGGGCTGGGACCCTGCCCACCCTGCTTCTGCTCCCCTGGGGACACAGGGACCAGGCTTCCGAGACAGATGCTCCCAAGACTTTTTTTTAAGTTTATTTTGATATCATTAATCTACAATTAAATGAGCAATATTATGGTGATTAAACAACCCCCTTCATCAGGTCCCCCCCACCAACCCCATTACAGTCGCTGTCCATCAGCGTAGTGAGATGCTATAGAGTCACTACTTGTCTTCTCTGGGTTGTACAGCCCTCCCCGTGCCCCCCTAACATTACATCTGCTAATCGTAATGCCCCCTTTTCCCCCTTGTCCTTCCCTTCCCACCCATCCTCCCCAGTCCCTTTCCCTTTGGTAACTATTAGTCCGTTCCTGGGTTCTGTGAGTCTGCTGCTGTTTTGTTCCTTCAGTTTTTTTCCTAGTTCTTATACTCCACATATGAGTGAAATCATTTGATACTTGTCTTTTTCGGCTTGGCTTATTTCACTGAGCACAATACCCTGTAGCTCCATCCATGTTGTTGCAAATGGTAGGATTTGTTTTCTTCTTATGGCTGAATAATATTCCATTGTGTATATGTACCACCTCTTCTTTATCCATTCATCTACTGATGGACACTTAGGTTGCTTCCATTTCTTGGCTATTGTAAATAGTGCTGCGATAAACATAGGGGTGCATCTGTCTTTTCAAACTGGGCTGCTGCATTCTTAGGGTAAATTCCTAGGAGTGGAATTCCTGGGTCAAATGGTATTTCTATTTTGAGTTTTTTGAGGAACCTCCATACTGCTTTCCACAATGGTTGAACTAGCCTACATTCCCACCAGCAGTGTAGGAGGGTTCCCTTTTCTCCACATCCTCGCCAACTTTTGTTGTTTGTGTGCTCCCAAGACTTTTATGAGCTGGACAACAGTCAGGCAAACAAACATCCCTAATGCTTTCCTGTGAGCCGGAACTGGAGGCTCCTGCGGCCTGGGACATGGGATCCTGAAGGGGTATAAAAGCCACTACCCTGCACCTCACACACACACTCACACGCTCATACCCCCTCCTCCAGTCCACCACCCACCATGGCCGCCTCCACCCTATCCGTCTGCTCCAGCGACCTGAGCTATGGCCGCTCGGTCTGCCTGCCCCGGTCCTGGGCCTCCTGCACCAGCCCCTCCTGGCAGGGGGACGACAGCCCCGAGAGCTGCTCTGAGCCCCCATGCTGGGCCCCCAGCTGCTGCGCCCTGGCCGCCTGCCAGACCCTCGTGTGCACCCCCGTGAGCGGCGGGTGCAGCCCCTGCCAATCAGCCTGCACCTCCTCCCCGTGCCAGCAGGCCTGCTGCGTGCCCGTGTGCTGCAAGCCCGTGTGCTGTGTGCCCGTCTGCTTTGGGGCTGCCCCCTACCCCCCTGTGCTGCCAGCCCACCCCCTGCTCCCCGTCCTGCTGCAGACCCTCCTCCTGCGTGTCCCTCATCTGCCATCACATGTGCAGGCCCACCTGCTGCGTGCCCACCTCCCCCTGCTGTGCCCCCACCTCCCCCTGCAAGCCCAGCTGCTGCCGCCCGGCCTCCTGCGTGTCCCTGCTCTGCCGCCCCGTGTGTGCCCATCCCGCCTGCTGCTGACCCACTAGATCCCTGGCCAGCCGGGCTCAGGTCCACCCTGGGACTGGTCCTCCAAGCCTCCCTCCAGTCTGGTCCTGACCTGTGTTAGGCGGCTGCCCCCCTCAGGATGGGATCCCCTCTGTGTCCACCATCCTGACCTGACCTCTGACTCCTGCCTCCCAGGAGGCACCTCCCTCTGCCTCTGGGTCACCTGCCCTTCCCTCCCCGTGTCTCTGCTCCTCGGGTTCCTGGGCCTCCACTTCCACCCTCGGTTCCCCAATAAACCCACTGCCTCACGTCACCCACTTCCTTTCCTTGGACCTCTTGGGGGCGGAGGGGGGTCTCAAGGTTTTGACCAGACGTTGTCTCCTCCGGCCACGAATATTTCTAGGACTGAGGCTGGGAACTCCCAGAAGGCACGGCTAATGCTCTGGGCAGGACCCCCGAGTGGGACCCCCAACTGTCGCCCAGGGAGGCCACTGTTTCTGGGCTTCCCCCAATCTGGTCGCCTGAGCCTTGTCGTGGTCTGGGGGCTCTCTCACTCCTGGACCCTTTCCTGCCACTGTCCCATTTGGGAAAACTGGCCCGAGAGTCACCTGCCAAGAAGCAGGGCCAGGGCCTCCACACAGCACAGCCTCTGGGGGTCCTGGGGGCCCCTTGTGGACCCCGTGGGTTCTGCCCGTGAGAAGAAACATGATGAGGGAGGGAGGAGCTGCTCCCAGCTCCCAGGGTGAACGACCAAGTGTGGAAACAAGATATTAAGGGGGTGGCAGGGTCCGCAGGGTCCCGTGTGCTGCCCAAGGACCCCCCTGTGGGTCTAGATTCATCTGGGAGCTTGAGGGACAAGGAGTCAGGGCTGCAGGGCCTCTGTGACCTGAGGACCCCCGGCAGGTCTGGATGTAGCCAAGGCCACGGACAGCAGCCCACTGACCTCAGGGCGATGCTGGCACCGGGTGAGGGCACCTGCCGACACGGGAGGAAATACCCCGGGACAGTCACCTGGGGTGGGTCCGGAGGTGTTGCAGGAAGTGGACC
Organism: Smutsia gigantea; assembly: GCA_032199065.1. Taxonomy (NCBI): domain Eukaryota; kingdom Metazoa; phylum Chordata; class Mammalia; order Pholidota; family Manidae; genus Smutsia; species Smutsia gigantea. Next base: position 84,379 of record JAVSCE010015869.1, on the reverse strand, counting down.
CCTGTACCCAGCCTGTAGTGATTAGACAGTCGTCAGCCCTCCCCGGCCCACCAGTCTCACTAGGCACTGCCTTCCCAGCCTCTGACCCCTCTGCCCTCCCAGGGCCCACGGCTAAGGCCAGACCCACAGAGGGAGCCCCGCCCCGCCAGGCCCAGGGTCTCCGCCTCCTCCCTGACCCCCACCTCCCAGCCGCACCGCCTATGGCACATTCCACGGCCAACCTCCTCACCTCCTGACCAGGTTTTCATCCACCGGTTCTGATCAAAATGGGCTTTGTCAAGGTAACAAGGCACACGTAATCAAAAGCATCCAATTTAATAGTAAGTCTGATGAGTTTTGAAAAAGGCCCACAGTCTGCACCCAAGTCAAGATATGTAACATTGTGTTTGTGCCGAGGCCGCCTCGCATGCCTTCCCAGTCAGCACTGAGCCCGGAGCTCGCACCCTCCCCTCTGCCGAGCTACCAAAGGTCGATTTTTTCTACAGTGTCAGAAATGAAACAGTCTCTGCTCTCAGCCATCTGGCTCCTTTGTCTCCTTTGTTGTGCACATTAGCAGTTAATTCCTCATTCGCTGCTGTGCAGCATTTAGCTGCATGGACATACCCATTCACCTGCTGAAGTGCCCCTGGGGTCGCCAGGTTAGGGATTATGAATAAAGCCACTGTAAACATCTGCCCTCTGTATGCTTTAATTCTGCTGGGTAAATCCCTCTGGGTAGGGCTGCCGGGCGTAGGGTAAGCGCAGCGTGTACAGTGCGATTTGCATTTCCCTAATGACTAATGAGGGGTCCGCTGGCTTCTCACGTGCTGGTTTGCCATTTGTCATCTTTGGTCAAGTGTCTATTCAAATCTTCTGCCCATTTAAAAAAATCAGATTGTTTTTGTTATTATTCTTGGTAAGTGTTCTTTATATACTCTGGACACCAGTCATTTGCTCTCTATATATATTGCCAATTCCTCCATCCCGGGCTGGCCTTTTCTCTTTCTGGGCTGGGATTTTTGAAGAGATGACATCTTTAACTCTGATGAAATCCAATGTATCACATCTCTTCAATAGTCCCATCTAAGAAAGCTTTGCTTAAACCCAAGGTCACACAAATTTTATCCTCTGCTTACTTCTAAATGTTTCATGGCTTTAACTTTTATGTTTAGTTCTATAATTCACTTCAATTTAATCTTTGAATATACTGTGAGTTGTTCCAGCCTCATTAGTCGGGAAGATTCTTCCGTCTCCACTGAAGTACCCTTGCCAAACATCTATTGATTATTTGTGTGGAACTATTTCTGGACTCTATTCCGTTCCCTCCTTCTTTTAAGTTTATTCCTACACCAATAACATTCTTTCTCGATCAGTGTAGCTTTAAATGACATCTTGAAATCAAACAATGTGAGCCCTCCAATTCTGTTTTACTTCGTCAAAATTGGTTGGTTATTCTCGATCCTTAACATTTCCATATAGATTTTAGAATATGTTTTAGAGTCTGCTCATTGGTTTCTATAGAAAAGACTGCTGGGATTTTTATTAGAATTCCATTAAACCTGCAGGTAAATTTGGAAGGAATTGACATTTTAACAATATCATTTCATGTTATATGAAATAACAGTCCATAAACATATCTCTTCAGTCACTTAGGATTGCTTTTCATTTTTTATCAATATTTTGTCATTTTTTTAGTACATAGACTTGTACATATGTTAAGTTTCTCTATTATTTCATTTTTCAATGTTTTAGTTAGTGGTATGTTTATTCATTTCCAAGTATCTATTGTTACTTATAGAAATATAATTGGTATGTATATTGACACTATATCCTGCAACCTTGCTAAACTCTCTTATGAATTGTAACAGCTTTTTTGTACATTCCTTAGGATTTCCAGCAATGTTTTGTTTGTGGGGAAGATGTTAATTATGAATTCAATCTCTTCAATTGCTAGAGGGCTATTCAGATTTTCTATTTCTTATATGAGTTTTCCTAATTTATATCTTTCCAGTTATTTGCTTATTTTGTCTAAGTTGTTGACTATATCAGCACTAAATTGTTTGCTTTCTTCCTTTATTGTTCTTTTAATGTCTAGACAATCTGTGGTGATAATCCGTTTTTTGTTCCTGTTATTATTCATTTATTTTTCTTTTTTCCTTGACTATTAAAGCTAGGAACATATCAATTTTATTGATCTTTTTAAAAAGCCCCATTTTATTTCATTCATTTTCTCTTTTGTCCATTTTCTGTTTGGTGGGTTTTTACATTTGTTGATTATTTCCTTCCCTTTACTTATTTTGGGTTCAACTTGTGCTTCTTTTTGTGGCTTCTTAAGGTAGAAGCTTAGATAATTGATCACAGGCCTTCCTTCTGTTCTACGTTATTAAAGCTATACATTTCCCTCTGTACTCTGTGTTAACAGCATCCCATAAAGTTAATTTTCATTTCATTCAAAATATTTTCTAATATCCATAGCAATTTCTTTGAACCATGGATTATTTTGAAATGTGTTATTTAATATCCAAATATTATTAATTTCCCAGATATCTTTCTGATCTGATTCTCTTTTGGTCAAACAATATTCTCTGATTGGTTCTAATCCTATTAAATATATTGAGATATTTTTTCTGGCCTAGTATATGGTTTATTTTGTTGAATGTTCCATATACACTTGAAAATATGTGAATTCTGTTGTTGGATGGAATGTTGTGAAATAACAATTTGGTCAGGTTAGTGGATAACAGTTTTCAAGTTTTCTATATGCTTACCAGTTTCATCAAATTCAGAAACTATTTGACCATTATCTGTCAATATGTTTCTGTTTCCCCTCCCTCATGCTTCCCAAAATTTTTCAGGTACTTCAGTTGTATGAATATTAGACCACTTAATATTGTTCCCCAGGTCACTGAAGCTCGGTTAGTTTCTAATTTTTTAACTTTTTCTTCTGCCGTCCTTTGGTTTGGGTAATTTTTATGGTGATGTCTCCAAGGTCACTAATCTTTTCTTTGCAGGGTCTAATCTACTTTTAAGCTTATCCTTTTAATTTTTTATTGTTGATGTTACATTTTTTAGCTCTTGGCATTCCATTGAGTTCTCTTTTGTGGCTTCCATTTCTCTCCTCATTGTGATCATGTTTTCCTTTAAATCCTTGAACACATTTATAGCAGTTGTTTTAACTACCTTGTCTGCTGATTCTATTAACTGTCATTTCTGGGCTTAGTGTCTATAAACTTCTGTTTCTTGATTATAGGTTACACTTTCCTCTTCTTCATGTGTCTAATAATTTTTTATTGAATGCTGGACTTCAATAAAATAATACTGTAATGCTGGTGAATGTTGTACTTTGTTTCCTTCCTACCTGGTCTTTGTTCTTGCTGACAATTACAACCTGTGGATCACCTTGATACCTCGATGCTTCTGTGCTTGTTTTTAAGTTTTGTTAGGACAGATCTAGAGAAGACTTTACTCTCAGGAAGGTTTTGCACTATAATTAAGATGTGATGCTTCTGGGATCTGCACTGGATGCCTCTGGTATTCAACAAGGACTCTTCCCTGGGGTCATTTGGAACTCCGATGTCTCTCAGCCTGTGTAGGCTCTGATAATTGCTCACCTTTGTTTCCCTTCTCTTAGGATTCCAAATTCTATATTGTCAGTTGTTCAATGTCTGAAAAACAGTTGCTTTATATCTTTTGTTCAATATTCCAGTTATTTAATGTGGGAGGACAAGTCAGGTCCATCATGGCACAAAACAAAGCCTCACCCCTAGTTTTTGAGAATTTCTATTTATTTTTCAGTCCGATCCTTGCTTCCCTCTTTGACTACTCAGTATCTTTCCCTGACTCCGAAATTGAGCCTCCTTCCACTCTGGGAATTCAAGCCCAGCCTGAGACTACCTACTGCCCTAGGGACTGGCCCATGCAGCCAGTGCTCTCCAAATAGGAACTCTGACAGCAGGTCATGCAGACACATGACAAACTGCCACTTAACTTCTTGGGGGCTCTGGGCTTCATGAAAAACAACAGCAACTCCACATTACGCCCAAGGTTCAATCAAATCCTGTTCACAGAGACCCCATAGTATGTCAAATCCTAATTGAGGGCTTTATCTGAGGGGTGATTCAGGAAAAATCCAGAGGCACATCTGAGAATTGTATGGGTAAGAGCCACCAAGGGAGCTGCTTGCTTGGTGTCCAGGCATGGCTGGGAGTTCTAATGGGTCAGGGAACAGGGGACATTCTTAGGGAGAAATGGGGCATGTATGAAGGGTTAGTCTGAAGCCATTCTGAGAGGTAGAAACAGGTGCTTAGCTATGGACCTTGCAAAAGTTCCAGGTTAAATATATTAAATTAGGACTGGTTTCTAGCAACAGAGTGGGACACTCAGGCATCTAAAACAAGCGAGGCAAGTGTTTGACCTGGTGATAATGAACTTCATGGGTCAGTGTCAGTTTGAGAACACTGCACTCTGGGTCTTTGCCACAGGCCCTAAGGACACCAAGGTGTGGGAGAGTCCTGAGATGGTGGTGTCTGGGTCACTTTTTCCTGTGCCCAGGGGCCACTGCCAGTTATTTGGGGCAGGTCTGACCTCTGGTCACAGTCTGTGTCCCTTGAGTCACTACTCTTTGTGTTATTGCTAATTAAGCCAGAAATCCACATAATGTCTCTTAGCAAATAAAAGACCAATAAGAGAGTTTCATTTCCTGTGAAACAAGTGCTCATGAGATGAGGCCCCACTCAGACAGGCCCTGTTGAGGAGTGAGTGTTGGCTATCTCGGTGGGTTGTGCTCCCTCTGGCACATCACCTTCTGACCTCAGAGTCGACTTTGTCAAGCACGTCGACTGCCTTGACCATCTCCACGGAGCCAGATGAGGTGGATGGTGCTTTATTTAGATGAACTCTTCTGCAGAATTCTCCTTCCCTGCATTATTTTGAACCTTCTGGTTCCATGTGTTGCAGTCAGCACATGGAGCTGTGTGGCTGGAAACCAGGTGGTGTACACCTGTGCGAGCATCCCCATTCTTCCTGGAAATAGGACGTAAGCATGGCCGGCACTTTGGTGTCCTGCACAACCTCTACACCTTCTGTGGTCAAGTCCTGGGTGACCCTCTGACACGTACACATCAAAATCCCTTTTGATTTTATGACTGTTGGAATAGAATTACTACTTCCTCCAGAAACTCCAACACATCTGTATTCCAAGCATCATCTTTAAAGAGTTCTTAGAGTACTCAGAAATCATCACTGTGCCTTTATGTTCTGGCCGATCCACTTGAGACCCACACATTCACTGTAATCAGAACATGCTTGCTTTCTGTTGTTACTGCCAATCCTTGTAAGTATCTTAAGTATAAGTCCTATTACTCTGACCTTTGAGATAACACAAAGGCCAGGAGAGGTTGAGGAAAGTATCTCTGCTCACATAGGGTGCAAGCCGCAGAGATCTCCATCCCTGGGTCTGCTCCTGATGCCACCCCGGGATATGAGCGGGCACGCAAGACGGTTTCAGGCAATAGACAGATGAAAATTCCTGACTTGGGAGTTATGAAGGTATTCAAACATGCTGTGGAAAAACATGAATCCAGAAGACCTTATTTCTGGTTTGGTGGGTGTCGTGGGAAGTTACAAGGCTGAGCCAAGAAGAGACGTGTTCAGTGAATTGTGGTTTGGGGGGTGAAGGGTGAACCCCAGGTAGCCCCGAATGGCCATGGCTGCAAACCCACCCCCACACCCTGCTGCCCAGTCGGGACCCCAGGAGTCGCAGGACACCACAGAGGGTCCACAGGATGGCGGAGGGCCGTGTGTGGTCGAGAAAGGTGAACATGAGGTCAAGTTGAGGAACAGACGATGACACACACAGGAGCCGGTGCCATGCTGAGTCATGGGGCGTTTAGTGGTCTGTTTGCCCTTGTGCACCCAGAGGAGGCTGGTGAGGGGACAGAGACACCATGGAAAGAGGCTGAGCTGACCCTCATGAGGGGTGGGAGATATGGGGGGAGGCACAGTCGTGGGGACTTGCAAGGAGAGCCCTCAAGGACTGCAGCAGGAGTATGGGCCTTTAGTTCTTCATGCGCCAGCCCAGCAGCAGGTGGGCCGGTAGACACCAGGACATGGTCTAAGTGCAGGGCGATTCAGGACATGGAGGCCAGTTTCCAGGGGAGACCTGACCCCGTCCTCACCGGGACCAGCTGCCTATGGGGCATATGGACCCAACAGGGTTGGCTGTGAGGACCACAGTCACAAGGTGGGACCTGAGCCTGGCTGGTGCCAGGGTGATGAGTGGGTCAGCAGCAGTCAGGGTGGGCACACACAGGGTGGCAGAGCAGGGACATGCAGGAGGCCGGGCGGCAGCAGCTGGGCTGGCAGGGGGAGGCAGGGGCACAGCAGACAGGCCTTCACATGGGGCAGCAGTTGAGGGACACACAGGAGGAGGGTCTGCAGCAGGATGGGCTGGGCTGGCAGCATGGGGGGGCTGGGCAGGGGGCTGCCTCACAGCAGATGGGCATACAGCATGTGGGCTTACAGCAGATGGGCACACAACACATGGGCTTGCAGCAGATGGGCTTGCAGCACACGGGCACACAGCAGGTCTGCTGGCACGGGGAGGAGGTACAGAAAGAGGGCTGGCAGCTAGACAGCTGGCAGCAGGAGGGTGTGCACGAGCTGGTGCAGGCTGATTGGCAGGGGCTGCACCCACCGCTCACGGGCGTGCAGACGAGGGTTGGGCAGGGAGCCAGGGTGCAGCAGCTGGGGGCGCAGCAGGGGGGCTCGCAGCAGCTCTCGGGGCAGTCGTCCCCCTGCCAGGAGGGGCCGGTGCAGGAGCCCCAGGACCCAGGCAGGCAGACCCGGTGGTTGTAGCTCAGGTCGCTGGAGCAGACGGACAGGGTGGAGGCGGCCATGCTGGGTGGTGGGCTGGAGGAGGGGGTGTGAGTGAGGTGCTGGTGCTGCCTTTATACCCCTCCTCTCTGTTGTCCCTCTAGGGGGCCGCAGGCCTCCCTTCAGTGTTGGTGCTGGGAGCCAGCTGCATCCTGGAGGACAGCAGCTGCTTTAGTTCCAGGAGTCGTTGCTCACATCATGAAACTCTTGAAATTTTCATGGGATGTCGTTACTTGTTTTTAGTCCTAGAAAGGAAACGTGGGGTGGAGTGTGGCTCCCTTGTTTGAGTGGGGTCACTGGGAGGCTGGGGCCAGGGGATGTGGGGCCCCAGCTCCCCCGCTGGATGAACAAGGCCACGCTCTCTGGGGAGGGAGGTTTGTTTGGCTTCTAAATAAAGATAACGTGAGTCACGATTTGTACACATTACTTATCTGTGCCCTGCAGCTGTGGTAACAAAATGCCACAGGACCAGGTGGCTCAAACAGGAGATGTATTCTTTCCCAGTCTGAGGCCTGAAGTCTGAGATCAGGGCGTGGGCAGGGCTGGGTCCTACTGAGGCTGCACGGGAGACTGTCCGGGCCTCCCAGCTTCTGGGGCGAGTAGGCCGTCTTGGGATTCCTTGGCTTGTAGATGCGTCACCCTGATCTCTGCTTGCATGTTCACATGGCACCTCCCAGGGTGTGTCCATGTCCCCTTTTATAAGGAGACAGTTGTATCAGATTAAGGCCCACCCTGGTGACCTCACTGTAACTGGATCATCTGCAAAGACCCTATTTCCAAATAAGGTCACATCCACAGGTACTGGGGTTCAGGACTCCAGCATCCTCTTGGGGACACAGTTAAGCCCATAGCAGGCACTTGCTCAGAAGCAGACTGTGCCAGGGTCAGGGGTGGAAGGGCAGGTTGGCCTGCTCCCCTCCCAGGGACTCTGGTCTGTGACAGGTGAAGGGCAGGGAGCAGACAGCTTACGGCGTGATGGGCTTGACAGCACATGTGCTTCCTCTGCTTGTCCAGGCACAGCTGTGCTCAGCAGATGATTTCTTGTTTATTTTCCACAACGGTTGTGAAAAGTGTACAGAACTCACCTCAGCCCCTGGCCCAGCTTCCTTTAGTGTTGACACCTCACATGTGTGGGTCAATGACAAACCTTAAAATCAGCATTGGTTCATTACTCGTCACTTAAGAGCAGACCGCATTCGGTGCGCCCCTCCCACGAATGCCCTCCCCCGTCCCAGGTCCCTCTTTGCGTTTGTCAGGCCTCCTCAGTCTTTGGGGCAGAGACAGCTTCTTGGTCTTTCCTTGCTCTTTGTGACCTTGACATTTCTGGAGAGCAGCGGTCAAGTGTGTTGTAGAAATTTGGGTTTGCCTGAGGTTTTTCACAATTAGAATGAGGGTATATTGTGGGGAAAAATCCCATAGAAGTGGTGTGTTCAGTGAAGCAGAGGTGCATGATGTTGCTCTGTCTCATCCCTGGGGGTCTGCTTTTCCTTTTGTGATCAACAAATATTTGGGGAGGAGATTCTCGAGACTTTGCAGGTATACTCTTCCTGCTGAAATGTTCGCCCAGTGGATTTCGGGTTCCGCTGGGGATCACGCCTGCATGATGGTCACTGCGGCGTTCTGATGGTGATTTTCCACTTTCCTATTCCATCTCCATTTAGTAATGAAATTGTTCTGTAAGGAGGAGTTGTCCCTCTCCTCCATTTATTTATTGGTTCTGTTATTTACATCAATGTGGACTAAAGAATATTTGTTTATTGTTTGAGTTCTAATCCAATATTAGCATTATTTATTTGGTTGTTCAAATCGTTCCATCTTTGACCATCGGGAACTCTCTCATTTGGCCCTCGGACCTTCAGCATGCCTCCAACTCCCTGACAACTCACTGCTGGCCCAAACTCACCTTGAGTTTTCTCTGTTCCATCCTTGAAATCAACTGCTACGCCAAAGACTTCTGGCCTCTTTTAGTGGATGATGGTATTTAGAAACCAAGATCTGGAGATAGGTGTGCTCACTGCTACTGGAGTGTCACCTCCCCAAGGGTAGATTGAGGAGGTGCGTGTATGTGTACTAACATGCCTGATCTTAGGGGGATGGCATTCAGTCTTTCACCATAAGGATCGTGCTGGCTGTAGTTTTTTCTAGATCAGTTTTTTTCGGGCTAAAAATTTCCTTCCACTGTTGAGAGATTTTATCATGAATGGATGTGAGGTTTTTGTGAAATCCTTTTTATGCATTTGTTGAGATGATCATATAGTTTTCTTTTTTAGCCTGTTAATATGATGAGTTACATTAGTTGATTTTTTAAGCTTTTTATTTTGAAAAAGTTAGAGATTCACAGGAAATTGCAAAGCTTGTACAGAGAGGTGCTGGTAATTGACTTTTGAATGTTGAACCAGTCTTGACTTCCTGGATAAATGCCACTTGGTTGTGATGTATTGTCCTTTTTATATGTGGCTAGATTTGAGTTGCTAGTATGTTATTCAGGATTTTCATGTCTTTATTCATGAGGATGTCGGTCTGTAGTTTCCTTCTATTGTAAGTTTTCATGATGCTGTCCTCATAGAAGGAGCCGCCCTCTGTTTCCTCCTCTTTTACTTTCCAGATGAGATTTCAGAGTGTTGGAATTTTGTCCTCTTTAAATGCTTTGTAGAATTTTATAAGGAACTGAATTTTCTTTAAAGATACCAGACTTTCCAGTCACCTGTTTGTTCTTTAATGGGTTTCAGTAGTGTGTGCCTCTGAGGTCCTGCTCTGCATTGCCTGAGGTTCTGAGTCTGTGGGCATAACGTCTTTGTAGAAGTCCCACATTATCCTTTTGGTTTCTGAGAAAAGTTTAATAATATCCCATCTTTTGTTCTTGATATTGGTAATTTTGCTTCTTTTCATTTTTTTCCCTGGTCATTCTATCTAGAAGTTTATCAATTGTATTGATCTTCTCAAAGAACGAGCTTTAGGTTCACTGATTTTGTCAATTTTTCTTTTATTACAGTTACATTGATTTCTGCCTTAGCCTTCTGTCTGCTGCAGGTTTCGTTGGCTTTTCTTCTTCAAGTTTCTTAAGTTGAAGCTTAGAGGGTTGATTGACACCTTTCTTCTTCTCTAAGAGACACTTAGTTCTATAAACTTCCCTCTTTATTAGCATCCCCCGAGTCCTCTCTGTGCCGATGGTCCTGCTCTATAGTCTGAGGGTTTGGATGAGCTAGTCTCCACAGCCCCTCTAGCTCTGGTTCCATAATTCCTGAATTCAATGCATACGTTTAAAGGTAGAGTTGATGAGGACTGACACACAGTGGGATTGGAAGGCAGGTAAACCTCTAGGTGCTGAACGTTGGGACTTCCACATCCTGAAGCCTGAGGCTGTTGCAGCCAGATTCATCCGCTGTTCATGTTTTCACTCGCCAGAAGGACATGAAATAAGAGAGCATGGAAAGCTGGCTGGGTTACAGAGACAATTATGCCTGGCAGGAGAGAGAAGTGTCTTTATTGCAAAGGTCCCCCAGGGGCAGGGACTGTCCCTTCATCTTTCAGCTCCTGGCAGAGGAGACCAGGAGGAGGCATTTTGGCTGCATGGAGATGTGTTCCATGGGTGGGACCCTGAGGGAAGCTGAGCTTCCTGTCCTGGGAAGAGCTTGGATCGACCCCCCTGTCCCTGTGCCAGCCCAGCAGTTTGCATGGTGTGTGCACTGTCTTTCTCTTCCTAAAGGTTCACATGCCCGGTGAGGCCAGTTGGTGGCTGTACTTACTGGACAACATTAGAGAGGTGAGAAAGTAATGTTCCAGTTTTTAGCTGTCATCTGTGGGGCCAGCAGATAGGCTCATTCCTGTGTGTGTAGACTTTCCTGATCAGCTGATTAAGGCACTCCCAGATGCCCCACTGCTTATTTATGAAAAGTGAGCTTAGTATCAGCTGTTTCCCAGCCACATGGATCTCCCTCAACATACCTGCTCTGCCAGTGGCAGCCTGCCTTCCTGCAGCCCAGCACAGATTCCCCCACAAACCAGGTGCAAAGTTAAAAATTGATCTCAAAAGTGGCCCAGCCCAGGGTTGATGGTGTTATCAGGGATGGGCAGTCCCATTTGCAATCTAGTCATTGTGAGGCACTCCGTTTTTGGAGAACAACTTCTGCTCATCAGGCAATATTTCCAATCCCTCCCTCAGCCCTAGAAAGGGGGGTGCCATCTGCTACTGCTGGTGAGAAGACCCAGCCTCCCAGAGGTCAGTTACAGAGGCTGCAGGACATAGCAGGCCCCAGGAGAGCTGGACACAAAGGCCACAGTCATCACTGTACCGTCTGCTTGGTGCTTTGGACGGTGTGCATTCTGGGACCCTTGACTCCAAGGAGCTAAGCAGACTTGGGAGGATGAGTGAAGAAGTAAGTGTGCACAGACTTACGGGTGCTGCTGTGCACAAAGGGCTCCGCGTACACTTTGTTGGGTCGCTGTTGGCATCCTTGCTATTTGGGGGCCTCCCCTGTAGCTTCAAGGGTCTGCTCCCCACACTGCCTTTGGCTTTCCAGGCAGCAAACATATGGGAGCTCCCGCCCCAGAGGGCCTAGCAGTCCCATATCAAGCCCAGTGTGCCTGCCTTTTTCCACACCCCTTGACTTCCTTTTAAACAAGTTTCAAAAAGCAGCTTTGAACACACCAAAGGGACCTGAGTCATCTCCCCATATGTGCTCCATCTCTACATTTTTTTCCTATGTCCTTTTCTAACCAGTATTACAGGAGAAAATGATGGCTTGTTAATTACATTTTAATTTGCATTTCTCTGACTTGTATCAACTCAGTGTTTTGTCATGTTTTTGAGCCCTTCGGGTTTCTTCTTTAAGTTGCCTGCTGTTCACTGTTGTTTGTTTTGAGGATTGTTCCTATGGTTTCCTTGTTGGTTTTCAGGGGTTCCCGGTCCTTTCTGTACTGGGTCAGTTTTACCGTCAGCACTGCCCAGGTGTCCTTACTGAGTGGAAAATTTTCTAGAGACCTTCTGGAACCTGAGGCCACGAAGACAGCCCCTACCTCTTCCCTCTCATGTGGGAGTTTTGTTTCTTGGGCTCCTGGAGTCTGCGACCCTGTGTCGTGTTCAGGGAGGAACTCAGCGTGGCTCTGCTCCCCACAGAAGCTCAGCTTTCCCTCGCCGTCCGCTGACCCTGCTACTGAGCCACGGGTTCCGGGACTCCTTTATTCCCATGGCTCTGGTCAGTCTCACTGGCCCTGGGGCAATACTTAAATACCCTGACCTACATTTCTGGGAATGAACCACCCCTGGTCCTGGGGCACACACTTCACATCAGCCACAGAGCAGAGGACTTTGCTGGCCATTCGGTGCTTTCCTCCTTTCCCGCCCCAGTGGAGGACCCCTTCTCAGAGACCGTGTCCACCTGGCCTGTGGCTCACTCCTGCACTCACAGCGCTATGGGGCAGCCCCTCCCAAATAAACCTCAGTCTCTATGGGCTCCAGCACAGGCAGCCTCCCCAGGGAAGGACTCTGGGGCACAAGGAGCCTGGCTCCTGGCCGAGAATCCTCTGGGTCAACCATCAGGCCTGGCCATGGGCGGTCACGGAGGCTTCCACTGGTGGATCGCACAAGGAAGCTGCCCCACACACCAGCCAGGCACAGCTGGGGCCTGCCGTCCTGGAGAGAGTGCACCAGGGATGCAGGCCCCGCCAGCCATGCTCTGCAACCCACATTCTAACTTACACCTGCATTGCTGGTCCTGGTAGCTCCATTCAGAGGCCTCCTGGGGACCATGGGGCACTTCTCCCACCTGACTCAGGACTCTCCCACGTCGGGCTCTGCCTCCTCCTTCTTCCCCAGCCCCACGGCTCATCAGACCATAGGGCACTTTTGTGCTGGGGCCCCACGGCTTGCCCTCCTGGGGAGGATGTGGGGTCCCCTGCTTCCCCTGGTCCAGCCTCCTGCTCTTACTGCTGCCGTCAGCATGGCGGCCACCACTGCCCTTCTGCTCGGCTGGGGGCTGTGATGGCTCTGCTGATATGTGGGCCCCTGTCGGGGGCAGTCACCACCATCCCACCCATTTTACAGGTGAGGAAACTGAGGCTCAGAGAGGTCTGCCATGTGGTAAAGACCCCAAGGGTGACGACTGCTCCTGAAACTGCCGTTTCAAGGAGTCTTGTGGCATACGTGAGCCACTAAGTGGTCTTTTTCCAGTCTGGCTGTCGCCAGGGGCCCACCACCACTTGGGTCTGGCAGAGACTCAGACAGGCAGCGGATGGGGGAGCTTACGGTGGAGAGAGAAGGCTCGCGTGCCCCATGGAGGCTGTGGCATAGGGACGCTGTGGCGGGCTCCCTCACGGCAGGGCTCCCATGTGAGTGGGGACAAAAATTAGGGAAGCTGCCCCTCACTGGCCAGGGGCGGCCTGAGCTGGGCAGCGGCCGAGGCCGTGGGTCAGAGCCCTCTTGCCATGTGATGTGGTTTGTTCTCTGTGAATGTGGCAGGTGCTAATGCACATGTGTAACATGCTTGGAGTAACTTGCAGGGCTTCATCTCTTGTGCATGTCCAGTCCTGAGACAACTCTGGCTTTTTGGACTCAGTCACTCCATTCCTGCATCCAGTGAGCCTCTTCCAGAACTCACCCTCTCAGTGACCTTGAACACCTCCATATGTTACAAGGGCGAGGTGTAGACAGAGAGACCCTCTGCGTAGACCGCGTATCTGTCGGAGCACAGACGGGCCGTGCCTGCACGGGTTGGGGGTGGAGCTAGAAAGAGGCTGCTTTAATCAAACAGTGGAAGCAGAGGCTCACACTGGGATTAGTCCAATTTGGGGAGTCCCTTGCTGGTAATGCACCCTAACTGCCTGTGCTCGGGGCTCAGCCAGGCCGTGGCATGCTCTGAGGGCCAGGCAGCCTGCCTGGCAGTGGACCGACGTTTCCTGAATGAAAGGGTCAGACTCAGGTGGGGTTGCAGCTAAAACAGAAAGGGGTGAACCTACCACCAGGCAGGGTCTGTATACCCAGCATCCCACAGAGCTTTTTGGGGTGCACAGTGTTTAGTTAGAGTCCAGGGGCCCCGACTCTTCCACAGGACATGGAATCTGACCCCTGCTCCCAGGCAGCCCAAGGCTTAGGTCAGGGTCAGCGTTCCAGAGCATAGCCGAGGCCCTCCCCAGATGCCAGATTCCTCCCTAGAGTCAGTCTGGGACCTGTGCCCATGCACGCACACATGCCCTGCCTGTGGATGACCCCTGCCGACCCCAGACGCCGGAGACACAGGTGTTCTGCGACAGCCCCCTTAGCCGTTGCTCGCCTCCTCCCTGAGTGGTGCCACGAGGTCCTCCTGCTCTGCGGCTCCAGCAGCACAAATGATGGCCTCTGACAGTACATTCTCCCTCCCAGGGCCCCCAGGGGCCACGGGACGTGTGTGCTCCTGACACTGCTCATGCCGCATATGAGCATGTCCCCCGCGCTCCCCCGTGCTGTGTGTTCCACCGTCTCCTTGCGCTTCCTCCCAACGTGGTGCCCAAGGATGGCATCCAGCTCTGCACGCAGGCCAGCTGCTCACCTGTTCAGCTCGCCCTCCATCCCGTGCCCACATCCCTGAGCATGTCCCTGAAGCACTTTCCAGAAAGGCACCAGTGTCTCTCTGAGCACAAGGCTAGATGGTGACAGGCAGCACCATGTGAGAGCAGCGTTGTTTTCAAGCATTGCCCTCATGTGTTTGCTGCCATGGGCCCCTCTCCTGCAGGTCATCAAGCACAGCCCTGCTCACTTTACTATTGGAGTGACATTGATTGATTAGCAGGGCTTCCCTATATTCCAGAGATCATCCTACCTTCTCACCTCTGCTGAGAGCTCCGGAAATAATGCCCTGCTTGCTCCCATGAGCCTGTCTCCCTCGGGGCTGTGCACTGCCTGGGGGGCGCTGGAACCTGTCTCCCTCGGGGCTGGTGCACTGCGTGGGGTGGGCTGGTACTCATCCTTGTTGGTCCCCCAGGATACCCAGCCTAGCACCTGGCTACTGACTCAAAAACAGCAACACGGAGTGTGCATCTGGGGCTCCCTCTGTGCAAAGCCAGGGGTTGGGGGACATGAGAGGTCAGCGTAGACCTGTGCATCATTCACTCCCTGATGGCTAGCTGCAGGACATCACAGTACTCAGCTCGCAGGGGCTCTGGCCAGGGTCCGGCGGAATGGGGAGACCAGGGATGCTGCGCCTGGGGCCCCTACATGTCCAGGCATAACCCCCTGCGATTTTCTTGACACAGATCTGCACCCCCTGGACATGCTGGCAGAGGCGTTCCCTCCGAATGGCATGGCGAGCGGAGTCAGGGTGACACAGGTTCACGGCGTGCGGGGACTCCAGCTTCCGGCCGCAGACCCACAAGCCTTAAGCTTCCCTGCCTCGAGGGTTTTCTTCAGATGCGACCTCTTCCCTGAGGAGTTTTCCATCGTGGTGACCTTGAGAGTTCCCAGTCTTCCCTCCAAGGTAGGTGACGCCCACTCTTCACATTGGAATGACCTGGTGCTCCTTTGGGAAACTAACACCAGAGCGTGCAAAGGGCATGACGGACCTCAGTTGTGGCCAGGCGCCAGTCAGGACCTCCTAGCGTCTTTGGTCAAGAGCAGCCAGCCTTGGTGAGAGGAGACGCCCCATCCCTGTGAGGGTGCAGCCAGAGCCTGTGGGACCAGCGGCTCAGGGCCATGCCGGCCTGTCCTGCAATTCTCGTTTTTCTGGTATGTTAACCCATCAGAGCCTAGGGACAATGTTTACAGTTTTCAGTTGGACATCCTTTAGCTGGGACAGTAGACAATAAAATAACAAAAGCATGTGCTTTTTGGGTCTGACCATCTGTGATTTGCAGTCCCAGCCAGCCCGGATCCAGCTAACATTTCCGTCCACCCCTACTCGGCTGGCAGCCACCCTCAAGGCAAGGACTGGTGGTGTCCGTGGCCATTTCAGGAGTTTGGGGCAAATCCTCTATGTTTCCGGTCAGAATCCTTGGTCAAGAAAGGAAAGCCCTTCTCCCTAACTGTGGTCCTGCTTGCGGATTTTCTCTGTGATGTGATTCTGTCCGGACATTTCATGTGGCCCTCTGCTCACCGAGTCCCTCTCCACCATTCCGTCAAATCCGCAGTCAGACCCCACTGCTGAGTTCTCAGTGTCAGTCATTGCATTTTCCAGTTCTATATTTCCGTTTTCTTCTTTTTTGCCTAAATCCCAGCTCTCAGGTTAAAGCCATGTCTTGCCAGCTACTTTCTTGAGCATGACGCCAATATCTGGAGGCAAGGACTGCCTGGGTGGCTATGGGTGGGTCCACCATGCAGATGCCCCCAAAGGACTGGCTCCGTGGTCTGCTGTGTCCTTCCATTTCTGTCATGCTCCAAAATGTTTAACAGCTTCATTGAGCTATCATTCACACACCCATTTAAAGCCTACAATTCAGTGATGTTTAGTGAATTTAATGGCTACGTACAGCCCTCACCACTGTCCATGCAGACATGTTCATCACTTCCAGAAGAAGCTCTGTGCCCTGAGCTCTCCCCCTGCTCACCCCCAGCACTAAGGGCCAACTAATTTACTTCCTGTAGCTGTAGGTTTGCCTATTCTGGACACTTCATATGAATGGAATCACATAGTATATGGTCTTTACTACTGGTTTCTTCTATGTAGTATGGGTTCAAGTTCATCGTGTTGTAGCACATATCAAAGTTCATTCCCTTTTATGGCTGAATAATATTCAACTGCATGTATATAGCACAATTTGTTTATCCATTCATCAGTTGATTGACATACGTCTTCATTTCTCTTGGGCATATACCTAGGAGTGGAATTGCTGGGTCATATGGTGACTCTATGATTAACCTTTCAGGAACTGCCAGACTGTTTTCCAAGGTGGCTGCACCGTCTCACATTCCCACCAGCAGTGCTTGAAGGCTGCAATTTCCCCACATCCTTGCTAACACTTGTTGTTATCTGATATTTTATTCAAGCCATTGGCATAAGCATATTGTGGTATGTCATTGAGGCTTTGATTGGCGTGTCCCTGATGAGTAATGACACTGTACATTTTTTCACATTGTCCTTGCCATTTGTGTATCTTCTTTGGAAAAATGTCTATTGAAGTCCTTTGCACAGTTTTTAATTGGATTATTTTCCTTTTTATCATTGAGTTATAAGAGTTCTTTATATATTCTAGATATAAGTCCCTTATAATATATATGATTTGCAAATAATTTTTCCCATTCTGCAGGTTGTCTTTTCTATTCTTTGATAGTGTCCTTTGAAGCACAAAACCCTTTTATTTTGACAAAGTCAGGTTTATCTTTTTCTTTTCTTGCTTATACTTTCATTGTCATATCTTAGAATCTAATGCTAAATCTGAGGCTGTGAGGATTTAATCCCCAACATTTTCTTCTAAGAGTTTTATAGCTTTAAGCTCTTATATTTTAATCTTTAAACCATTTAATTTTTATATGTGGTATAAGGCAGGGGTCCAACTTTATTCTCTTGCATGTGGATTTCTAGTTGTCCTAGCATTATTCGTTGCAAAGACTCCTTTTCCCATTGAATGTCTTGGCATCTTGTTGAAATCAGTTGCCCATAGATGTATGGGTTTATTTCTGGACACTCAGTTCTAGTCCATTGATATATCAATAAATATTGATTATTGTCTCTCTTATGCCAGTACCACACTGCTTGATTATTGTAGCTTTGTAGTAAATTTTGAAACTGAGAAATGTGGGCCTTCCAGATATGTTCTTTCTCAAGACTGTTTTGGCTTATTCTGAGTTTCTTGTCATTCTTTATGAGTTTTAAAATCAACCTGTCAACTTTTGCTAAGAAGTCAGCCTGGATTCTGACAGAGATTGCATAAATATGTAGATAGACTAGGGAAGTATTGCCTCCTTAACAATATCAAGTCTTCTGATCCTTGAATGGGATTTTCTTCTACTGACTGAGATCTTTAACAAAACAAAAACAATGTTTTGCAGCTTCCACAGTATTAGTGTGGCAGTTATTCTGTTCCTAAGCATTTGTCCATTTCATCTGATTCATATAGTTCATTGGCACAAGTTGCTCGTACATTTCTCTCTAATGCTTTTTAATTTCTGTATGGTTGCTAGTAATATCACCTCTTTAATTTCTGATTCTAATAATTTGAGGCTTCTCTTTTTTCATGATCAGTGTAGCTCAAAGGTTGTTGTTTTCTATCTTTTCAAAGAACCAGTGTTTGGTTTCATCGATCTTTCTCTATTGCTTTTCTGTTCTCTATTTCATTTATTTCTGCTCTATGCTTTATTTCCTTCCTTGTGCTTGCTTTGGTTTTAGCTTTCTTTCTTCCTCCCTGTTTTAAAGTGGAAGGTTAGGCTATTGATTTGTGACCTCTCTTCTTTCTTAATATATTGACAGCTCCAAGTTTCTAGGAAGGCTTTAGTTGCATCCTGTAAGTTCCACTTTTTGTTCTTCATTTTCATTCATCTCAAAGTATTTTATGAGTTCCCTTGTCATTTCTTCTTTGACTCTTTGGTTATTTAAGACTATGTTGTTTAATTTCTACACACTTATGCATTTCCCAAGTGTTTTTCTGTTATTAATTTCCTTTCTGTTGTTGTTATTGATCTCTGAGCTCATTCTATTGTGGTCGGAGAACATGCTGTATATTATTTCTGTCCCATTAAACTTATTGAGGCTTGTTTCACAGCACAGCATATGCTGTATCCTGGAGTGTGTCCACCTGCATTCCTGAAGAACGCACGTTCTGCCGGCGGAGGTGGGTGGGGGGTGTTCCGTAGATGTCTGTTAGGTCTGGTTGGAGCACAGTGTTGTTCGTGTCCTCTCTTTCTTTGTCAGTCTTATCTCCTGGTGTTCTATCCATTACTGAAATTGGGATATTGAAGTCTTCAACTAATATTATTGAATTGTCTATTTTCCTCTTCATTTCTACCAGTTTTTGCTTCATGTATTTTGATGGTCTGTTATTAGTTGCATATGTGTTTATAGTTCTTATATATTCCTGACAGATGGACCTTTCTATCATTATGAAATGTCCCTCTTTGTCTTTACTCTCAATCTTTTTGTATGTTTCAACCTAAAGTGTGTGCCTTGGGGAGAGCATATGGCTGAGTCTCATTTTTGTCTACTCTAACAATCTGCCTTGGAGTCGATTTTTAATTCATTCATATTTATGGTTATTATTGATATACAGTTGATGCTCATTACTCACGGACTTTGTGTTTGCAAATGCACCTACTTGGTAAAATTGACTTGTAGCCCTAAACCAATGCTCGTGGTGTTCTCAAGGTCCCTCATGCACATGCATAGAGCAGCAGAACACTTGCTGCCCTGACACACGTTCCTGGCTGAGGTCCAATAAGGTGACATTCTGACCTCTTGTTTCAGCTCAGACTGTAACTAGTACCTTGTTGCTGTCCATTTAGTGCCATGTTTATTACTCATGTACTTCTTATTGGTGATATCACTGCTTTAAATGGCCCCTAAAGTGCAAGAAGGCTGTGATGTGCCTTATGGAGAAAAGCCATGTATTAGATAGCTTCGTTCAGGCTTGATGATGTTGCTGCTGGAAGTGAGTTCAGTGTTAAAGAACCAACAATAAGTATTTAATGCATATTGTGAAATAAGAGATATTTATGTTTCTGCCTCTGGTTCTTGCTGATATTTGGACTTTGACCCCAGTCCCTGATGCAGACTTCCTAAATCCTTTGGAACTTCCTGGGTGCCAGGAGCATCTTTGGTTCTAGTGAGGGCACCCTGGGCAGGCTCCAGGATGGGGCTGGTCCCCAGAATGACAGCACCAGGATGAGAAGCCTGGAACTTCCTCTGGAAAGGGAAGAGAGGCTGGAAACGGAGATGGTGATGGATCATGCCTGCATGATGAAGCTCTATAAAAATCCCCAAAGCACAGAGTTTGGAGAGCTTCTGGGTTGGTGAACACATGCATGGGCCACGAGGGAGGCACACCCAGTCCACAGGGACAGAAGTTCCTCTGCTTTGGGGACCCTCCCAGACATCTAGCTGTTTATCTGAATCCTTTCAAATATGCTTTGTAAAAAATCAGCCACAGCACATAAACTACTTTCCTGGTTTCTCTGAGCCCCCTTTTCTCAAAGCCCAGATTCTGGAGTTATCCCATTCTTGTACCTTCCCTGAGAGTAGGCGTTCTGTTTGTAAGAGCAAACCCCTCGGGGCTGGAGCAGAGGGCAGTCAAGTGCAGACAGCCACCTGATTGCTGCGGCCCCTGTCAAAGCACCAGAGCACTTCTCCTGCCTTTCCTCTGGGGACGCACATGGGTAGGATGGCCCCGATGACACCCAGGAGTTCATAATACGGTGGCCTTTACAGCAACCCTGTGCTGCCAAACACAGCACAACACTAACAACAACAGGAAGGGAGGGCTTCACTCAGCCTGTCACTGGGGCAACACATGCACCCAGAAGGGGTATAAAAGCCAGCACCCTGGGTACCTCACACACGCACACTCACACACACACACACACACACACACACACACACACACACACACCTCCAGCCGACAATCACACACCATGGCCGCCTCCACCCTGTCCGTCTGCTCCAGCGACCTGAGCTACGGCAGCCGGGTCTGCCTGCCCGGGTCCTGGGGCTCCTGCACCGGCCCCTCCTGGCAGGGGGATGACTGCCCTGAGAGCTACTGCGAGGCTCCCTGCTGCGCCCCGGCCCCCTGCCCGACCCTCGTGTGCACCCCTGCGAGCGGCGGGTGCAGCCCCTGCCAGTCAGCCTGCACCAGCTCGTGCACACCCTCCTGCTGCCAGCTGTCTAGCTGCCAGCCCATCTGCTGCACCTCCTCCCCCTGGCAGCAGGCCTGCTGTGTGCCCATGTGCTGTAAACCCGTGTCCTGTGGGCCCATCTGCTCTGGGGCTGCTCCCTGCACAGCACCCCTGTGCAGCCAACCCACCCCCTGCCCCCAGTCCTGCTGCAGACCCTCCTCCTGTGTGTCCCTCATCTGCCGCCCCGTGTGCAAGCCCGCCTGCTGTGCCCCTGCCTCCCCCTGCCAGCCCAGCTGCCGCCGCCCGGGCTCCTGCTTGTCGCTGCTGTGCCGCCCTGTGTGCACCCGTCCCACCTGCTGCTGACCCACTCATCACCCCCAGGCCAGAAGGGCTCCGTCCCTCAGCAGAAGGGCTGAGCTCAGAGACACTGGCACTTAGCCTCCCCTAGGAGTTTAAACCCACAGAAAGAACACCTGTAGGACATCTGTTCTATGTCCCAGGAATGTAACAGCTGCTTCCATGGCCATCCCAGAACCCAAGCACAGGCCCCCATCCTCACAGGCACCCGATTCTCCCACCCCATCCCTCCTCCGGTCCCACCCCTCATCGGTCCTGTGGGAGCACCTGGCCACCTGCCTGAGAAGCTGGCTCTCTGTACCCTATGCGCTGTTTTATGTCTTCTCTCCAGCTCCAAGTGGGCTGCGGCAGGGGCTGGGGGCGGGGGTGCATCCCCAGGACCCCAGGACTCTGGAGGTAACATCCCATGACGTTTCATGGGGATAGAGAACGAGGAAGATCCTGGAGTCCAGGGCCCGACAGGACACTGAGAGGCCACCTGTGCTCTCCTGCCAACGTCCCCACACGAGCTGGGAGGTGGCCCTGCAGCCACTGTCAATCAAGAAGACCTCGGGAGTCCTGGCACTGCGGGAAACCATCCCAACATCCCGCCTTCTCCTCCTGGCCCTGCAGCCCTCCTTGCCAGTGTGGGGGTCCTGCGTCCTCAACTGGTCTTCGCCGCTTCACAGGCACCCTGTCCTGGAGGACACCACTCTGCTCTCCCACAGGCCCCGCTGCTCTGGTGCCATGGCTCAGGGCTGGGCTGTGGCCCGAGGTGCTGCCCCCTCATCCTGCTCCCTTCCCACTCTGTAATCAGAGGGTCAGGTCAGCTTTCTATGCCTGAAGTTTCTCCCTCCTGCCCCTGGGCTCCTCTTTACCCACCTCGGGCATTTCCACAATAAACTGCTTGCAACCCACCCTGACTTGGCATTTACTTCTCGGGGGACCCAGTCTAACAAATGCACCATTACTTTTGTACAGAAAGAAAGAGAGGCACGTAACGGAGCCCCAGTACCCAATCAGTGCTCTTACATGAACCCAAATAAGTCCCACCAGCCCCTTGTTGCCTCTCGAGCACTCCAGTCCATTCCAGGGGACTGGGCGACACCTTCTCTTCATCTCAATTCCAAACATGACGGCTTCATCTGCTTGTTCCTGGGGGGCATCACCCTTCCTTAGATCCTGTAAAGAACCTGCTTGTTTACATATACAGATTGCAGTGATCCCTCCAGCAGGGAGGAGGTGCTTTGCAGAGGGAGAAGTGGAATATACCTTCTTGAGCTCTCACACCACACACACAGCTGCTGCTGTCATTTCAAGATGGATGATACTAAGTTAAAGATACATACTGAAAACCCTATAATGCAAAACAAAATGTGAACAGAATGCAAAAAAACAAAGAGCTATGGCTAGGAAGCAACAAAGGAAATCACATCAATTATAAACAAAATCAAGTAATCCAACAGCAGAAAGAAAACAGGGAAAGGGGAAGGAAGAGCACGTGGGACAGAGAAAACAGGAAGATGACACGAAGCCTCACCATGTCAACAATCACAGTAAATGTAAATGGTCTAAATTCTCCAGTTAAGGGACAGAGACTGGTGGATCAGTTAAAACAAAAAGAAGGCCTAAATTTATGCTGCTTAGAGGAAACTCCATTTAAATAGAAGATGAAAACAGGTTAAGGGTGAAAGATGGAAAAGGATGTATTATGCCAACATTAATCATAGAAAGCTGTAGCAGTTACACTAATATCATAGGTATACATCTGACATCAAAGAATATTGCCAGGGATCAAGAGGGCCATTTGATAATGATAAAGTAGTCAATTAATCCCAAATGTTATGCACCTATTAGTAGGACCTTCCAAGTGCATGGATAGAAAACTGATAAATGGCAATGAGATATGGACATATCTAAGTGTATATTCTGAGATTTCAGTAATCCTCTCTAAATAACTCAGGTGAACAAATAGACAGAAAACCAAGAAGGATATAGACAGCCCAGGAAATCTTGAGAAAGAAGAACAAAGCTGGGGGGATCACACTCCCTAGTTACACACTATACTACAAAACTACAGTAATCAAAACAGTATGGTCCTGGCCCAAGAACAGATGCATACAGATCAATGGAATAGAATAGAGAGCCTAGAAATAAACCCGTGCCTATGTGGTCAATTAATAGATGAGAAAGGAGGCAAGAATATGCAATGGGAAAAAGACGGTCTCTTCACTAAATGGTGATGGAAAACTGGACAGCTGCACACAGAAGAATGAAACTGGATGTCTAACACCATACACAGAAATAAACTCAAAATGGATGAAAGACCTAAAAATAAGACCAGAAACCATAAAACTCCTAGAAGAAAACATAGGCAGTAAACTCTTCAACAACAGTCTTAATAATTTCTTTCTAGATATGTCTCCCCAGGCAGGGCAAAGAAAAGCAAAAATAGACAAGTGGGACCACATCAAACTAAGAAGCCTCTGCACAGCAAAGGACACCATCAACCAAACAAAAAGGCAGCCTGCTGGGTGGGAGAATACATTTGCAAATGATAAATCAGATCAGGGATAATATCCAAAGTATATGAAGAACTCTTACAACTCAACACCACAAAATATCCAGTTTCAGGCAGAGGACCCGAATAGACATTTTTCTAAAGAAGACGTGCAGAGGCCAACAGGCACATGGAAAGATGCCCAACATCACTGATCACCAGGGAGATGCAGATCAAACCCACACTGAGGTATCACCTCACGCCAGTCAGAACGGCTAATAGCAACAAGGCAAGAATTAACAAGTGTTGGTGAACACGTGGACAACAGGGAAAGACATGCACTGGTGGTGGGACCGTGCGTGGGTGCGGCCGCTCTGCAGGGCTGTATGGAGGTTTCGTGGAAAACTAGAACTAGAAATACCACCTGACCAGAAATTCTACTTCTGGCAATTTACACGAAGAAAACAAAACCAATACTCCAAAAGGATATATGCACTCCTACACCTGCTACAGCATTATTTATAATATCCAAGATAGGGAAGCAACCTGAATGTCCATGCAGATGAATGGATGATGATGCTGTCATGAGCGCCCACACACACACACACACACACACACACACACACACACACACACACACAGGAATATTACTCAGCCCTAAAAACAAATGGAATCTTGCCGTCTGTGACATGGATGGACCTAGAGGGTGTTACGTTATGTGAAATAAGCCAGACAGAAAAAGACAAATACCCTGTGAATTCACCTAAATGTTGACTCTAAGAAGTGAAACAAGTGAATAAAAAACAAAGCTGAAACAGACTCATAAACATGGACAACACAGACTGCTGGTTGCAGTAGGGGACGGGCTGGGGAATGGAAGAAACAGTGAAGGGGGACAATTAACTAGAATGTTTGGTGCCTTGATCTGGGTGATGTGTGTACATGTGCCAAGATTCATCCAGCTCTACACGGAGATTTGGGCATTTTTTGTATGTAGCTCAATATAAAAATTTTAAATAAAATTCATAAGAAAAAAAGAGGGATATGGACAACTTGAACAATAGCATAACCAATTTGAACTATTTGACCTTTAAAGGACACTCCATCCCCAAACAGAATAGCCATTCTGTTTAAGTGCATGCAATACATGTACCAAGATAGACCACATTTACTGAGATGGACCGTATTTGGGTTTGTAAAACAAGTCTCTAAATTTGAAGGGACTTAAGACACACAATGTATATTCTCTGATTACAGTGGAATTAAAGCAGAACCCAGCTACAGAAAGATCTTACAAAATCCTGACTATTTAAAAAGGAAATAGGCTTCCAAGTAACCCATGGATCAAAGAAGAAAGAAAAGGGGGAATCAGAAGATACTTTGAACTGCACGAAAATGAAAACACAATGTGTCGAAACTTGTGGGCGCTGCTCCGGCCACAGCAGCTGGGAGTTCATAGCCCTGAAGGTCCATGTAGGAGAAGATGAGGTCCTCCGATGAATGGCCTCGGCTTCCACGGTAAGACAGCAGGAGGCAACTTAAGCTCAAAGAAGAAAGACAGTAACAACATCAGAGCGGAAGCAGCGAGGTGGGAAACCAATACAGGAAATCAAAGAGACCCAAAGCTATGTCTTGAGAAGATCAGTAGAATTGACAGCTCATTAGCCAGACTAGCCGGCAAAATGGAGAGAAGATACTAGCCAGTAATAGCAAGAGAGACACCCGCACAGGTCCCACATTCACTGCGGGTACCACAAGGGATGGTTACGGGGTCCCTGAAACAGACAACCCCCCAGGAAGACACAAACACCAGAACCCAGGGGAAGAAGCAGCCCTCTGTGTGCTGAAGACATTGAAGGTGTGGTTCACACCCTCCCACAAACTCCTGTCCCTGGACAGGCGGTGGTCAGCCATCTGGAGCGCGCTGCCACAGAGCCTAGCAAGTGGACACCACACACGGCACCGGGATGGGCTGCCGTGGACCTAAGTTTATCAGTGTCAGAGAGCGGCTCCTGTGTGGCCATTGAGCATTCTGGAAACAACAGAATAGAGATGGAGAAGAGACGGGGGCTGTGGGCTGCGGAGAGAGTGCCTGGGCGCAGGCATGCAGAGCCAGACGGGAGCCCGGTGGCTACCACCTGACTGTCCTACTGTGCTCGGTGGTGGGATCCACACGTGACCACACGCACACACACACACACACGCACACCCAAACAAGGCGTGCAGCCAGGTGGCGGCTGAGACCTGCGTGGTTGAGCTCTGGCTGTGATTTGGCCTGAAGGGACGCCAGTGAAGGGCCCCGGGAGGCCCGGATCATTGTTTTGTGACTTCTTTGAATCTATCATTTAAAAATCTTTCCACAGAGAAACCTCCAGCCCTGATGGCTCCACTTGTGAATTCTATCCAGAGAAACACCAGACCCAGAGTCCAGGCCGGGCCGCGTCCGCTCCTGGCAGCCATGGGCGCAGGCCAGGCAGGGAGCTGTGGCCGGCTGGCTGCCCTGTACCTCCTCCTGAGCTCACACCAGGGAGCTGCCAGATCCTACAGGTCACCACAGGTCCCCAAAGTCTCTAGAGCCTGCCTTCCACTGCTGACACGGCCTCATCACACCCACAGGGACGCCCTGCCAATGTGCCACCCCAGGGGTGCTGTGTGCTCCCAGGGACGCTCCAGCCCAGCGAGCCCCCAGCCCTGCCGCCCAGGTGTGGCTGCGAGAGATGAGTCAGAGGACAGAGTCCTGAGGGTCTCACAGCACAGCCCTCTGCCCCTGCCAGCACGCGGCCTCCCGGCCCAGGGATCCGGCTGTCCTCCAAGACCCTCCCCAGGCCACCTGAGCAGGTCTGCACTCAGTCGCAGGCCCTGGGGCCCCTCACGCCACACGCAGCCCACCAGGGGCCACCACGGCCATCTGCCACCCGGAGTCACAGTCCCCGGAGACCCCATGACCTGCAGGAGGAAAAGCTTGACTTCAGCGCGGCCTCAACACCGCTTCCCAAGGGCCCCACAGGGGTCAGGCGGTCACCGGGGCATCCCCAGGGCACCTGACTCATCTGAGGCTTTCCGGGCCTGGTGAGCCACCAGCAAGGGAGGGGGCAGGTGAGCCTCCTGTGAGAACAGCTCCAGCCACGGACCAGATACAAAGGCCTGCACCCCCAGGCACCGCACACATTCACTCACACTCACACCCCCTCCTCCTGCCCACCACCCAGCATGGCCGCCTCCACCCTGTCCATCTGCTCCAGCGACCTGAGCTACGGCAGCCGGGTCTGCCTGCCCAGGTCCTGGGGCTCCTGCACCGGCCCCTCCTGGCAGGGGGACGACTGCCCCGAGAGCTGCTGCGAGCCCCCCTGCTGTGCCCCCAGCTGCTGCGCCCCGGCCCCCTGCCCGACCCTCGTGTGCACCCCCGTGAGCGGCGGGTGCAGCCCCTGCCAATCAGCCTGCACCAGCTCGTGCACACCCTCCTGATGCCAGCTGTCTAGCTGCCAGCCCATATGCTGCACCTCCTCCCCGTGCCAGCAGGCCTGCTGCGTGCCCGTGTGCTGTGTGCCCGTGTGCTGTGTGCCCGTCTGCTGCCTGCCCATGTGCTGTGTGCCCGTGTGCTGCAAGCCTGTGTGCTGTGTGCCCGTCTGCTCTGGGGCTGCCCCCCGCCAAGCGCCCCTGTGCTGCCAGCCCACCCCCTGCTCCCTGTCCTGCTTCAGAGCCTCCCTCTGCATGTCCCTCATCTGCCACCCCAAGTGCAGGCCAGCCTGCTGCGTGCCCGCCTCCCCCTGCTGTGCCCCCGCCTCCCCCTGCCAGTCCTGCTGCCACCCCGCGGCCTCCTGCGTGTCCCTGCTCTGCCACCCCGCGTGCGCCCGTCCCTCTTGCTGCTGACCCACTCATCACCCCCAGGCCAGCCGGGCTCAGGTCCACCCCGGGACTGGTCCTCCAAGCCTCCCCTCAGTCTGGTCCTGACCTGTGTTAGGCAGTTGCCCCCTCAGGGCGGGGTCCCCCCCTGTGTCCACCTGAGCTCTGACTCCTGCCTCCCAGGAGGCACCTCCCCCTGCCTCTGGTCACCTGCCCTTCCCTCCCTGCTTCTCTGCTCCTTGGGTCCCTGGGCCTCCACTTCCACCCTCGGTTCCCCAATAAACCCACTGCCTCACGTCACCCGCTTCCTTTCCTTGGACCTCTTGGGGGTGGGGGCAGTCTCAGGGTTTTGACCACACGTTGTCTCCTCCGGCCACGAATATTTCTAGGACTGAGTTTGGGAACTCCCAGAAGGCACGACTAACTGCTCGGGGCAGGACCCCTGGGTGGGACCCCCAACTGTCGCCCAGGAAGGCCACTGTTCCCGGACTTCCCCGAGCCTGGTCGCCTGAGCCTGTCGTGGTCTGGGGGCTCTCTTGCCCCTGGACCCTTTCCTGCCACTGTCCCATTTGGGAAAACTGGCCCCAGAGTCACCT
Organism: Smutsia gigantea; assembly: GCA_032199065.1. Lineage (NCBI taxonomy): Eukaryota > Metazoa > Chordata > Mammalia > Pholidota > Manidae > Smutsia > Smutsia gigantea. The sequence continues at coordinate 56,526 of JAVSCE010015869.1, read as the reverse complement.
GCCAAGAAGCCGGGCTGGGGGCTCCACACAGCACCACCTCTGGGGAACCCGGGGCCCCTTGGTTTCCGCCTTTGGGTTCTGTCATTTAGCAGAAACGTGATGAGGGAGGGAGGAGCTGCTCCCAGTAGATGGGATAACAGACTGGATACCTTCCCAGCTGGGCCAGCTCAAAATATGGATGAAACTATGAAACAATGGTGTTTAGGCATTGAATTTGCAGATCACAGACCCTCTTGGTCCAGCTCAGCACCTGAAGAATATTTCCAGGCCCCCATGTGGGAACGGGAGCTCTTTGGGGCCCCATGGACAGCTGAATTTCTTAGATGGCCACAGAGTAGGGGAGAGCTGGGTGGCTAGTGTTTGGGGTCAGAGTTCCAGAGAGCAGAGGGCTACACTAAGTAAGCGTGCTGGCCGCAGAGGGTGTCCCTCACATGTGCCCTGAGTGGTGATTTGCAAACCAGATGCCAGAGGCTGGAAACCCCACACCAGAGGACAGACTAAGCGTCAGAGGCCAAATAGAGCCTGAAATGTGCCTGTCCACCTGCCACAGGCTCTTGATTCTGAGGCATCTAAGGTAGACTGCTTACAAGGGTGTTACCTCAGTCCTGGGTAAAATCAGCCCTCGAGGATCCAGATGTCTCATCTTCCTGACAAAGCTCATGTGCTGGTCTCAAAGAGTGAATGATTTCCAAGCATCAGAACTACAGCCTAGAACAAAGCTAAGAATAATCAGGGATAGTGTATTCAAGAAGGTAGAGAGTAGATTAAACAAGTATATTAAGGAAAGATGAAGAAGATTTAAAAAGATACAACTGGAACACTGAGAGAGCAAAGCTACAATGTTGGAGGTGAAAGTGACCGTAAGTGGGGTTAACAGAAGAATAGTCACTGCAGAAGAAAAGAGCAGTAAACTTGAAGGCAGAGAAATGGAACTGTATGCATGAAACACACAGAGAAAAGGGAAATGCACAGCGCGTCAGCAAGCTGGGGGACGGCCCCCAGAGACCGGTGTGTGACTGGAATTCCCAAAGAAGATGGAAGCAGACAAGGGAAAAGACAGTCTCACTGGATAAGAGACACTCCCCAACCATGCCACCCATGGCAGTGCACTTTAAATATAAAGGAACAAAGAGGTGAGAAATTAAAAGTGGGAAAATTAGAGTAAATTAAACCCCAAGCTGGCATAAAATGTGAAAGTTTTGATACACATTAAAGCAGAAATGGATGAAATTGGAAACAGTAAAACAATAATGATAATGGAGAATTCCAGAGCTTGTTTTTTGAAATGACAAATAAATTTTATAAACTGTAGCTAGACTGAGAAGGTAAAAGATAATATCAGGAATGGAAGAGGAGGAATCACTACAGACCCCACAGATAATAACAGCATTAACAGGGAGTATAGCAAACAACTCTATTGCCCCAGAATGGATAATTAAGATGAAACTGATTCATTGCTTGAAGACATAAAGTACCAAAACTCTCTCAAGAAAAAAGATAACCTTGATTGTCCAATATCATTTTAATAGACTTTGTTATTTACAGCAGTTTAGGTTCCCAAAAAACTGAGTAAAAAGTGCAGTTCCCATACAACTCACATACACATACATAGCCTCTCCCACTATCAGTATCCTGTGATATTGATACATTTGTTATGGCCAATAAACCTACACTGACAGATCAATATCACCCAATGTCCATAGTTTACATTAGGGTTCACTGCTGGTATTGTATGTTCTGTGGGTTTTGATAAATATATAATGACATATATGGACCAATATAGTCAATAGAAAATAGCTTCCCCGCCTTGAAAAATCCTCTGTGCACTGCCTGCTCACCCCTCCATCCCTGCTAAGCCCTGGTAACCACTGATGTTTTTACTGTGCACATAGTTTTGTCTTTTCCAGAATGTCATATACTGGGAATCATACCATGTGGAGACTTCTCAGGTTGTTTTTTATTTTTCACTTAGTAACGTACATTTAAGGTTTCTCCATGTCTTTTCATGGTTTTATGGCTCATTTCTTTTTTTTTCTTCCTGACTTTGTATTCAGGTAAAATACACGTAACATAAAATTTACTACCTTAAAATGTTTAAGTGCACACTTCAGTGTACCGTTCAGTACGTTCATAAAGTTGTTCGACCATCACCATCATTGATCTCCAGAACTCTTTTCATCTTGTGGAAATGAAACTCTGTTCTCATTAGAAAATCTCCCCATACCCCATTCCCAGCCCCTGGCACCCACCATCTACTTTATTTGTCTGTGATTTCAACTACTCTAAATACCTCATATAAGTGGAATTACACAGTATTTGCATTTCTCACGCAGGCTTATTTCGCTTACTATAACATCTTCATGGCTCATCCATGTTCATGTCAGATACACTTTTTTAAGGCTGAATAAACATTTCATTGTATGGATAGATCTCATTCTGCTTGTCCATTCATCCATCAATGGACACTCACGTTTTAGCTATTGTGAGTAATGCTGTTATGAACATGAGGTTTACAGATATCTCTTCACAACCCTGCTTTTAATTCTTTTTTTAATATACTTTATTTTGGTATCATTAATCTACAATTACATGTGCAATATTGTGGTTATTAAACTACCTCCTTCATCAGGTCCCCCCCACCAACCCCATTACAGTCACTGTCCATCAGCGTAGTGAGATGCTATAGAATCACTACTTGTCTTCTCTGAGTTGTACTGCCCTCCCCGTGCCCCCCCAACACTACATCTGCTAATCGTAATGCCCCTTTTTCCCTCTTATCCCTCCCTTCCATTTTCCCCAGTCCCTTTCCTTTGGTAACTATTAGTCCGTTCTTGGGTTCTGTGAGTCTGCTGCTGTTTTGTTCCTTCAGTATTTTTTCTTTGTTCTTATACTCCACATATGAGTGAAATCATTTGATACTTGTCTTTTTCGGCTTGGCTTATTTCACTGAGCATAATACCCTCTAGCTCCATCCATGTTGTTGCAAATGGTAGGATTTGTTTTCTTCTTATGGCTGAATAATATTCCATTGTGTATATGTACCACATCTTCTTTATCCATTCATCTACTGATGGACACTTAGGTTGCTTCCATTTCTCGGCTGTTGTAAGTAGTGCTGCGATAAACATAGGGGTGCATCTGTCTTTTTCAAACTGGGCTGCTGCATTCTTAGGGTAAATTCCTAGGAGTGGAATTCCTGGGTCAAATGGTATTTCTACTTTGAGTTTTTTGAGGAACCTCCATACTGCTTTCCACAATGGTTGAACTAATTTGCATTCCCACCAGCAGTGTAGGAGGGTTCCCTTTTCTCCACATCCTCGCCAACATTTGTTGTTGTTTGTGTTTTGGATGTTGGCCATCCTCACTGGTGTGAGGTGATATCTCATTGTTGTTTTAATCTGCATTTCTCTGATGATTAGCGATGTAGAGCATCTTTTCATGTGCCTGTTGGCCATCTGAATTTCTTCTTTGGAGAAGTGTCTATTCATGTCCTCTGCCCATTTCTTAATTGGATTATTTGCTTTTTGTCTGTTGAGGTGCGTGAGTTCTTTATATATTTTGGATGTCAACCCCTTATCGGATATGTCATTTATGAATATATTCTCCCATACTGTAGGATGTCTTTTTGTTCTACTGATGGTGTCCTTTGCTGTACAGAAGCTTTTCAGCTTGATATAGTCCCACTTGTTCATTTTTGCTTTTGTTTCCCTTGCCCAGGGAGATATGTTCATGAAGAAGTCACTCATGTTTATATCCAAGAGATTTTTGCCTATGTTTTTTTCTAAGAGTTTTATGGTTTCGTGACTTACATTCAGGTCTTTGATCCATTTTGAGTTTACTTCTGTGTATGGGGCTAGACAGTAGTCCAGTTTCATTCTCTTACATGTAGCTGTCCAGTTTTTCCAACACCAGCTGCTGAAGAGGCTGTCATCTCCCCATTGTATATCCAAGGCTCCTTTATCAAATATTAATTGACTGTATATGTTTGAGTTAATGTTTGGATTTTTCTATTCTATTCCACTGGTCTGTGGGTCTGTTTTTTGCCAATATCAAATTGTCTTGATTACTGTGGCTTTGAAGTAGAGCTTGAAGTCAGGGAGCATAACTCCCCCTGTTTTATTCCTCCTTCTCAGGATTGCTTTGGCTATTCGGGGTCTTTTGTGGTTCCATATGAATTTTAGAATTATTTGTTACAGTTCATTGAAGAAAGCTGTTGTTATTTTGATAGGGATTGCGCTGAATCTGTAGATTGCTTTAGGTAGTATAGCCATTTTGACAATATTTATTCTTCCTAGCCAAGAGCATGGGATGAATTTCCATTTGTTATTGTCCTATTTAATTTCTCTTAGGAGTGCCTTGTAGTTTTCAGAGTATAGGTCTTTCACTTCCTTTGTTAGGTTTATTCCTAGGTATTTTATTACTGCTTTTAATTCTTTTGAGCAAAAACCCAGTATAATTACTGGATCATGTGGTAATTATACTTTTAATTTTTTTTTCCACAGTAACCGAACCTTTTCATTGTTCCTGCTAACAGTGTGCAAGTGTTCCAATTTCTCTACATTCTCACCAACACTTGTTGCTTTCTGTTTTTTAAAAATATATATTCTAGTTGTCCTAATGGATGTAAGGTGGCATCTCAGTGTACTTTGGATATGCATTTCTGTAATAATCAGTGACTTTGAGCATCTTTTCTTGTGCTTTTTCGTTATTTGTATGTCTTCTTTGGAAAAATGTCAATTCAAGTTCTTTGCTTATTTTGGAATTGGCTTGTTCGTTTTTTTATTATTGAGTTTTAGGAGTTCTCTATACATTCTGAATATTAGTTCTTTATTAGATACATGATTTTCAAGTGCTTTCTCTCCCATTCCTTTGGGTTACCCTTTTTCCTCTGTTGAAACTGATATTCTTTGTCAATTTTGATGCAAAAATATTTAGTTTTTATGAAGTCTAATTGTATGTTTTTCTTATATTGCCTGTGCTTATGGTATCATATCCAATAAATAGTTGCCAAACCCGATGTCATGCAGTTTTGCCCCATGTAGTCTCCTGAGAGTTTTATAGCTTTAGGCCATGGATCCATTTTGAGTAGATCTTTGTATATGGTATTTGGTAAGGAGTGACTCGACTCTTTTGCAAAGGAATATAGTTTTCCCAGCACCGTTTGTTGAAAAGATTGTCTTTGCTCCATTGAATGGACTTTGTGCCCTTGTCAAAAATGACCTTATATGTGATGGTGTATTTCTTTATTCTGTTCCGTCAGTCCTCCTGTCTGTCTTTGTGCTGCTACATGCTGCTTTGATTACTGTTAGCTTTGTAGTATGTTTTGAAACCAGGATCTGTCAACTTTCCAGCTTTGTTCCTTTTCAGGATAGTTTTGGCTCTTCAGGGTCCCTTGAGATTCCCTGTGAGTTTTATGATGGGTTTTTACATTTCTGCAAAGAAAAGCGTCATTGACATGCTGCCAGCAATCGGATGGCCTCCGTGGGTTTCTCTGGATAGTATTGAATCCTAAGTCTTCCAATCCATGAGCAAAGGATGCCATTCCATTTATTTAAGTTTTCTTTAATTTCTTTCAGCAACTTTGTGTAGTTTTCGTTGTATAGGCCTTTCACCTCCTTGGTTAAGTTAATTCCTAGGGTATTTTATTCTTTTTGTAAATTGTAAATGAAACTGTTTTCTTAACTTCCTTTTGGGGTTATTATTTGTGTTTAGAAATGCAACTGATTTTTGTATGTTGGCTTTATATCCTGCTATTTTGATGAATTCATTATTTAGTTCTAACAGCATTTTTATGGAGTCTTTAGGATTTTCTACATAGAAGATCATAGTATCTGTGAACAGAGATGATTTTACTTTTTGCTTTCCAGTTTAGATTCCTTTTATGTCTTTTACTGTGTAACTGCTCTCCTAGGATGCCCAGCGCTGTGGGGAATACAAGTGGCGAGAGTGGGACCCGTGCCTTGTTCCTGGTGGTGGAGGAAAAGCTTTCAGTCTTTCAACATTGATATGATAATCGCTGTGGGGTTTTCACATGTATTTTTTATTATGTTGATGTAGTTTCCTTCTATTCCTAGCTTTGATGAGTCTTTTTATCATGAAGCTGTTGAATTTTGTCAAATGCTTTTTCTGTATCACTTGTGATGGTTGTGTATTTTTCCCTCCATTCTGTACAGTATGACATTGATTGATTCTTGTATGGAGAACCATCCCTACATACCAGGAAGAGATTCCTCCCGGTGATGGTATATAATCCTTTTAATATGCTGCTGAATTTAATTTATTAGTATTTTGTTGAGGATTTTGTATCAGTGTGCATGAGGGATATTGTTCTGTAGTTTTCTTAGAGTGTCCTTGGTATCTGGGTAATTGTTAGCCTCATAGAATGATTTAGGGAGTGTTCCATCCTTAATTAAAAAGAAAAGTTTACAGTGAACTAGGAATAAGTGAAAAAATTTAACCTCATGCGAGGCATCTATGAAAACTTATAGCCAACACCATACACAGCTGTAAAAGACTGGAAGTTTTCCCCCAAAGACCAGGGACAAGACCCAGATGTTCTCTATCACCACTCCTACTCAACATTGTGCTGAGGTCCTATACAGCACAACAGGGCAACAGAAAGAAATAAAAGGTGTACATACTGGAAATGAAGAAATAAAATTGCCTTTGTTCACAGGGGGCATGACTGTCCACATAGAAACCCTCAGGAATCAGCAAAAAAGACCTCTAGAAATAAAAGAGAGTGTAGAAAGGCTGAAGAATGCAAGTTTACAATAATAAAAGCCACCTGTATTTCTATGTAACAGCAATAAGCAATTTTAATTTAACAAAATTTAAGTATGGTTTATAACAATAAAAAAATGAAAACATAGGTATAAATCTAATGGAATATGTACACAATGAGAACCGTCATCGAAACACTAATGAGAGAAATCAAGGAAGACATAAATAAATGAAAAACTAGATTATGTTCATGGGTTGGAATATTGTTATGATGTCGGTTATCTCCAAATTGTCTAAAGATTCCAGGCAATGCCAACAACATCCCATCAGGAATTTTCTTGTCATTGATATCAACAAACTGATTCTAAAATGATTTGGAAAGGCAAAGGGGCTGAAGTAGCCGAAACAATTTGAAAACAAAGAATAAAGTTGGAAGACCCATGCTACCTGTCTTCAAAACTTACTACAGCTGCGGAAATCAAACCAACATGATGCAGGTACACAAATCAATGAAACAGAGAAGAAAAATAGGACCAGACTAAGTCAGCTGACTTTTGATAGAAACATAACTGCAAGATAATGAGATAGAGGCGCATGTGGAATGACATCTGGGAAAAAAATAAAAGTGAACCTTGACCCATACCTCACACTTAATGTAAAAATGTAATCAAAATATCATAGACCTAAATGTAGAATGCAAAAGTTTTAAATTTTGACAAGACAACAGGAGAAAATCCTTGTGACCTTGTATGAGGCAAAGAGTTCTTAGATTTGACACAAAAGCATGATCTAAAAAAGAAAAAATTGATAAATTGGACTTTATCAATATTAAACATTTTTGCTCTCCAAAAGACACTGTTAAAAGAATGAAAAGACAAGTCATAGAGTAGTAGAAAATACCTGCAAGTCACACATCTGACTGAAATACTTGTATCCAAAATATATAAAGAACTCTCAAAATTCAGTATCAAGAAAACCTAACAAAGGAAGAAACCTAAAGATTTTGAAGAAATACCAAAAAGATGCATGGATAACAAACAATCATATAAAAAGATACTCAACATCATTAGTCATTAGGGAAATGCAAATTAAAACACAATGAGATTCTACACACCTTTTAGAATAGTTAAAAACACTGACTATGCCAAGTGTTGACAAGGAGGTGGAGACCTGGAACGCTCATACAGTGTTGGCAGAAATGTAAAATAGTACACCTACTTTGGAAAACTATTTGATAAATAAGCACATTGAAGCACATCTCAACACATCATTAGCCATCGGGGCAATGCAAATAAAAATACAATAAGCTACCACTGCACACCTATTGTAATGGCTACAAATTAAGAAAATACTCACAACGTCAAGTGCTGGCAAAGATTCATAGCAACCAGAAGTCTAGTACATTGCCGCTGGAAATGCAAGATGGCACAGCCACTTTGGAAAATAGTCTGGCAAGTTAAACATACACTTAGCATATGACCCAGCTACGCCATACCTAAACGTTTACCTAGAGAAAACTCCTTATCACACAAAAACCTGCACCCAAACAATGTTTATAGCAGCTTTGTTCATAATTATGAAAAACAGGAGACAGTGAAATGTCCTTCAGCCATTGACTGAATAAACAGATTGTGCTAAATCCACATAACGCAGGACAATAAGAAGAAATGAATGTTGATGTTCCAAACAACATGGATGAATCCCAGGTGCATTTTGCTAAGTGAAAGAAGCCAGACCCAAAAGGCTACATAACTGTATTTATAAGACATTCCAGAAAAGACACAGCTACAGCCATTATGAATCGGTGATTACCAGGGGTTTGGATAAAGGGAGAGGTCGACTACAGTGGGGCCACACAAGGGAATCTCTGAGGGTGATAAATCTTCCGTATGTTGCCGTGGGCAGTGCACATGCAATGCATTCAAATCCACAGGGCTGCACACCACCAACTTAATGAACAGGGAAGAGGAGGATTAACAGTTACTTGGTTCTGTAAGGGCAAGCAGATGTATTTCCTGGCCCTGAGGTTACGGCCCTTAACCTACTTTTCGCTGACTTTTTTGCTCTTATTATTTCTGTCTTCTACTTCCCTTTGGGTTTGCTTTTTGTTTTGCTGGACCGCCTGCTCTCAAGATGTTTACATAGATAGTGTATGAGTGGCAATTTTTCAGAACAACTGTATTATCAGAAATGTTTTATGTCAGTTCACCAGGTGACCTAGAGGAATTATATAATCAAAGTCATTTTCCCTCACACTTTGAAGGTTTGGTTCCCTGTCTTCAGGCATCTTGATTTGCTGAGTTGAAGTAGGATACCCATCTCTCTGGAACCTTTATGTTTAGTGTCAGATATTTCACCAGTGCAACTAGACACGCACCATTTTCCATTCATCTTGTCCCATAAGTGATCAAAATTCCAAATCTGAAGATTATGTTTCTGCTTGCTCTAGGGACTGTTCCCTTTCGCTGAAAATAAAGCTTATCCTACTTGATAAGCATCAGATCTTCTGGATGTATCATCTCATAAATTTTCTTTTCTACATTCCATCTCTTGATCATTTTGGGCTGTGCTGGAGACCCTCCCTTGTCTATTTTCCCAGTACAATCTCTGCCCAGTACAATCCACTGTTGAGCCCTTCTGTTTGGGAGCATGTCCCACAGCTGACGAGCAACACTGATCCCACCTCAGCTCCAGGCGGCCCAGTCACTGAGACTCGGATTCACATCCCTCACTTGCAACATGACACAACACCTGGAGAGCAGGCAGGGAGCCAGGAATCTAGATTTTTCTGTGGTGTTTGCTTAGAGAACCAAACATGGGTGAGGTCGCCCAGTCCTCAAACATAACAGGTATTTTACAAGCAGCATAACAGGTATTTGTGTAAATAAGCCAGAAGCATTAAGAGCTCCTGAGAGTCACTCAAAACACTAACAAGGAAAAGGAAGGTTCAGTGAGCCTCCTGCTTGAACAACACACACACCAGGGGGTACAAAAGCTGGCATCTCACACTCACACACTCACACTCACACCCCCTCCTCCAGCCCACCGCCCAGCATGGCCGCCTCCACCCTGTCCGTCTGCTCCACCGACCTGAGCTATGGCCGCCGGGTCTGCCTGCCCGGGTCCTGGGGCTCCTGCACCGGCCCCTCCTGGCAGGGGGACGACTGCCCCGAGAGCTGCTGCGAGCCCCCCTGCTGTGCCCCCAGCTGCTGCACCCCGGCCCCATGCCCGACCCTCATGTGCACCCCCGTGAGCTGCGGGTGCAGCCCCTGCCAATCAGCCTGCACCAGCTCGTGCACACCCTCCTGCTGCCAGCTGTCTAGCTGCCAGCCCTCCTGCTGTACCTCCTCCCCGTGCCAGCAGGCCTGCTGTGTGCCCGTGTGCTGCAAATCTGTGTGCTGTGTGCCCGTCTGCTCTGGGGCTGCCCCCTGCCCAGCGCCCCTGTGCTGCCAGCCCAGCCCCTCCCCCCTGTCCTGCTGCAGACCCTCCTCCTGCCTGTCCCTCATCTGCCACCCCAAGTGAAGGCCCACCTGCTGTGCCCCCGCCTCCCCCTGCAAGCCCAGCTGCTGCCGCCTGGCCTCCTGCGTGTCCCTGCTCTGCCGCCCTGTGTGTGCCCGTCCCACCTGCTGCTGACCCACTAGATCCCAGGCCAGCCGGGCTCAGGTCCACCCCAGGACTGGTCCTCTGAGCCCTCCCCTCAGTCTGGTCCTGACCTGGGTTAGGCGGCTGCCCCCCTCAGGACGGGATCCCCCCCTGTGTCCACCATCCTGACCTGACCTCTGACTTCTGCCTCCCAGGAGGCACCTCCCTCTGCCTCTGGTCACCTGCCCTTCCCTCCCCGTGTCTCTGCTCCTCGGGTCCCTGGGCCTCCACTTCCACCCTCAGTTCCCCAATAAACCCTCTGCCTCATGTCACCTGCTTCCTTTCCTTGGACCCTCTTGGGGGCAGGGGGGGGTCTCAGGGTTTTGACCAGACATTGTCTCCTCTGGCCACGAATATTTCTAGGACTGAGTCTGGGAACTCCCAGAAGGCACGGCTAACTGCTCGGGGCAGGACCCCTGGGTGGGACCCCCACCATCACCAGGGGAGGCCAGGCCCTGCTGGGCCCTGAGTGCCCAAGACACGGCTGTGGCTGTATGGAGATCCCTGCCCTCCAGGCCAGCCGGGCTGTGTGGTCAGCACCTCCCAGTCACCTGCCTCATTCCAGCCCTCATGGTGAGGGTTTTGTCCTTACTCTGTGGTCTCTAGCACCCACAGATCACACCCATTTCCTGAAAGTTGACACCTGGGAGAGTTCCCCTACTCTGGAAGGTTAAGTCCAGGGGCATGTCCCTCCACGGAAACTGCTGGGCCACATGTGTCTGCTCAGCATCTGGATCACCCAAAGGCTGCCGAGTGGGTTTGCTGAATTAGGTGTTCAGTTAAAATGAGGACCATGCAGGCTTCTAACTTCTGTAACCTGATAGTTACCTGGGATTGGCTCAGAGTTTTACATGGCAAAGCTTGCTAAAAATTATACTCTGTAATGATACCAAAATAAAAAAAAAATTATACTCTGTATTTTATATATCTGCCTTAGCATTCAGGCTTAATCACCTTCCACTCTGCACTTTTAATTGCATTAGGCTAGGAATTAATAGACTCTAAGTTGCAGTTAGGCATAATCAAAGATATATTGTTTCTATGTGGTCTGGGTGGAAGCGGATGTGGCGCTAGAATTCCTGTGTTGGCCCTTTCATTGTGGTGAAGTGCACCTGACATGAAATTCACCAGCTTTGCCGATTTCAGGTGTGCAGTTCAGTGGCGTTAGGTACACGCCCAGCGCAGGGCAGCCTCGCCACCACCTCCAGCACTTTATCGTCTTCCCCAGATGACACTGCATCCCCATGAAACATGGCCTCCCCCTCCCAGTCCCCCGCCCCTCATCTGACCTTCTGTCTCTGCGAGTCTGACCGCTCCTCATACGGGGGCGCGCACACAGGGCCAGGCCTTTGTGGGGATGCCCAGCTCACTCCCCTCAGCGTCACCTCCTCCAGGTCCATCCGTGTGATGCCAGAACTTGCTCTTTAAGGCTGAGCATGTTCTACTGCATGGATGGACCACATTTTTCTTTTCCATTCACCTGTTGGAGGACAGTTGGGTTGCATCTACATTTTAGCTATTTCGAATAATACTGCTGTGGACGTGGGTGTAGACATCTCTCTGAGACCCTGCTGTCCGTCCTTTAGGGCAGATGCCCCGCACTGGAAATGCTGGGTCCATGGGAGTTCTCTATTAATTTTATGAGGGCCTGCCATACTATTTCCTGTAACAACTGCACCTTTTAACAATCCTGGCAGTGCACAAGGGCCGCAGTTTCTCCACATCCTTGCTAACACTTGCTACTTTTGGTCTTTTGATTAGAGCCATCCTCACAGGTGTGAGCCATGCATCTGGTTTTATCACAGACCAAGGCTGCTGCAGTGAGCCCTGGCCATGAGCCTGCCCTGCCCTCTCCTGCCTGCCCCGCCCGCACCTGCCTGCCCCATCTCACCTGCCCCGCCCTCACCTGCCCCACCCTCACCTGCTCTGCCCTCACCTCCCTAGCCACACCTGCCCCGCCCTCTCTTGCAGAAGAACCAGTACCTATTCACGGTGCTGACCCAGGAGCGGGACACGCTGCTACTTGGCCTGCGGTACTCACCCACCCGGCTGCACTTCCTGTTCCTCAGCGAGGATGCGGCTGGTGCCTGGCTGACCCAAGTGTCCTTCCGCGATCTGGTGCTGACGGACAGCCAGTGGCACACGCTGGTCTTGGCTGTGTCAGAAGACTCCTTCTCCCTCACCATGGACTGTGGCCTCCCCATGGACATGTAGGTAGCAGAATGCCTGGAGAGCGCTGCTCAGTACTACCGTCCAGAGCCTCTGCCCCGCAGGGCCAGGCTGTGGACGAACCACCCACCGTGGCTCCTGCCCCTGGGTCACTGGCAGGATCAGGGGTCAAACCTGCCTCCCCAGAGGCCACAGTAGCAGGGTGCAGGCTGCCAGAGTGGGAGCCGGAGGACAGGGAGAGGAGTGGAGCTGCCGCCCAGCCAGCGTCTGGGCTGGTGGATTGGGCTTGGCTGGGGCACGTGCCCAACAGCAGAAGCTGACAGAGAACTTGGGCCAGAGGCCACATGCAGCTGGGATCAGGGGCCCAGGTCCTGCTTTGTGACTTCCAACAGGTCATCTTATCTAGAAGCAGTTTCCTGTCCGGGATGAGGGAGTAAATGTTCCCTGAAACTCCAAATAAAGGTACAGAGAAGTCCTTCAGTGGCCTTCCCACAGCCCGGGCACTCGGAAGCCTGAGAGCATTTCTTGGCCTTGCCTGGCAAGCGGGGACCTCTCTGCAGTGGGGGTGCAGAGGCCTAGCCAGGGGACATGAGGGCTGTGGTTCAAGCCTGTGGTGGCCATGGAGGAATGTAGGTTTGGGGCTGGGTTTCGGGGCCTTGCAGGCCCATGGAGGGTTCACCCTGGGCCCAGGAGCCCGGGCGTGCTGCCAGGAGTGGGGACGCTCCAGGACAAAGGCCGGGACCTCAGCCCACCGAGCCGGCTGGAGGGAGCAAGTGCCGTCACATGCAGACGGGGCACTGTGGCTGGGGAGGCCCTCCTCCTCCACACTGGCATGTGGGGACCAGCTGGCTCTCCCTCCCCAGAGGCTCCGGCCTCACGGTCCCCACCGGCAGGGCGCCCACCCTCTCCCCGCCCGGAGTTCAGCAGGACCCCTCCGACCGCATCTTCCACCACTTCCCAGGTCATCAACAGGGACCCCTCCGGCCCTGATGCCATCTGTCTCCCAATGGGCCCAGTGGGAGACGGGCGGGCTGGAGACCCCATGCAGGTAGAGGCCATGGGAGGCGCCCGGGGGATGGAGAAGAGCCGCAGAGCAGCCCTCTCATGGAAGACCCCCTTCCTGGGGCAGAGGGTGCCCACCAGAACCCTCATTCTGAACCAGAATCAGGAATGGCACCTTGTTCGGAGACTCTCTTTGCAAGTGTAATTAGTGTGAAGTTGGGGTCACACTCGAGTAGGGGGGCCCTGATCCAGAGACTGGTGTCCTTATAAGGAGAGGGGACGGGACATGGAGGAGGAGGTCACAGAGGCCACGTGAAAGTGGAGGCAGAGAGTGAGGTGTGGCCACAAGCCGGGAAAGGCCAGGTGCCCCCAGAAGCTGGAAGGGCGAAGAGGTGCTTCCGGCAGGGACTTTGGGGGGCTGCGGCCCTGTGTCCATGCTCTCAGACCTCCACCCCAGACTGAGGGCGCTGACCTGGGAGGCCTCACCTCAGCCTGTGCTGTTGTCCCAGCCGCCCGGGAACCCGTGCATCCCACGTGGTGCTCGCTCCTGTCCTTCCCACAGAAACATGGCCCTAACATGTCCTCGTCCTCCATGTTCCAGAGCGGCTGACGTGCCCTTCCCGGCCAGCCTATCTATGCGGGGAGCCCAGTTCTTCATCGGCAGCCGGAGGCGGACCAAAGGCCTGTTCACGGTAGGCAGGAGGGCTCTGCCGGCCTCCCAGCACCCAAGCCAGAGGGGCTGAGACAGGCCTTTGGAGGATGGGGGACACAGTGCGTGGGGCACACGCAGGAGGGATGCTCCACACAACCAGGAGCCTCCACACACCCCCAAACACACTCTGCACACCCCCAGACACGCTACACACACACATACACACGCAGATACACATATGCCAAACACGCTCCACCACAGGGCCTTTGCACTCACTCCTCTGTCCCCCCGCCCCCCGCACACGTGTTCCCACAGCGGCCATGACTCCTACCCTAAGCCCTGGGGCCCTGCCCTCGACTCCAGAGGCCTCCCCTGCCAGTCTGAGGGGCTGGCCTCCCACCGAGCCCTCCCAGCCCCTGCCCTGGTTGTCTTTTTCTGTCACGCTGACCACCCTCAGGCCAGCTGTGTTGGCTCCTTGCCCATCTGCCCCTAGAGTGTAGACAGGGGGCCTTGGTTCTGTGTGGGTAGGGGCTTCTGCACCCTGCTGCGTCAGTGTCTGGAATCAGGCCTGGTGCACAGTGGGTGCCTTGTGAGTATTTATCAATGGCACGCTTGGACGGGTGGGCTGGTGAATGATGGATGGATGCGGGAATGGACCAATAGACAGATGAGTAAATGGATGGACAGATGGATGGATGGACAGGAGCCTGGATGGATATACGGATGGCTGGGCTGATGGACGAATGTATGAGCGATGCAGCCCAGTCAGGCCATGGGAAAGTCCCTCTGTGGTTTAATTGCCTTAAACGGTGCTCACTTCCTCACCGCGGCGGCCGGTCCTTCCCCATAACCAATGTGCAGACTCTTCTCTCCCAGCTCTAGCGACGCGTGGGCAGCCCACCCTTCCCCGCCTCACGGCGTGGGCTGGCATGCTGTCCTTCTCTCTGCAGGGCCTGATAAGGCAGCTGGTCCTGCTGCCCGGCTCGGACGCCACCCCGAGGCTCTGTCCCTGCAGGAACCCTGAGCTTGCGGTGCTGTCCATCCCCCCAATCCTAAGGGGCCTCACAGGGCAGCCAGAAGATAATGAGGTGCTAAAATATCCCTATGGTCAGTAGGCCAGAGCCACCTGCCCCCCCCCCCCTCAGGGACAGCAGACCCCAAGAGCCTAGACACTGACCTCTCCTGGCCACAGGTGGAGGTGGACTATCTCGTGGGACAGCCCAGGCTTGAATAAGTGGGCCCCCAGCAAAGGCCGCCAATGGGCTCAGACATGCCCCCATGGCCCGCCTCTCCTTGGAGGGTGCCTGGATGGTGCCCTGGCTGGCCCCTCACCCTCCCTGGGGCCCCAGGCACTGCAGACATCGGCTTCCTTCTCTGGAGCCTCTGCCTCCCGCCTGCCCCTGGCTTGCCCCTTCCTCCCCACCCTCTCCATACACGACCAAACCTGAGCCCGCCCCAGTGGGGCCCCGACCTTTGTAGGTACATTTCTATTTTCTGTGACTTGCATAGGGCCCCCGACTTTGCCCTCTTAGTTTGTGTCTGCACCATCCCCAGTAAAGTTCCAATGTTGGCTGTTTATTTAAACCACACCCCCTGCCATGGGGAATCCACAGCCCGCTCTCCCACCCACCACACCCCCACCACTCAGCGAGGTGCAGGGATCGCTTGACCCCCCCAGCCTCACAATCCTTCCTTCACAAGTCAGGGGGACCCCCTGGAGCACACGGATCCTTACAACCCAGTCCGAGAATGGAGTTTCCGATTCCCAGAGGCACGAGGCTCTGGGGCATTTCCCCAGGGGTGGCCCTGCCCTGTGAGAGGAAGGGGCCTGGGGGCTGGAGTCGTTCCCCTGGGCCCCCCACCTGGAGCTGGGATGTCCTGGCTGCTGGCTGCTGCAGGGCAGATGCCACTGTAAAGTGGCCAAGCAGCCTGAGCATGGGTGCCGGACCTGGGACAGGGGCTTACAGGGACAAAATGCTGCAGAACCAGCAAAACACGACTTCAGGTGAGCTTGTGCCACTGCACCAGGAGGACAAGGTGGCCGTGATGAGGAGGGACAGCCGGGGACGCGGAGGTCCAGCAAGAGCTGCTCCCCTGGGCGGCAGGGAGGCCAGTCTCCTCCCTCCCTGACCCCCGACAGCACCCTTGCGGTCCTGGCACGCCAAGACAAGGGCAGGGCTGCCGGCTCAGGGGTCCTCCGGCCCCGCCTTCCTCCAGGGATCGAGTCCCCACTGAGGCTCACCTCCCTTGTCTCCCCCAGAGACCCGCCTGAAGGTGACACTGGGATCCCGGCCTCCGTGCACCAAAGTAGAGGACGCCCAGTTCTGGTTCGACGCCGGCCGGAAGGGGCTGTACCTCTGTGTGGGCAGCCAGTGGGTCTCAGTGCTGGCAGGTGAGGGGGGCTCTTGGGCTTGGGCGGGGCCAGCGTTCCTGAGGACCGCCTCCTCCGGGGAGGGGACAGCTGGGCACTCCCTGCGGGGCGGCCTCCCTGGGGGTGCCCCTGCCCCTCATGGCTGTCACACTTGGACCAGATGCCCAGCCCTGATGCCTGGAACCCAAAAGCAGCGCCGTTTCCCCACAGGCCTTTCCGCAGCTGCTGCTGCTGGAGGGAGAGGCACGTGGAGGCGCTGTGGGTGCGGGAAGCGGGCTGGCTCAGCCACACTGGCTAGCCCTGAACCCCTGCCTCTAGCTCCCCGCAGGGCCCGGCCTCGTGTGGAAGCCATGAGCAGAGGAATGTCTAACAGGGCCTGACTTGGTCCCACTCAGTCAGTGTCCCTGGGGGCTCCACAGTCCCTGAATCCCAGGCAGGACAAGCAGGCTCCTTTGTCAGACCTCCTTGGGGGTGGAAGGGTTTCCCCGGGCCATCCCCCGGCCAGCGAGGGCCTGCCCAGGGCCCCAGAGGTCATGGCCCCACTCGGGTCTGCGGGGCTTCCATCCAGGAGGCATTAACTGGTCCCAACGTTCCCATCACAAGCCAGAGAGAAGCTGGACTATGTGGAAGAGCACCAGAGCCTGTTCACGACCTCAGAGACGCTGGGCATCGAGGTTTTTGTCATTCCTGAAGCTGGGCTCTTTGTGGCCACCGCCAATCGGAAAGCCACGTCCACCATCTACAAGTGGACAGACGGAAAGTTCTCCCCCTACCAGAACATCCCCACACACCAGGCCCAGTCGTGGAGGCACTTCACCATCGGGAAGAAGGCGAGTCTGCACCGTCAGCTTTCTCCATCCTGTTCATTTCAGGAAAACCCAGAGTCCAAAGGTTGGGGCTCCTGTTACCTAGATGCTACAGGAAAAAGTATTTCTCGTGGTTTCAAAGTCTTACTCGGATTCTAAAAAGCTTTCAAAGTCAGATACTTAGTTGTGACTCTAAATCCAGAATGTGACTTTGAGAAAGTCTGTTTGGCTTCCTACAAAACAAAAGACAAGATCATTCCTAAGGTGCCGCCCAGCTCTCGGTGGCCCCATGATTCCGAAATTAAAGACTTGCTGAGCTCATATGACCTGACCGGCCGTCAATACAGAGGCCCTTTCAGGTGGGAGCGGAGCTGCAGCCCTGACCCACCCCTGGCCGCTCCTGTCCTCAGCGCCACTAGGATACATTATGTCCACGTGGAGGGAGCAGGTGGGGTGGCAAGGGCCGGGCCTAGGAGGCTGAGGCTGGGGGACCCTTAACAGCAGCCCCCTTTCTGGCTGGGGCTGGATGGAGCTGTGGGTAGTGGATCTGAGAGGGCTCTCCCATCAGGACCTATTTTCTCATCCCAGCTCCTTCTACGCCCTTGACTCCAAACGGCAATGTCCTAGGGACACCTCCCAGGCTCGTCCCCCAGGTCACTCACTCACCAGCACACGTGTGCCTTCACTAGGCCCGCCCGCAGGGCACCAAACAGTGAGCGAAACACCCAAACCTCCGCTCTCCTGCGGCCTGTGGCCCACCGTGGTCCAGACATGCTCAGGTCCGACATGGTGGATGAATGGCCAGCCCTCTGCTTTTTGGGGGGATGACATTTTAAAGGCTTTAATTTTTTCATTAAAAAATGATTACTTTTTACATCAAAGAAAAATTGGGAAATTCAGAAAAACGAGGGGATGATCTCTTGTCCTGTCCTGAAGCAGATGCAGGGTTTATTCTGGGCATACGTGCTCCCAGGCACCGTGTGCATGACCCACCGAGCTGCTGGCTTCTGCTGCGATCACACAGGAGTGACCTTGCCCTTGGGCGTGTCACCTGTAGGACACTCAGCTGTGTGACAAACACGTGCTCACTCTGGGACACAGGGCATTAAGATTTCCTAGTAGAAATGGAAGTAATGGGCTGGTGAATATGGACGCCTTTAAGGGTCTTAAACGTAATCAACAGCCAGGAGAGAGCTGCCTTCCTGGGCTGCCCCAGGGCCGCCAGCGGGGGCGATGGCGGGGGCGCTCAGTCTCTGCCCCCTCGCCATTCGGGCACTGACGCCATCAGAGACTTTTGGCGCCAGACTCCTCGTGCAGACCCCAAAAACCAAGGGTCCTGGATCCTGTCTTTCAGATCTTTCTGGCTGTGGCCGATTTCGGACCAAATGAAAAAGGTCGAGAGTTCTCCGTCATTTACAAGTGGAGCCAGAGAAAGCTGAGGTTCACGCCGTACCAGAGGGTGCCCACCCACAGCGCCCGGGACTGGGAGGCCTTCGAGGTGGCAGGGGAGCACTTCCTGGCCGTGGCCAACCACCGGGAAGGTAGGAGCCTCCGACCCAGGGGAAGACAGCCCTGGCAGCGCATGGCGTGCCTGCGGGCTTCATTTTCATTAAAAACTGTAACAAATCACACTTGGCCCGATTCCTCCGGCTCTGCCATCTGACAGTGGTGCCCAAGGGTGAACACACCTGTCCAGGTAGGAAGCCAGACGTGTGGTCTCGTGGGCCCTAAGGAGGGAGGGCGTGGAAGCATGGGGCCCCTGGCTGCGGAGACCGCCTCACTGAAGCTAAGCAGCGGCTACCCAACTGGCCTCCCCGGGGGGCGCTGGCTGAAATGGGTGTGAAGGCGGGTGGCTGTCCAGAGGCCCAGAGCCAGGCTGAGGAGGCCGGCTGGGCAGGCCTGCCAACCACGTCACTGGAAGGATATGGGACCTGGGTTCCCTGAGAACAGGCTCGTCCGTTCTGGACAGTCTGTGTGATGCCTGGGGGCAGAGCGGAGGCGGCCTGGTGGGCAGGGACCCCTGGTTTCTGGGCCAGTGACTGCCCGGAGGGGGTGCAGCCAGCCGTTCCCCATCCTGTGACGTCCTGTGGCCAAGGGGTGGACAGGGTCCGAGGCAGCAGTCGGCCCTGCAGGGGGCCTCTGCTCGAGGCCCTTGTGGGCTCCATGGCTCAGGTTTACCTAGTGTGTGGCTGGCCAGGTGTCCGAGGTGGGCCTGGGGAGGTGATCCGTCCACCCTGCTTGTGGGCAGAGCACCCCAGGAGCGTGCTCACGGTGCTCCCCATGAAAGTGAGTGTTCCCGGAAGGGCTGGTTCAGCCAGGGCCAAAGGGGGAGGGTCCAGGGAGCACAGAGTGGGGGCTTCCAGGCATAGGGAACAGGATGTGGGGAGGCCTGGCCTGTGGGGATAGTGAGAGCAAAGGGGGGACGCAGGCAGTGTGAGAAGTGAGGCTGGGGGGCCACGTCTGAGACACTGAAGGGCACAGCGGGGGCCTGGGGCCATCCAAGCAGGGGGGCCCACGGGGGTTTTCAGTGGGCGCAGGGCAGGGAAGTGGTTGCAGGGTGTGGCGGGGCAGTGCGGTGCAGAGCAGGGCCAGGGCCCTGGCAGTGGGACTAGCTGGGCACAGGGGCCCCGGGGCAGGGCCCAGCCTGGCCAGGGTTCTGCCGAGGCTGCGTGCCCTGCCCCGACGCAGCCGCTTGGCTTCCAGGCGACAACCACAACATCGACAGCGTCATCTACAAGTGGGACCGAAGGACACGCCTGTTTGAGGCCAACCAGACCATTCCCACGTCAGGCGCCTACGACTGGGAGTTCTTCACCGCAGGGCCTTACTCCTTCCTGGCGGTGGCCAATGCCTTCAATGGCACCACCACCAAGGTGCTCTCCTACCTGTACATCTGGCTGGTCGGCTCCTTTCAGCCTTTCCAGTCATTCCTGGTAAGCTGCTGCATGCCAGCCCTGTGTTCTGGCATCGGTTCCCTGGCTGCGGGACATAGGTGGCATGGGGACCAGGGACCCAACGAGCCAAGACCAGCGCTGGGCCAGCCCTCCACCCCAGACCCTCCTCACACGGGTGCCTCCCCTCCAGGCCCAGGCAGAGTCCATGTGGCCCACAGCAGCCTGTTACCCTAAACACAGCCTGCAGAGCCCAGGAGGTGGGGAGGGGGCCCAGCCCTGCCCTCCTGCTGGGGCGGTTTTCCTGGGTAGGCCCCAGCCCGGCCCACCTTGGCAGCGGGTGTCAGGCGCCTGCCCCGGGGCTGACCTGGCCCCGGGGGTGGTGGGGGCACTCTTCACCCCCCCTTCAGACCACCATGGCCCCTGCTGGTTCCAGGCACCACACGCCGGCTGGCGAGACGGCTGAGTGAAGCCAGGCAGCGAGAGCTCATTGGTGTGGGCAGGGCTGAGTAGCCCAGCCCCCCGGGGCCACCGCAGGCTCCGGGCCAGGGTGACGGAACTGTGGGCAATGCTGGTGGGGCCTGCGTTTGCCCATGCTGGGCCTGAGGGGCAGGAGCTCACTGCTCATCCGTTTTCCTGATGGACTCAGAGGAATTCCCTCTCTATTTGCTGGAATCAGAGTGGACAGGGGGTTACCACCCAGGGGAGTCTCCTTCCTCCTTGGAGCCTTCCAGAACATCCCCTTGCTTGGCTCTCTGCCCCAGCAGAAATGCTCCGAGGTCCCTTGGCACCATGAGGCAGTGACCGCCTGGTGCCCAATGAGGGCCCATGTGTGTGATGCCCACAGCTGAGCAGCTGTGGGCAGAGGAGGGGCAGTGCAAGGCCTGGGCCTCCAAGAAGATGCCCGGCAGGTCTCCGGGAGGATGGGAGGGGAGTCGGGTTTTGCTGTGTAGCCCCTGCATTTAGACCAGAAGCTGGGTGGAGGCTGGTGGGGCTTTAGGGCTGGACCGCCTGGAAGCACTCTAGAACATTCTGCAAGCACCATCTTTCTGGATGTGCCTGGAGGGGGCACTCGGGGGGAGTTTCAGCACCAAAGGGAGAGGTGAAATTCAGGGTTCAAGGACGAGCATGGCGTGGGGGGCAGTGCGGGCGCTGAGACGCTGAAGCCGGGACTGTGGGTGGCAGGCTCACAGACACCTCGTGCCAGTGGCGGCCCATCCCCCAGGCATTCAGGGAGCCACGCGGCGCCCACCCCAGCCCCGAGGCCAAGGCCATGCCTGCACAAGTTGCCCACTGCCTGCCTTAGGCCCAGTGCCGCCGCCACAACTGGAGCCTGGGGCCCCACCAAGAGTGCCGTGGCTGGGGACAGCTCCCTTAGGGAGTGACATGAGGACAGGCCCCAGAGCGCAGGGGAGCTGGCAGGATGGCAGCGGGGTGCAGGCAGAGGGCAGGTGGCCAGGAAGAGCCCCCGTACTGTGGTGGCCCCCCAGCTGCTGCCGGCGCCCAGAGGTGCTGGGCAGGGGACCACCATGCCAGGTGGGGTGGTGGCAGTGCCCAGGGGAAGCATGGGCACCCTCGGGAAGCGGAATTCTGGAGTGCTGTGGGTGGGATGGGGAGCATGTATGCTTGGGGAACAGTCAGCAGGACCTCAAGTCTCCTGCCACAAGGTCAGGGGTGCCATCCGAGATGGTGCACGCTGGGGGGCACGTGGAGGGAGTGAGATTTCCTGCAGTGGTGCACTTCCCTAATGGCCTGGGGATGTGAGCAGGGACAGCGGCTCCTGCTTGCTGAGCGGCGACCCCATAAAGTCCCCATGTCATGAGCTTCTCCTGCGCCCTCCCACTAGGTCCTTACAGCCACAGGTAAGTCCTGCCCCAGTTCCCTCTCACCCCCAGGAAACAGGTGAGGGTGCAGGCTTGCTGCTGGCAGAGCTGGGCCTGGCACCAGAGGGCTTGAGCCTTGCGTGCTCGGTGCTGGGCAGTCTGTCTCTAGGACAAGTGCCTTCGTGGTTCGTCATCGCTGCAGCACTTCACAGATGCCGAGGCCCCAGAATACAGCGTGGATATGGTGGGCTAGCTAACAGTGCACCTGGGCGTGCTCTGAGTGAAGAGCGTTCTGCAGCGGGCTGGCCTGGGGTCTGCGTGTTGGGTGACCAAATCTCTGACTTGGAGTTAGACCCCCGGCCTGAGACTAGGGGCAGCAGGGGAGGAAAAGCCAGGATTCCCAGCGAGGTCTGGGCGAGCAGGGACGGTGGTTCAGAATGAGGACGGTGGCCTGGGTGGCAGTGGAAGGTCCCGCAGGGACGGGACAGGTGGGCAGGTGGCAGGCCCTGTGGACTCTAAATCTTGGGGCCCCCACACAGCCAATGGGCTGGCGGATGCTCTGCGCTGAGCCTGCCCAGCCTGAGAAGGGGTTTCTGAGCTCACATATCTGGAGGGGATGTAAATGCACCATGGGAAGGACAGCCTTGTGACAGCCATAACAACTGAAGACTTTATTCTGAAAGAAGGTTTGGGTGGTTACCTCTGGTTAACAGAGAGCCAGGGTCAGGGCAGGGGCCTTTGTGTTTCCTAGGAGTTGAAGTTCAAGCTTTCTGGGCAGCCACGCCAGGTTGTTGGGCTGTCAGACCATGCCTTTGACATGAGGAGGCGCCTGCAGTGGGTTGTGGGGTGCACTTTGGAGGTTATCATCCTATAAATACTAGCACCGTGATCCTAAATTTCCACATTTGAGCAGTTTAGAAAGGTCTTCCTCACAGCCCTTCATCCAGGGCCACAACCAGATGCCCCAGCTCCATGGAGCACGGCCATGGGAAACGCCATCACCTGTCATTGTCACCATCCAATACAGGCAACTAAGGGTCTCCGTGTGTTTGACAGAGGACCTGACCCTGGAAGAGTCAGGTGGAAATACACGTACCCACGCACACCAGAGGAAACCCTGCTCCGTCTAGACACAGAAGAGGATTTTTAAAGATTGTGTTGTCTTCAGAAGTACCCAAGAAGATATGGCATTTATAAAGTAAAAACAACGCCATTATTAGGAAGGTGTTCTTGGACCAAAACCACAATTACAGGCGTTATAAGGAGATACCATCAACATGATTTGAAAAGAAAGGTAGGGAAATCTTCTAGAACGTAGAATAAAAAAGATAGACTCCATCCCAAAGACCCAGAAGCCAGCTCAGCAGAGCTCTAGGAAGAGCACAGACAGTGACGGGGTCGTTCAAGAAAAACTAAGAAAACCTCCCAGCCCTGAGAATGTGCCGCAGGGGGGCGTGAAACTCTGGCCACCACGGCTGCTGCGGTGGAGGGGAGGCCCCCGGCTCTCCCTCTGCCTCGAGGCTGCAGTGTCCACGCCAGGGACGGGCACAGGCTCACTCCCCGCTTCACGGACGCTGGCAAGTGTGGGCCAGCCGACATGGAGACCCAGAGGGAGAACTAAGTGCATGTGACAAGGGTGCAGGTGGGACCCCCAGGAGAGCACTGAGCAGCTGTGCTCACGGAGAGGGGGCAGGGCTCGCGGGAGGGCGGGGCACACCTAGAGGGGCGGGGCTCGCGGGGAGGGCGGGGCACACCTAGAGGGGCGGGGCTCGCGGGGAGGGGCCTGGGTTCGTGGAAAGGGAGACGGTCCTTGAGAGGGGGGCGTATTCAGAGAGAAGCAATCAGGAACTTGCTAGACAGCTACTACACGGGGCGCACAGGGCCCGGGTGTGAAGTGAACCACACTGTGGTCAGAGCCCAGAGGGAGTCTATTCAACCCACACGGGGGACTGTCCCCCGGGGTGGCACAGAGCTCAGCCCCATCAAAACCACCCAGAAAGGGAAGTGGTGCTCTCCCCTCAGAGAATGGCGTTACGTGGCCAGGACGGTGTCAGTGCTGCGGCAACTCTCAGCTTTGGAGTCATCCTGAGGTCAGGCTGGCGGCCTTGGCCATGGCCCGACGCTGAGGGCGTATGTTGGGGTTCGTGAGCAGAGGGACAGCCAGCAGCTTGGGGGAAGGGCAGGGAGGTGAGGGGGCCAGGACCCCTCTGTCATACTAGAGCCCACAGTGACGTGTGAGCAGGACTCCGCACGCCCGCTGCAAATCAGAGGGGCCTCTTCAGACCCATGAAGGGGGGCCCCCTCAGCCCAGGCAGGGGCAGCTCTAGGTCAGGTTCCAGGCCAGGCCCCACCTGTACCTGGGCTCAGCTTGCTTTGTTCCCCATGGTCTCATCCCAGGAACCCTGAATCCCACTGGTGACGGCCTTTCTTGGTTCTCTTGGAAAAGCCTGAATCTACCATGTACAGGGATGTTTAGAGATACATGTGCTCGGCTGTGAGACTCAAACCCATTTCACAGAGGAGAGGCTGGGCAGTGAGGGCCTGGATGGAATGCATGGTGGCAAGTGGAAGGGCCCATCCGCGGTGCCCTGCATCCATGTGTGGTCCCCCCTCCATGCCTGTGCTGTTGGGATGGAGCCTGGGCAGCGGCCCTGGCTGGGGTCTCGGGAATGAGAGGTCACTGCATGGTGGACTCTCTTCCCCTTGGGGCTGGCCCTTTGACAGACTACGGGCCCTTCGTCCAAAGGACCAGGACAGGACCCTGTGCCTTGCTGGACACTCTCCCAGGGTGCCCAGCAAGGCACTCTGGAGGCATCTGGGAGGCATTCCCAGGACTCGGTGGTGGTGGGAGACAAGCCATCCGGGAAGGTGGACGCCACCCTGCGTTTTAAGGTAGTGTCAGAGAGCCAGCTCCAGTCTGCACCCGGCCCCCGTTCTGTGGGCACCCTGAGAGGGGAGGCCAGCAGCAGAGGGGCAGAAACAGGCTAGCTGACCTGAAGGAGAGCAGGCCAGGGAGCATGGCGTCCAGGAGCAGGGTGGCCCGCGAGCTGGGCTGCAGTGGTTGTGGGGGTGCGCCTGCCGCACTGCAGGCAGAGCTGCCCAGGAGCGGCAGCTCTGGAGCCCACGCCCTGCAGGCATCGGAGGCCCTGCCCAGAGGCTGCCTTCTGCAAGCTGCAGCTCTTCACACCCCAACAATTCCTCAAAACCCAGAGATCGCACTTTCATGTTATGCCAGCATTTTGTGTTGTGAGGCCTCAGGTCCTGCAAAGCCGCAGCGTGTTTACTGTTTGGTGTGGGGTTTTCATCATTTTTCATGACTGAGCTTTGACGCCGAAAAGGCTGGGTGCAGGGAAGTGGGGGTATGGGTGGAGACGGGCCGCCCTCGTCGGGCCCCTTCTGCAGGGGTTGGAGCACTGGGTGCAGGCAGGTGTTGCAAGGCGGGGCAGGAGCTTGGCAGGACCCCAGGGCTGCACAAGCCAAGGAAGGTTTGCACCCAGGGGTGCTGGCCGCCCACCCTGGGGCACACTTTTGGCCCCATCCTCTAGGTCTCCCCACTTCCCACCAGGATTTCTAGAACCTTCCTTTCACTGGCAAAGACCAAGGCTCCAAGCAATTGAGAGGGAGGCCAGTTGGACCAGGGAGGTCTGAGCTGGGCGAGTCCAGCAAAGACAGGCTCTGTCGGCGGGACAGCCAGCCTCCAGCTGCTGGGTTTCTGCTCCCTGGGCTGGCCGGCTCGGGGGCCTGTGGTCACAGTCATCAAATGTAGACCCAGAGTGGGGAGAGGACCAGTGGAAGGGAGGGGAGCAGCTGACCAAACTTGGGGTTTTTTGCCTGGAAAGGGGGCCTGATGGACGTGCTGTGGGCGCACAGGCTGGCTGGGCCCCACGGGACCCTAGTGGAGAGGGTCAGTGAAGCCTAGGGAAGATGTGAGTCGGGGCAGGTGGAAGGGATGGGCAGAGGGGCCCGGAGTTATCAGCAGGTGTGCGAGGGTTCTGCGTGACGCTGTGGGCTCGTGGGAAGATCATAAATGTCAAGAAACAAATGAAAAGAGAGAGGCAGGAAAGTGGGTTAAGGTCCATTTCTGTAAGGAGCGGGGTGCGAGGATCCCTCTTGGGGGTCAGCACAGCCTGCACGATGCTGGGAGAGCTGGGAGGGACCCCAGAAGTTGGCCAGGGAGGTGCTGCCCCTACAGCCTCCTGGGACGGGGCCGTCACCCCCAGCCTCCCGCCTGCAGTGGGGATGGCAGCTCCCCCCAGCCCCTCCGTGGGGCTGCCTGCCTTCCCCTGGCAGCGCACCATGCTCCCCAGGCACTCCCAACCTTGATTCTTTGCTCCTTCAAAGCCAGAATCCAAGGGCCTCCTTGGAACCCAAGGACCCCGCAGCTGCCCTGCTGATGTCTGGGAGCCCGCCTACTCCCGAGGGCAGCCGCCGGGGACTCCAGGGGCTCCTGGCTTTGGGTCCTGGGAACACTATCATCCCTGAGAGGTGCTCCGAGCCCACAGGCACCGTGCCAGGAGCTGCCAGGGCAGGACTCCAGGGGAATTCCTCCCAGAAGAAGGGAGGGAAGGGCCCGCCCAGCTCAGCAGGTGCCTGGCCGCCTGTGCTCCCATGCCAGGAAGGGTTTGGCTGTGCTGTTTGATGTGGGGATGTCTCCTCTCCCAGGTGAGTCCCTAGGTGTTTAGAACCCAGTGGCCTGACAGCTCCTCAGGCCCGCACACCTCCTGCCCAGGCTGGTGCAGCCCTGGGTGGAGACTCTCCACCCCTTCACTTCTGAGAGGGAGGAGCCCCGCCTCTGGCCTGCCCTGTGCGGGGTTCTGGCAGCCCTGGGTGGGGAGGTGGGCCACTGACAGGGACCCAGAGAGGCTCCATGTGGGTCTCTGCCAGCCTCTGTCCAGATAAATCACAGGACACTCGATTCAATTTGAATTCTAGATAATCAACAAAGAACTTTTTAGTAAAACATGTTCCAGGTATTGCATGGAATTTGCATGAACTGAAAAATCATCATTCATCTGAAATTCAAATCGAATGGGGCACCCGTATCTGCTCTGTCAGGCGCCCTGACTTGGCTGGGCACACAGAGCAGGGCAGGACGAGTGCCCCTAAACCATGCTCACCTGCGGCTCCTCCTCTTCGTGCTGCTGGCCACCCCCTCGCCCTTCCTCTTCGCCTCCAGGACTTCTCCTGGGCTCCCAAAGCCCCAACAGCCCCTCCTGGGCCCCCGTCTGTACGTCCCTTGCTGCCCGGGCTCAAAACTGGTGCACTGCCTGAGAGCTGAGTAGCTCAGAGCTGGAAGGAAGCAGTGGCGACTGGGGGGGATTCCTCTCCTCAGACCAGCTGCTGACCCCTTGTGCTGTATGGGTGTGCATGCAGGAGCACGTGCACATGTATATACACACAGGCAAGCATGCATTTGCACACATGTGCAGGTACATGTGTGTTATATACATGCATTCATGTAGTGTGTGTGTGCACAGGTGCATGTGTGGGTGTGTACCCATGTGTGCATGCACAGGTGTGTGTGTGCACAGGTACATGTGTGTGCAGGTGTGTGCAAGCAGGGTGTGCATTTGTGTGTGTGCACGTGTCTGGTTTCCCACTGATGTGGTTTCTGTGGCTCAGGCTTGGGAGGAGCCCGTGACCCAGCAGTCTGACGACCCCTGTGAGGTCTCGGTGGCATCACAAACTGGCACGAGTGACCCGCTCCGCACCTGGTGGGTCTAGCCATCCTCTGGGAAGTAGCACAGAGCAGGTGACACCAACGGCCCCACCATGCTGCGTGCTCCAGGCCTGCTCTAGAGTTGTGGGGCGGCCCTGGGGGTACAAAGAGTGCCACCTACGGGGCCACAGCAAGGAGAGGATGCGCTAACCCGGAAGGGCCTCAGCCCAGCTCCTAGCCCTGTGACACCAAGTGTCCTGGCCCCCTGCCTTGCCCGCCTGAGTGTTACTCTCGGAGCCCAAGCTCCCTGCTTTCCACAACTCGGGACAGGTCCAGACCTGGTTCTCAAGCCGTGGCTCAGCCCATCAGGGGCAGAGCCCAGAATGTTCTCAGCCAACGACGCCCTCTGCTGGGCATGGGGAAACACTGCCGGGCTGGCCCCAGGTCCCTGTCCCGCGGCCACTTACCAAGGCCCACCAGGCACTGAGACTGGCAGGGGACAGAATGCAGGCTGGGAAGCATGTCTTCACAAGCAGGAAAGTGGCGTCCAGGAGTCGAGGTGGCGGCAGCCCTGTCAGGCCCCAGCCCCAGCCTGCCTGGGGAGAGGCGGAACTGTCTCCACGCTGACGGCCACTGCCCTCATCAGGCTGGGAGCACGGCGGAGATCTGAGGCCCCCGGATCTGGTGACCCCACTTCTCAGCAGCCGGGCCATCTGTGCATTGTGAAGGTTCTCGACGTCCCCCCGCTGGCCTCCTTTCCCCACACAGGGCCCCGGCTGCACCGCCGAGGGCGGGGAGATGGCCCTCCGCCCAGGAGCACCGTCCTGGGCTCAGCATAGCCAGCCCCAGGGGTTATGGCCAGGAGGCCACAGGCTCATATTTTCTTCCCAGAATGCTTTTATGTGTACATGCAGTGAAATGTCCATATTTTAAGTCTGTTCCAACGAGTATGCACACCTTCTACTCAACACGTCAAGCAAACGACGCTGTTTCCTGGCTCCCACAGGTGCCCGGTGCCCTGCGCCATCTCCCGGCCCACTGAATCTTGATCCCGCCCAATGCATCCATGAATATAGACAGACTTTCAGCTGCAGGACTTCCACTTGGCTCCTTTTAGAGTTTTCGTATCTCTCTGAATTTTCCTATCCTGTGGCTGATTATATACATTTCCCAATAGATTCTTATCATAGTTATTGCAAAGTTTCTGTCTGCTAGCTCCAACATTTGCACTGTGTCGGTCTACTTCTGTTTCCTGTTCTTTTTCCTGGTCAGAGGTCCCATCTACCTGCCTGTGTCCCACTATTTTCGTCTTTAGCCAGTTCTTTCAGCCTCTCAGCTGCTTTCTGTCTCCAGGTCCCTGGACTCTTGCCCCACGTGTGTGCAAGACCAGCGCTCGAGAGAAGCTAATGTGGTTTGACATCTAAACCTAGTGGGGCCCCCCTTCCATGGTCCCTCCTCTCCAGGATATTCCTCTTCTGTCTCTAAACTCACCCTGGACTCCCCTGTCCAACCAGCCTTCTCGTCCCTCGAGTGCCAAGCCTGTGGGCCATGGGGTGAGGCACGTCCTCAGAGGAAAAGTCACGTGACACACATGCTTCCCTTTGTCGAGGGGCCATGTGCCCTCCAGCCTGGGCATGCCCTCGCCACTCTCTGGAACCTCCAAACTGTTGTGTGCACTTTTTAAGTATTTCATCCAGCATTCACAAGCTGTCAGCAAGACGGGCAGTCTAATATGCATAATATCTCCATCAGAACCAGGAGAAAGTCAGGAGACAAAAGTTTTAAGAGACGATTTCAATGCAAAGTGTACCCACTGGGCTCCCGCAGCCCTCACCAGCCTGGAGGTGGAGTCAAACTAACCCTCTTTCAGCCACCGTAGGAACTGAGACCCCCGGCATCCTCCATGGGCCGTGGTTTGGACTCCCAAGGGCATCTCCATGCTCTTCCATCAGCCACAGGCCCTGCCACAGGGAAGGTAGAACGTGACTCATGGAGGAATGACATGCTCAGGAACCCAGAGACAGAGCCAAGGGAAACCTCAGGCCAGGGACAGCATGTAGTAAGGAACACAGTACAGAGAGGTTGCTTTGGAGTTCAGAGCTGGGACTGGAGAAAGCAGGGAAGCCTCCCTGGAAGAGGTATATAGCAGCTGGACCTACCAGATGGGCAGCCCTGGGCTGTGGGGACTGGGAGGCACAGATGGCCGAGAAGCACTTCGCCCAGATCTCTTTGGGTATGGGTGCCTCTGGGCGCGCACATTCGTAAAGGGGGGAGTGGTCGGTCAGCCTGGGAAAGTGAGCAGAGCCAGGCGGGAAGCATCGCCGTCTGGGCCTGTAGCGCAGCGTGGGCTGGAGCCGAGTCTGCGGTGCCGCGGCCGCACGGTCCCCGCTCACGCATGCCCTCTGCACTCCCGCCCCAGACGTTCGGCGCCGCGGACTGGGAAGTGTTTCGCATCGGGGACAGGCTCTTCCTTGCTGTGGCCAACAGCCACAGCTACGACGTGCAGATGCGAGCACAGAGCGACTCCTACGTCATCAACTCGGTCATCTACGAGCTGAACACCACCGCGCAGGCCTTCGTCAAGTTCCAGGAGATCCCCACCTGCAGGTACATGAGGTTGGCAGCTGGTGGGGGCAGGCGTGGCCTGCAAGGGACACAGCGGCAGATGAGCTCTCTGGCGTCATCAGCATCTCACTTCCCATGGAGCCTGCCTGGAGGAGGCCGCACGCTGAGCCTCGGGCCGTGCCCAGAGCCTGATACGGGGGCGCCCATTTCTGCTGGACGTGTGTGCCCCGCACCTCCTCCAGGGGGAGCCCAGTGGCTCGGCGGCTTCGAGTGGTGGTCTCAGCTCCAGCCGCTTACTGTGTGGCTGCTCAGTTGCTGCCAAGAGTGGTTTTTATTAAACTCACAGGTCGGCGCAGCCACTGTCACAGGTAATTTAGAACATTTTCGTCACCCAGCCCTCCAGCTGTCCCTCGCTCCTCCCACCCACAGCCCCCAGCTACCACCGATCTGCCTTCTGTCCCTGTGGATCTCCCCTTCCGGAGTTTTCATGGGGGTGGAATGCATGGCACGGCCTCTGTGTGTGGCTTCTTCCTCGCAACACGTTTCCAAGGCTCGCCGGGCTGTGGCGGGGTCAAGCCTTCGCTCCTTTTACTGAATACTGTTGCGCTACACGCACAGACCACACTCACCCACCCAGCTGCCTGCTGATGGGCATTCGGGTTGTTCCCGCCCTTTGCCCAAACAGTGTGGACCTAAAGGGTAAAAGTATGCGTCCAGTTGCGCACAGGGCCATCGGGCTCCCTGGGGGTGCAGCCGGACACCTTGCTTCCTACAGTTAGAGCAAGTGCTTCTTCTGGCAGGAGCCGTGGTGCAGACAGAGCACCCCAGAACTCTGCTGTTTGCCTCTTTTCCTCGGGCCTCAGTTGTAGAACCCATCAGACTGTCAGAATGACGCTGTGCCCAGCCACGCTCGCAGCGGGTGTGGCATGCTGTTCCTCTGGAGCATAGTCGTGGCCAATGGAAGAGGGGAGGAGGGAGGAGCAGGCCCTGCTGGCCTCAGCCCAGCCCCTGTGTGTCCAGGACCTCATGGGCCTCCGCCCCTCAGGCCTGCTCAGGATCCTGCTCTAGGTCAGCACCCTCAGTCCCTCAAGTAAGGTGCCCACAGGCGAGTCTCCCCCAGGAGGGCCTCTCTGCTGCCTGAACAGGCTGCATCCCTGAGGCCACAGGACACGGACACACCAGTGGACTTTGGCAGGCAACCCACTCCTGTTGCTAGCAGCTGTGGCCTGTTTCCTAGTCCTTGACACAACTGTGCCCATTTGCAGTAGGGAGCCAGCTTCCAAGTGTAGGAGAACGTTTCTCTGTCGGCCCCTAAATGAGCATCTAGAAGGAGCAAGCAGGTGACCTCGTGGCCCTCCAGGGTGCAGCAAGCTCTCAGGGAGTGACCCCAGGCTTGGGGCTGTTTCTTTGGTTATTTCAGCCTATTTCAAGTGACCCTCACTTGGCACTCACTTCCTAATGCTGGGCACACAGCCTGAGTGTCTGTGGATGGATGATGGATACCCAGATGTGGTCTGTCCACACAGTGGAATATGTCCACCCTTAGGAACAAGGAGGTCCTGACACCTGCCACAGCACAGGTGACCCTTGAGGACAGGATGCCAAGTGAAATGACAGACGCAAAGGGACAAATACTGTATGATTTCCCTACATGACGGCCCAGGAGCATTAGATTCCGAGACAGAAAGCAGACGGTGGGGCCAGGGTCTGCGCTGGGGAGGTTAGCGCCTCGTGGGCACGGTTTCAGCCAGGAAGATGGAAGGTTCTGGACATGGTGACGGCCACGCAGCAAAGCGAGTGTGCCCTGGACCACTGAGCTGCCCATGTGAAAGTGATCAAGGTGGCGAATTTTAGGTTATGTGTATTTCACAGTTTAAAAGTTTTAACCTTTTTTATGACTGCTGTGCATCTCCCTGAGTAGACCAGCTCACGGTGTGGCCGAGAACCTCTCATTCCCCTGAGGCCCCGGCCCCTCCTCGGTGGATTTTGGGGCGGGGCCTGGACCCCAAGCTCTGGAGTCAGGAGTCTCCCTTGGCAGTGTCTCTCGTAGTCTTGCACCCTGACGCCTGCTTGCTGGTTTCCACAGCGCCCTGGACTGGGAGTTCTTCTCGGTGGGAGAAGATTACTTCCTGGTGGTTGCAAACTCCTTCGATGGAAATACCTTCTTGGTAAACAGTATTATTTACAGGTAAAGAGCTGCCAAAGGGCCCCCGCTTCTCACCCCCCGTCACCTTGGGTGGGCTCCCCTTCCCTGTAGATAACCTGGGCTCAGGGCCCTCCACAGTAATGCCCATATCACAGGCACGGTGGCATTCTCATGAGATTCTCCCTGGAGTCTCTCAAGTACTGTAAGCACAACACCTGGGATGTATTCATTCCCACTTCCAACTGCTCATCGGGACGACTTCTGCATCTAGTCACCCCACCAAATTATCTTATCTGTCCTAACTGCTTTTCTTAAGAACTCATGGGATTTCTAAGGATATAACTGCATCTATGAATACAAGCAACTTCGCCTCTTAACCTCACGTGTTCTTACACATAGGCTAGTTTTCTTAATTAGCTAGAAATTCCCAAACAGTCTGGAGGGTAGCAGCGAGGGGCAGTAGTTCTGTCTTGCTAACTTGGTGAGAAAAGTCACACTGTTCGATCGACCGGAGTGGCCGTATGACATCTGTGGGTTTCCCTTGGTGTACTTCAGCACCTGGCGTGGTTCTGCTCCGATAATCTGCTGACATAGTAATTTATGAGAGACTTCCTGGCGTTCCTGGGATGAACACCACTTAGTGACGCCATGGAAATGTTTGACACGCCATTGGCTTGCAGTTGTTTATGACTGACTCAAGATTTTTGCATCTTAATAGCAAATGAAAAATTCGCTGTAGTTTCTTTTGGGGACCTGCCTTTATCCAGTTTGATATGAAGCCTAACTTAATAAATACACACTGCAGTTTTCCACTATTAACAAATCTCTCTGTAAAACAGGAAATTTGATTATGGAGAACTTCATTGCTAAAAAAAAAAAAATAGTAGCAAACTGCGGAGACACAGCCCTGGGATGTGAACCAAAAGTGCTCCGAGGACACAAGAGGGGCTGTTTCAGAGGAAGAGTTTCTGCTGGGTCCCCACACCTGTCCGTGCAATGAGGGGTGCAGGGTCCCCACACCTGTCCGTGCAATGAGGGGTGCAGGGTCCCCACAACTGTCCGTGCAATGAGGGGTGCAGGGTCCCCACACCCGTCCGTGCAATGAGGGGTGCAGGGTCCCCACACCCGTCCGTGCATTGAGGGGTGCAGGGTCCCCACACCCGTCCGTGCATTGAGGGGTGCAGGGTCCCCACACCCGTCCGTGCATTGAGGGGTGCAGGGTCCCCACACCCGTCCGTGCATTGAGGGGTGCAGGGTCCCCACACCCGTCCGTGCATTGAGGGGTGCAGGGTCCCCACACCCGTCCGTGCATTGAGGGGTGCAGGGTCCCCACACCCGTCCGTGCATTGAGGGTGCAGGGTCCCACACCCGTCCGTGCATTGAGGGTGCAGGGTCCCCACACCCGTCCGTGCATTGAGGGTGCAGGGTCCCCACGTCCGTGCATTGAGGGGTGCAGGGTCCCCACACCCGTCCGTGCATTGAGGGGTGCAGGGTCCCCACACCCGTCCGTGCATTGAGGGGTGCAGGGTCCCCACACCCGTCCGTGCATTGAGGGGTGCAGGGTCCCCACACCCGTCCGTGCATTGAGGGGTGCAGGGTCCCCACACCCGTCCGTGCAATGAGGGGTGCAGGGTCCCCACACCTGTCCGTGCAATGAGGGGTACAGGCCTGTTCAGTCTCCTTGGGCCGATGCGGCCTCTCTGCTTGGCTGCCTCCCCGTGTCTGTCTGAGCAGTAGGGACTGGCTCTGCCTTGGAGAGCACACTTCATCTGTGGTTCCCCTGAGGACACTGAACGCTGTGTGGCCTCCTGTCAACACGCGGCCTCCAACCCCAAGTCGTGCTGAACCTCAGCTGGCCTGATGAATCCACCCTGTTTTCCCGCATAGCTGAATTTCAGAGGAGGTGGTTTTGTCTTATTTCCACCACCTGCACTTATGGACCAGAATGGGTTAAATAGGACTTCTTTACTCTCTTTATGATTAGGTTAAATGCAGTTATAAAGCCCTCTGAGCCTGATTCCTTTTTAATAGTGTCTCTTGAACAATTTTTCCAAGTTTTCCCTGGTTATTGGCTTAATTATCTTTGTTTTCTACCTCCTCTCCTGGAGATAATTTCGGTCATCTCTGTCTTACCCGAAAAATCATCAAGTTTCTCTAGACTTCCTAACTTCTTAGAAAGTAGAGTTTTCAACATGACAAAGTAGTTTGCAGATTCGTGTAGAAGAATACATTTTCAAAGATGGCCAAGAAAATTTTGACAGAGAAGAGTAAGGGAGGGCCTGGC
The DNA here is from genome assembly GCA_032199065.1 of Smutsia gigantea. Classification (NCBI taxonomy): domain Eukaryota; kingdom Metazoa; phylum Chordata; class Mammalia; order Pholidota; family Manidae; genus Smutsia; species Smutsia gigantea. The sequence goes on along the minus strand of JAVSCE010015869.1, from coordinate 21,793 downwards.
AGCACAGAAATAGTGTTAAAATAAATGCACATGTAGGTGGGAGAGAAATCAGCCCAGAAGAGGGCCAGTCATTCTTAATCATTTAATGCGATACAAGGCTGTCAGTCTAATGAGAGAAAGACACAGTACTTAATATAACAATCTCATGTAATGTTCTATCTGGACGAAAACAAAGCTATACCCCTGCTTCCTTTCATATACAAAAATAAACTCTAAGGATTAACTATCTAAATGTAAAAAATTAAATGACACAAATCCTAGAAGAAAAGCTATGACTGTGTGACCTCACAGTTACACTGAGAAGGTGTGGGGATTGCCTGACACAAGGATGGAAAGAGGTCACCACTTTGACTCCCTAAATTTAAGAGTTTTATATGGAAAAAGACATCCTATCAAAATAAAAAGACAAAGTATTTACCACACGTATGACAGAAAAGGAACCCCTGCAAATTAATTAAAGATTTTTTTTCTAATTTAGAAAATTGGGCAGAGGATATGAACGGAAATTATTGGAAAAGAATGTAAAAAAATGTGAATAAACATATTTTAAGTTGTTTTTCTCCAAGCACAATGCTGACACACTCTCCCACCATTTGGAGCTGCTTAAAAGGCTCTGGTGCTGAGTGTGGGAGTGGGGGCCCCATCCCACCAGTCTTTCTGGAACATAAATCTAGAATTAAAGTTAAAACGATTAAATTAAAATTAAGACTATCGTGCCTGTTGACCTGGGCACCCCGAGCTGGGGACGCCGGCCTGCAGTGGTGGGACCGCCTGTCTGCAGCCTTGGGAAGGGCTCAGCCTAGGGCCTTGGGCTGCAGCGGGAAGGCAGCGGGTGCGCAGTCCAACTCAGAGGGAGGTGGGCACAGGGTGCTGAGCCAGGGGCACGCCTCCTTTGCTGAAAACCAGACGACGCCTTACCTGTGTGGCGACAGTTGTGCATTTGAGGGCACATGCCTCACTACTGATGCCGACCCCAGGGGTGAGCGAGGCCCGGCCCAGCCCCTTCAGTAACCCACTGGGCCACCAGGGTCCGCCCCTTGGAGGTGCCTCCAGGACATGCCGGGCCAGGCAAGGATGCTGGGTGGACCTGAGGAGCTGTGGGGTCTTAGAAGGGCAAGTTTCCCCTTCGCAGCCTCAGTTTCCCTCTGAGGGCTAAGAAGCCCCCCCCCCTCAAGCCCAGGTCTCTGTGGTTGGGACTCAGAGGCTGATGCCTCCCAGCAGCAATGCCGGCTGTGGGGGCAGGGCAGGCCGGCGGAGGCCTGGAGAGCCTCCCAGAAGGGCTGGGCTGCAGACCAGGTGTGGTGGGAGCCCTGGGCGGATGGCAGCCCTGACCCGGCTACAGCCAGATCCCTGCAAGCAGCCTGCCCAGGGCTGACAGCATTTCTCGGCAGGTGGCAGGGTTACGAGGGCTTCGTGGCTGTGCACAGCCTCCCGACCTTTGGCTGCAGAGACTGGGAGGCTTTCCGCACCCCCACCGGCTCCTACCTCATGTACTCCAGCGCCAAGGAGCCCCTCTCCCGCGTCCTGAAGCTGCGGATGGGCTGACAGCTGGGGCCCGGGACAGTGCAGGCCTTGCTGTGCCCAGAAGCCTGCCCAAGAAGCCCTGGCATCTCCAGGGCCGCGCCTGAGAGAAGCCATCATCCTCCAGCTGGAAGACCTGTCCGCCTCTCCTCCCTGGTGGCCGTTTGGTGGCTCAGTGGGTGTTCCAGCTGACAAGCAGGGCTGCTCCTGCAAGTCCGGCATCCTGCTTTAAAGGAAAAGGTCATGCAAAAGTGTACCTCGAGCCCACTGGGGCCTCGTCCCCTTCCCTCATGACACTCTGCCACTCGCCTGCCCAGACGTGGGAACAGGCTTAATGCTGTTTCATGGGTGTCATGCCAGCTATTTATTGTACTCTGTCTGCAGTGAAAAATATTTATGATGCTCTTTACAAAAAGCAATGTCTGTACTGTGTGTTTCTGGTGGGGACTTGACCGTCTGTGAGCAGGTCACAGGGTGGAAGGCTGGCCCGGCCACTGCAGGGGAATGTGCCGCTGGGTCTCCAGTCACCTAGCTGGAGGGCACCTCGTCTGCAGGGAACTCTTCCTCTGTCTGTTTACCCACAGGTGCCCTGGGGGAGGCTTAGGTCAGGAACGGTGGGCGGTGCTCAGTGCGGGTCCCACTCCTCCCCAGGGCCCACCCCTGGGCACCCTGCCAGTCAGCGCCTCTGCCCGGGCTGGCCGCCAGTCCTGCAGCTGGCCTGGAGGGTGTGCAGGCTGGCCTTGGAGTGCCTCCTTGGGGCCAGCGCTCTCAGCTCTTCACATCGAAGGCCCAGACCCAACACCGGACTGGTTGCCTGCCTCGCTGGGACTGCCGCTGGTCTGACCCGACACCTGCCCTGGGAACTGGGAGGAGGAGGGGTGGGGCCCTCCCTCACCACCGGGCAGGTCCCCCAAGTTGAATGGAAATGCTCCGTGCCAGCAGCTTTGCTGGAAGAGCCCTGTGGGGTCACATCCAGCCAGGAGACCAGGGGTGGTCCCAGGCCAGGCCTATTCCATTGTCCAGGCCCTGCTGGCTCTGGGAAAGAGCCGCACTGCAGGGAGGGAGGGGGAGCGGGCCACCCCAGCAGGCGCTCCAGGGCCCATGCCCGGCTCAGCTCTGCTGTCTCTGTCTTGAAATGCCCAGTGATGTTTCTCCCCGAGATGGCCTAGCCAAGGGCACAGAGGCAGTTCCGGCCAGCCAGAGGCCTGGCCCCCGAGATAAGGTCCTCGTGAGACCCGGCAGGCCCCCGCCCCAGGAAGGAAGCCCCCACCGAGCCTTCCCCTTCTCCGTCCAGGCCAGATGGGCGATTTCAAGACTGTACCCAGGGCCCATGTGATCTCCAAAAGCTGAGACTTTTCTAGAGCCTCCTTCAGGCCAGTGAGTGGGCCACATGCCACGGGGAGGGCTGGGGCTGACCTCTAATAGGGACGTCCCTTCCAGGGAGAATGGCAAAGAGGGGGCGGGGGCATCTGGAGCCCCAGGGGGTCTAGGCCAGCTGGGTATGGTGCCAGCGCTGGGTCTGCTGGTCCAGAGAGAGTGGCCTGAGGGTGTTACATAAAAATGCAGGATTCCCAGTTCAGACTGATTTGCGGATCGACAATGAATGCTGTCTTTAGTGTACATGTGTCCCAAATATCCCGTAGACCATATACTAAAGGAGTGTTTGCTGTGTATCTGAGATTCCAATTCCAGGGGCCATCCTGGGCTTTGCCTGGGTGCCTCCTCCCGAGGTGGGTGTGGAGGACAAGCCAGGCCTCCTAGGGCCTCTGGGTGCTCCAGGGTTCAGAGGCAGGCCCTGAGCAGAAGTAAGGGCAATGCGGGCAGGCCAGAGCCCTTGGGGGCATTCTGGGGGCAGGGTCGGTGGGGCAGCCTGCCACCTCTGGGGTCCCTCCACAGGTGGCCCCCAGGAGGGCCCCAGAGGAGGGGCACCCACGCAGGAGAGGGGAGGCCGCCACCCAGGCCGAGGGCACCACTTCCCCCCCACAGGGTGGTTAATTTTGTGTGGCAACTGGGAGGGTGCTTTTGGACAACATTAGCATTACTTGGGGGACTCTGGGAAAGTGGTGGCTTCCCGGCATGGGGGCTCCCCCAGTCAGTGAGAACCTGTATGGAGCAAAGGCAGCCTCCCCAGGCAAGAGGGGTTCTCAGCAGACTGCCATCAGACCAGCCTGCCGTGAGCAGATTTGGCCTCACTGCCCCCAAAGTGAGCCGGTTTCTCCCGGGAACCATCTGCTCTGTCGGCACTTGGGTCGCCGTCCAGATGGCCCTGACGGACACGCCCAGACAGCGAAGGCCTCCGAGACAGGGCGTCTCTGCAAGAGGCCACCTGCCAAGTCCCCAGCGCCAAGCCCCATCCACCCGTGGGGGAGGGCGAGCTGGGTGCTGTCCCCGGCCCCCACCCTACACACCTCCTCTCTCCCAGGGTGACTGCGCGGGCACCCACTTTCTCACTGCCCCTCAGGTGTCACTGCGGTGTCTGGCTTGCCCTCGGGGCTGGGGGGCTGACGCCTGGGGAGGAAGGAGGCAGGTACATAAGAGCAACACTCAGGGCCTCGGCCCTGCCCAGTGCCACCTCAGCACCGCCCAGAACTCTCTTCTACTGACGCTACAGCCGTAAATCACGTTTGTTTAAACTATGAGTGCAAATATGAGGGGGGATGTGGAGAGAGCATTAGACGTTTACATCTTTTCCAAGGAAGCACTTCTGGATTTCGTCCTGTTGACAGAAGTTCCCACAGGGGCACATGGCTCCAGGCGACGCTGCGTGCGGTCTGACGTGGCCACCTTCGTGACGTCTGACAGCTGGGTCTGGGCTCCTCCTGGCGAGGTCCTGAGCTTGCTGAGCTGCCTCCTTGGTTAATCCACAGGCCTTCTTTGCACCGTCTTTGCTGCAATAAATAACACTTTAAGAACTTCTTTGAACAAACTGTATTTTTCTTTGGGGTCACTTTGAGGTGGTGATTTCCTGGGGAAACACTGTCCTTGGCCATTTTCACAGCTGCCCCTTCCGGGGTCCCCTCCTGAAACCTCACCTGGGCCCTCAGTCAGCGGGGCTGGAACTCCACCTGCTCCACCTTCTGCCAGGTTAGTAAGTGGAAGATTGTGACAAAATCTCGTTTTCACCATGGCCAGCACCCCTGGCGCTGGGATTGCTGGACCTTTCCTACACGCAGCCCTTAACCCTGCTGCCAAGAGCATGGCCCCGGCCCTCCGCACCCATCCCACACGCCCCACGTGCATGCACACAAGCACACAACCACATGCACAGACTCTCCCATGAGCATAAGCACATGCTCACAAACACACACCACACTCACACATGCACACACATGCGTGCACACATCTTCCAGTTCCTTCCGGCCAGGGGCTGTGTCCTGGCAATCAGCTCAGTGCAGGCTGACAGTCAGGGTGGCCACAGCGTCTGCTTGTGCTGGGTGCCTACTATGTGCCGGCAGCCCACTGGGCCTGCGAACACATGCAGAACCACACAGTCCTGGCTGCCCTTAAACCCTCCAGGGGCTAAAACCCAGGGGGCTCATGCTGAGCCCCAAGGCTCTGTGACGGCCAGGCTGCCCTCTCCTCTCTGCCCCCAGAGCGTTGGCACGGCTTTTCGCCAGGCCAACGGTCTCTAGCCCTTGTCTGGCTGTACGTCACCCCTCAGAGAAGTCCCCCCCCTCCCCCTCCGCCCCACATGGAGGCGGGGCTCCCCGCCACACTCCATCACACGTAAGCACTCACTCCCATTCCACTTCACGGGCACTTCACTGCACCTCGTTTGTGCACACTAGGCTCTCGTGCGTGCTCCCCACTGCGCTGGCCCCCGCGGACTGCAGCGCAGGAACTCCCCGCACTCCCGGCCTCCGCATGGGCAGGCGCCCAGGTGTCACAAGCCGACCCCGTGCGCGGGGCTCAGGGGCCCTCCTCGGCCGTCCCCGTGGGCGGGGCTCAGGTGCCACAGGCCATTCCCGTGGGCGGGGCTCAGGGGCCCTCACGCCATCCCCGTGCGCGGGGCTCAGGGGCCCTCCTCGGCCGTCCCCATGAGCGGGGCTCTTGTACCATAGGCCGTCCCCGTGGGCGGGGCTCAGGGGCCACAGGCCGTCCCCGTGGGCGGGGTTCAGGGGGCCACAGGTCGTCCCCGTGGGCGGAGCTCAGGTGCCACAGGCCGTCCCCATGGGCGGGGCTCAGGTGCCACAGGCCGTCCCCGTGGGCGGGGCTCAGGGGCCACAGGCCGTCCCCGTGGGCGGGGCTCAGGGGGCCACAGGCCGTCCCCGTGGGCGGGGTTCAGGTGCCACAAGTCATCCCCGTGGGCGGAGCTCAGGGGGGGGCCACAGGCCATTCCCGTGGGCGGGGTTCAGGTGCCACAGGCCGTCCCCGTGGGCGGAGCTCAGGTGCCACAGGCCGTCCCCGTGGGCAGGGCTCAGGGGGCCACAGGTCGTCCCCGTGGGCGGGGCTCGGGGGGCTCTCTGCAGTCCCCGTGGGCGGGGCTCGGGTGCGGCTGTGCTGGGTGCACATTGCTGAGGAATGGGGTCCAGTAGACTGTGAGGTACAGGGCTTTCCAGCCCTGACAGTTCCACTTCAAGCCCAGGTTCTCTCATGACTGTTGAACTTGAGCATGTCACAGAACCCGCCTCCCACCCCCCGCACCCCCCGGGTTCGGGGCTCCCCTCAGGCCTGAAAGGGAGAAGGGTGCTCCCGTGGGCGTGGCAGGGATCCTGTGGCGCGAACGCCTGGCCGTGCGCAGTTCCCAGCTGCTGTGGGGCGCACCGCAGGCCGTGCGGGCTGTACCCTAGCGCCTGACCACGCTTTCCTGAACCAAGCTGGATCCCTCAAGCCACATCGGAAAGAAACTGCAGGCTCGCCCTACTTTCGGGCATAGATCAGTGGACTGAAGCCGCACGCTAGCAAGCAAGCTCAGCAGTGACACAAATGCCCAAGGGCAGTTTCCTCACTCTGGAGGGCTGGCTCGGGATCCGGCGAAAAAAGAAGGGGCATCTCAGCAAGGTCTGTGGCTCTTCCTGTGACTCTGAGGTATTACTGTTAATTCGCTAAGAGCCCTTTTGTCTTTGCTTGATTTTATTTGGACTTTATTTTATTTTATTTAATCAGGATATGCAGATCTTAAGCGTCTGTTCAGCGAGTTTTGCCAATTGTCCACATCCATGTAGCTGTCCTCCAAACGAGGCCCCCAGGGCCCCCTTGAGCCCCATTCCGGTCCACCCCCACCCTGCCACCGTTGGCTTTCCTTCTGGGGAGCCACTGCACTCCGTGCCTGCCTCTTTCACTCAGCTTAGTGTGTCTGGAAGTCACCCGAGTTCGTGCATTGGCAGGTGGCTCATTCTTATGGCTGGTTTGTATTCATTTTTATTGCATATTCCACCTTACAGATATTCTACCACTTGGTTATCCACCCTGCTATTGACCAACTTTAGGTTGTAACCCGTTCAGGGCTGCTGTAAACCTCACTGAATAGTTTTTGCGGACACGTTTTTATTTCTCTTGGTGAACTGTGTGGGCAGGACCTCTGGGTCATAGCACAGGCAGGTGGCGCCTTAGCTTTATGACAAACCACGGGCTGCCCGAGGGACTCCTCCCACAGCCTTCCTTCTAATGGCACAGCTCCCTCTCAGACCCATGCCAGAGGATTACCACAAAGCACTCCAGCCCTCTGCTCTGATCACGGCTGTGCCCGAGGCCTGGGGGTGCCCCCTGATGGCACCAGAGTCCGAGCAGCTCCAGCTTTCACGCTGTGAGGAGGAGAAGACAGCGGGGCACCTTGCCCATGGTCTGCTCGCCCCGCAGGAAAGCACAAGAGTGGGAGCTAGTCACGGTGGGAGAATTATGTGGGCTCAGTTTACCAATAAATACATAAAAGTATCTGAGCCCAACTTCTGCTTCATTTCCCTGGTGAGAGGACAGCAGGGTGCCAGAGGGACAGGCACCACCCACTGTGTGCACAGAGCCATGGGGGGGTCCGTGGCTGCTGTGACAAACTCCCACACACTAGTGGTTTCAACAGTGGAATTGCCTCCCAGTTCTGGAAGTGAGAAGCCCCTCTGCTCCCAGGAGTCATCTGGCCAAAGTCCATGTGGGCAGGCTGCCTTCCTCGAGCGGCACTAGGGCACTGCCATACGGGGCCTGCCCTGGCTGATGCCTGAAGAGGGTGCAGCAGGGTGCCAGCTGAGCACGAGGTAGCAGGTGCTGAGGGCTCTGGGGAGCAGGATGGCCAATGCCCATCCTGGGGGAGAACCTCTCGCTGACCCTTGCGATGGACCAGTGTCCTTGTGGGGGTGGGCATGGGGGCCTCCAGCCTGGCCCTATGTGCCACCTTGCACATGGGCTTGGCCGGTGGACTCTTGGCGAAGTCCAGCATGGAGGTGACTGCCACTCAGAGGTGCCTCGGGTCCTCATCACTGACCTTTGGAGCATCTGAGCGTGGGGGCGCTGGCTGGAGTGGGTGTGCCCTGATGCTGTGCTCTCACTCCCTCTCCAGCCAGCATCGTGGCCGTGGTGCCAGGTGCACACCCTGTCGCATTCGGCTTCCAGCATGGGCATCCCACTCCCAGCTGGTGGTACAGGGATGGGACAGTGGGCCAGGCTTGCGTTCTGCATCCCACACAAGGCCTTTCTTCGACCTGGTACTAGCCAGGACACCCCTTCGTTCGGACCATGCTCCAGGGTCTGCACTTCCTGGAGTGTGAACCTCCAGGCCTGGGCATCAGAGGGCCAGGCCGCAGCCCGGCTCTGCCCAAACAAGCCAGATCCTGAGCTCGTCTCGTCACCTCTTCCCTCTGGACCTCTTGGGTTTCTCGTCTGAAAGTAGAGTCTGCTGACCACGCCGGGCCACTGTGAAAATCAGCTGCAGCCCCTTGTGAGCAATCCCAGGCAGCAGTTCGAGCTGGCCGCCACCTCTCCCTGGTGGGCCGCCCTGCCCTGGGCCCACCTGGTGGCCTGCGAGCCCCACTGATTCCGGGCCTGCCTCCCCCAGGCTGTATGGTATGGCCGCCGCTGGGCCTGGGGTTTCTCCCATCCTAGCCCAGCCCACTGCAAGCTGTCCCCCCTCCAACCCACCCCCCACCTCTGGGCCTGGGGGCCATGCAGCGCCCTTCCTGAAAACTGGCCCAAAGCACCTGCCTGTCCAACATGAGGTTCCTTCTCGGGATCCCAGCCCTGCACCCAGCCTGTCTCATGGGGAGCTCCTCCCATCTGCCCCAAAACCCCAGAAACCTCTCTCCCCGGCCTTTGTGGACAAGGCCAAGGGGGCCCCAGGCCTCCTCTGCTCAAGGGGATAAGACAAGTGTGTGCTCACATCTGCCACAGAGGGTGTGGGTGAGCATGCATGCGTGTGTGTAAGTGTGTGCCCTGTTGTGCCCTCACACTGTTGCCCCCGCCTGCTCCCCAAGGGCGCTTCCTCCGGGAGGGGTGCTCCCATGCTGTCTCTCCAGAAAGGCTAAGGGAGTGAGGTCAGCAGGTGGCGTGAGCTCCTGAAGACTCAGTGTTCAGTGTACAGTGACCCCAAGAACCAAGACTCAGTGATGGCAAGTAGGGTGGCCATGGGGCCTCGCTGGCCACTGCTCTGACCACACTGGCCATTCCTAAAGTGAGGAAGCCCTATCAGTTCCCCAAGGTCACTATACACTCTGTGGTCTCCACCACACAAATTTATTATTTTACATTCTGGAGGTCCTGAAGCCTGGGGTGGAATCAGAGTCTCCTGATGAACCCACGGGCTGCTTTATCTGTCAGAGAGCTCTGTCCCCCAGGAGGGGCAGGGCGGATGCAGGCCCGGGGGACATCCCAGCCCACACAAGGTTGTTCCTATTTATGGGAGATTCCAGCTGACAAATGGAGAAGGAATCGCAGTTGAGAATCACTGGTCCATGACCCCTCAGGAGCTCACAGACTTACGGTGTTGGTCCTCAGGGGCTGCTGACGTCACAGAGACAACCAGAAGGGACTCCCTTCTGATGGGGTCACACCACCACAGTGAAGTGGCCTTGCTGGAAAAATCAAACAGAACTGTTTACAGGAAATGGGACAGAGGAACATGCTAAAGGACGCTGCAGGGACGTACCCAGCCAAGTCCAGAGGGGAGCCCACAGGACAAACACCTGGTCTCAGCCGAACAACTGCCAGGAGATCACAGGCAGACGGATGAGGAGCCCATTGAAGGAGTTGTTGAGCGAACGGCACCCAGCAGCTTCGTCTGAACTTCATGGAGATCCCCATTCAGACAAACTTGAAAACTCACGAGACAGTCAGGGAAATGTGAACAGTAGATGAATACACGGTGACTTACGGAATCTGTGCTCTTTAGGTGTGATATGGTTTGCGTGCGTGTGCTTTTGAGACCCTGTGTATAAAAGATTCCTGCTGACATATTCACAGGTGAGATTTATGGATCCTAGGATTGCTTAAAAGTGTTTGGGGAGCAGCAGGACAGTCTGTGGGCTTGAGGACGGAAACAGCAGGGTGGAGCTGGGGTGGATGGCTGTAGGGCCAGTGGGATGGATGGCACTGCCCCAGCCTCCCTTTCTTGTGAAATTTGAAACACTGATAGAAACACAAACTGTGGCGCACCCACACGGCAGGGTGTCCACAGTGTGCGCCACCCCTGCACCCCTGCACGCAGAAAGGAGTCCACCTACATGAGACTTCTAGGAAAAGTGCAACCTCAGAAAAATGCCACCATTCTCACAGAGAGAACCCACTGGGCTGGGAGAAAAGGGTGGGCTGTTTGCAGCCCTGGCGGGATTGCTCAAGGGACCTCCTTGGAAAGGGCAGGGCCTGGTGACGCCGTGGGGGGCTGACGTGGAAGGAGAGACCTCTCCCCATCCCAGGAACTGAGGGGAAGGGAGAGTGCGGGAAGCTGGGGGAGAACCCGGGTGTCCTTGGGGACCCACGTGCCTGACCAGGGCAGCTGGGAGCAGCAGGCCAGCCGGGCGGGCAGGGGCTCCAGCACCCGCACACCCGGCCCATGACCAGGCTCTCCGTGTGGTGGGCTCATAGGTCTGGCTGCGCTGTGAGGTCCGCAGTGCCAGGGTGGGGACGGGCGAGTGGGCCTCAGAGATGTGGACGGTGGAATCCGCCCCAGCCAATTTAAGCACAAACAGGTTTACTGAGGGCTCACAGGCAGCGAGGGGCACAGCAGGATCAGGCTTCAGGTTGAGCTTCCAGGAAGTCCAGCTCCAGGGACCACCCCAGGCTCCGGCTGTGGCCAGGAGCTGCAGCAGGTCCCGAACATTCCATGGCCACCACAGTCTCCGCAGGGAACCCAGGGCAGGGTCACAGCCCCTTGCAAAGGCATCTGCCAAGAACCGGCAGGAGGGAGACCAGGGAGCAAGGCGCAGGGAGGCAGATGCAGGGCAGGGCAGGGCCAGCGCTCACGGGGGTGCCGGGAGTGCTCAGGGCCCTGCCCTCCTTTGCTGCCCAGGATCCTAGGAAGGTGGACCTCGCATTCCTGCCTTGACCTGCTGATGCCCGCTCACAGGCTGCCGACCCTCTGGGAGGCACTGCCCAAGCCAGCCCGGCCCCACTCCAACCTGTCCCGACCGATGGGGTGGCCACAGCACACACCTCTTAGACCTCGCCGTGACTGTAACCAGCCATGGGGCAGAGTCTGCAATGGAGGCTGTGCAACCCCTGCTTTTAACCCTACTCAGCCCTGCCTCCTGCCTGACAAGAACTTCCATTAAGAAAAATACATCCAGCTTTAACCCCAATCTCACGTCTAATTTAAAACTGTCATCCACTCTCACTGCAGGCTGGACTGGAGTCCCCCGGTTCCCCAGGTTTAGGGCTGACGCCTCTGCACCAGGGTCCTACCCCAGGGGAGCCATTTCCCGCATCCGCGGCTGCCCGCGCTCCCAGCCCAGCCCCGCAGCCCTACAGCCTGCAGCCACTCTGTGGAGGGGCCTGGGCGGGGCTGGTGGAGTGGGGCTGGAGCCTCCTGTGTGCAGGGCCTCCTGCCCCGGGAGCCTGCCCCACCAGGGACAGCCCCCACGGGTCAGGATGGCTCTGCTGGGGCCCGCAGTACGCCGGCTCACCCCCACCACTGAGGGTATCCCTGATGAGGCCCGGGCCAAGGGAGCAGAAAGTCTCTCCCCAGCCCTTCCAGAGCAGGAGGGGCAGGGCTCCAGGGGCTCCTGCAGGCCCATGAGCACCCACTGCACCCCCTACGCTGGTCAGAGGCCTCCCTGGAAGACCCCCCACCCCTCCCATGGGAAGAGGGGCCCAGCCCCACCCTGAGCTGGAGCAGCCACAGGCCTGTCCACTGGCTCCAGCCCTGCCCCCTGAGGGGCCTGAAGCCGTGCTGCCCTAACCCCCGGCCCCATGAGGGGCTGCCTCCCGTGGCGAAAGGGGTTCAGCAGAGGAGGTGAAGTATGGCTGCGTAGCACTGGTAGTGCCTGGACTGTCTACGCTGGTCCGCTTGAGGGGCACGCTTGATCCCCACCTCTGCAGATTTAAGATGGGGTCACATGCCCACCCCCGCTAGGCCCATCAGTGCAGGGGCATGGGCCCAGGCAGGGCATCTTAAGGGGTCCCTTAGTAAGACAGGAGGGGAGAGGAGAGGGAAGGGGGCTGGAGAGGGGAGGGGAGGGCTGTGCCCCAGGAGGGCGGGGCTCCCAGGCACCAGGGTGGGGACTGCGGTTAGCAGGCAGGAGCTTCAGGGTCCTGCAGCTGGGGCCGACATGCCCAGGCGGACCCAGCTGCCCCGACCATGGGCTCGGGATAAGAGGGGGAGGACCCTTCGGGGGTGCCCTGGGGTCTCGGCCCCACCTCCTCTTCCCAGCAGGCCCACACCAACGGAGAGGCAGCTGGGGGCTGGGGGAGGAGCCCCACCCCCACTTGGGCTGACACTGCCGCCGAGTAAAGTGCCCCCACCAAGGTGCTGAGGCTGGCCCATCCCCACACCCGCTCACCGGCCCGACTGCTCTTTTCCCAGGGCCACGTCCGTCAGGAAACTCCCTGGGTGGGGAGCTCCTTGTGTGAGGCCCCTCCCTGCTGTGTGCACCCAGGATAGATGGGGGGGCCTGGGCCACTAGGAGCCTGTGTCCTGCTGGGCCGCCAGCAGTCACACTCGCCTGCTCCCGTGGCCTGAGTCCCACTTGTCCCCTGAGTGGACGGGTGCTATGACTAGCTGCTCGGTTTCATTCTCACTGCAGAGGTGGGTGGGCTGTCAGTGCCCCGTGGACTGGTGTCATTCAAGCATGGTGCCTCAGGGGGCAGCAGGGCAGGTGACACACGGCATCCGGGCCCTGCCTCCCACTCCAGTAGGCCTGGTCCAGGCAGTGGGCAGGGAAGGCCCCACCCTGGACTGTCAGCAGAGAGCCCCTGCCCATGTGGTACCTGCTGCGTGCTGGGCCCGGGCGCAGGTGTGAGGCGTTTGTAAGCCTTTGTAAGGATCTGCTTGACGAGGCTTCCAAAGTCCCTTGCACCTTAACGTTCACAAGCAGTTTATTCCTATTTGCTTCCGCCAAGAATATCTGAAGTAGTTTAAAATACAAACACTCATACAAAAAAGACAGTAAAAAATAAAACTGGAAAGACAGATCAGAGTTATATAGGTGGCGATAACATCTATATAACTGAACGTGAAGTAACAGGTAAGAAAATTGAGCGCTAAATTAGCTCGGAGATTCCTGGCAGCAAAGGTGGAGAGAGAGAGGGAGGGAGAGGGAGATACTGCCGACTGGCCTTGGAACCCCAAACGCCAGTCCTCCTGTCCTTAGACAAGGAGCTGCTCTAGGTACCGAGAGCAGAAAGGCCGGCCCCGTAGAAGCCCAGGATGACAGGTCCCAGGAGCCGGCACCAACGTGCAGCAGGAGGCAGGGCGGGGCCGCATTTGTCTGGCTGCCAACACTGCCCCTTTGATGATCTGCTCTGGACCTTCCTCAGGTTTCTCTCCACGGTTTTAGGGGGTTTAGGAGGTGGGGTTCTTTTCCCTCTCATGACACTGAAATTTTGGGGTAACAAACATTCTGAGAATAAACCAAGTAGTTCAAAGGTTCTATTTGAGCTACACCTTTCAGTTACCTATCTGAAAACCCTGGTCTCCACTACTTTGCTCTGTAAAGAATTCTATGGTCAAATGTGTTCAGGAAATACCAGTAGGGAAACAGAGGTAAGTAAGTTCCGCAGTGTATGGATTATCTGAGCCCCAGACGTCTGCGGGCAGGTCTCACACTCAGGGCATGAGCCCTCTCTCCTCCAGGCACGGGGGGAGGCCTGCAGAGTGGGAAGGACACTGTGACACAGCACCATATGGACAGCCTGGCTTTAAGTGCCCCCTGGGTCACTTCCTGACTGGGTCATCCTGGGCAAGTCATTCCATTTCTCGAAGCATTGGTTTCCTTGTCTGTCAAACGAGTCTGATGGTAAAATTATCTGACTTAAAGGAAGTTGAGCAGCTAAACATCATACAGGGAAGTACTCTGTGGGAGTGAGGCACAGAAGTGGCTGCAATCACCCACCGCAGCAGGGGAACATCAAAGCATGAGCCAGTCACCATCTTCTGCCCAGCAATGGAGACAGGGCACTAGGGCATGGGGCTGATGGGGTCCTTGGACACCGGGGTGCTGGGCAGGGACTTGAGGTACTCCAGGTGCCTCCTGGCATCCTCCTGGTTGTGGCGCACGTAGTACACGACGTAGGTGATCACCATGGCGAACCAGCCGAACATGGTGACCAGCATGGCCACATCCGTGGTCTTGTGGTGGGAGCTGCAGAAGCTGACGCCAGAGTCGAGAGCCTGGATCAGCGGCTTCCCCACGTACTCCTCCTGCACGGAGGTGTGGCAGGCGATCCCATCCACCGAGTCCGGGTCCAGCTTCAGCTCCCACAGGGCCTCCTGCAGGGCACACTCGCAGTGCAGGGGGTTGTGTGACAAGCGGACCTTGGCGCTGAGCTTGCCCAACGCGTCCTTGGGAATCCTCCGGATGTGATTGTGAGACAGGTCCAGCAGCCGCAGGCCCCCAGCCAGGCCTGAGAAGGCGGCGGGGCCGATGGACTCGATGGCGTTCTGAGATAAGTCCAGCTCTCTCAGCTGGCTCAGGTGCTGGAAGGCGCCATTAGGGATGCGGGCGATTTTGTTGGCATCGAGCTTCAGGAGCACGGCGTCCACAGGGATGTCCTTGGGGACCTCCTGCAGGCCCCTGGCACTGCAGTGGACAGCCACGGCCCCAGCGTGGTCAGGGCACTGACAGCTCTGGGGGCAGGAGGCCCCCAGGCGCAGGCAGAGGAGGAGGAGGAGGAAGAGGCATGGCCCTCCTATGGGGCCCGGCAGGGCCGAGGGGCTCTGTTTGTCCGTGGGGCCCATTCTGACTGCCCCTGGGGACAGTCGGCAGGCTCCTCTCCGCTCCCCGGGCCACCGCTGCCCAAGTGACCATCGACACAAACTCTCGTGCCTCCGTGCCAGGAAAACGGTTCCGTTCTGAAAGACAGGGGCGGAGGGCACTGCCGCTGTGGCCCCTGGGAGCCGCACATGGACTTCGGGGAGGCGCCACAGGCCAACTGAAGCATCTCGGCAGTGTGGGGGGGGTCCCTAACTTATTTCCAGAGACTCCCCATGCCACCCAGAAGAGCAAGGACGGGTTGTGCTGCCGGCTGAGCAGGTGGCCCAGAACCTGCCGCCCCGCCCTGGACACACCCACTGCACCCCGAGGGCCAGGGCCTGGGCAGCGCGCGGGGGTGGCCGCAGGGCTGTAAGCGGACGCAGGGGCTGCGCCCGGGGAGGAGAGGCTGAGGACCCTGAGCAATTGGGTCTCCGCCGCCAGCCCTGATGGGAAGGAGCGCCCGCGCCCGCATCGGGCGGCGCCTCGCATCTCCATGAGGTTCCTAAAAGAAGGGAACGGGGGAAAAAGCCGAGCGAGCCCCGGGCGCGCGGCCTGCGCTGGGGCCCGGGGTGCGGGTCGGAGGGCGTGGACGCGGGACCCCCGGGACCTGTGAGCGGGAAGGGACAGGGACCCGGGGCCACGCTTCCCGGCGGGGCGGGGGCTTACCTGCGCGGCCGCGGCCGGGGTCTGCTCTGCAGAGACTCTCGGCCGCGCGCAGCCCGACACGCCGCCACGCCCGCGAGCGGAGGCGACCCTCAGGCCTGCGCCCGCGTCCTCGGCCGCTTGGGACACAGGAGGCCGGGCCGGGAGAGGGGCGGGGCCCGGGCGGGGCCTGAGGCTGAAAGGCGGGGACTGGGCGGGGACTGGGAGGAGCCTGAGGCTGAGGATGGGGCGCGGAGCCCCGCACCGCCCTCGGCCCCGCTGCCCCGCGCTGGTCACCCTGCCTCGCTGTCCCTGAGTGCCGAGGACGGAGGCCCCCGGCCGCGCTAAGCCCCCCGCCGTGAGCCCTTCGCAGGCCCGGCCCAGCGCCGCGAAGAAGGTTAGTGGGGTTAGGCCTCCGCCCATCTGGGTCCCCTGGTGCTCAGACCCCTTACTCCGCTCCCACCCTGTGTCTTGGGGTCCCTGCGCGTGGGCAGTCTAGGCGGGGTAGGGAATGGGGGAGGGGACTTTAAGCTTTAAGCTAGAGCCTTCTTAGGGTTTTTAAAGCTGCTTTATTGTGGTGTAATAATACACAAGCGACATATTTTAATTTTATACCTTTGGACATTTATATTCGTCCATGAACCCCTCACCACATTCACCCTGGTAAATGCCGGGAAGCTCCCCCTTTCCCTCCGCGCCCCATCGCCAGGAAGCACTGATCATTGTGGACCAGTTTGCATTTCCTGTAAGTGGAACTTATATAATGGGTATGTACCTCGTCTAGCTTATTTCATTCAACATAATCACCAAGTTCATTATCAGTAGTTACTCCTGTTAGTGCCGAGTGGTAATCCATTGCAGGAGTGTTCCGCAGGTCGTATCCACTCATTTGTTCATGGACACTTGGGTTGTTTCCACTTGTTGACTGTTAAAACTAAACCTGATATGAACATTGTGTACAGTCTTTGACCAAATATTCTTATTTCTCTTAGGTAAATATCTAAGAGTGGAATGTCTGGATCATATGATAGCTGTATGTTTAACTTTTAAGAAACTGCCAAACTGATTGTGAAATTTTACATTTCTGTCAACAGTGCATGCTCTACATCTTTATCAGCATTTGGTAAGGTCACTCTTTTTAATTTTAGACATTCTCATAGAGGGGTAGTTGTAGATCTTACTGTGATTTTAATTTGTGTTTCCTGGCGACAAATGATGTCGAGCAACTTTTCTTCTGTTTCTATGTAATTTGTCTGTCTTTAGGGAAATGTTCTCAAATCTTTTACCTACTTTCAGTTGAGTTGTTTTTTTACTGAGTTTTGAGAGTTTTTTGCGTGTTCTTGATGTAAATCCCTTACCCGATATGTGATTTGTGTTTTCTTGAAGTCTGTGAATTATCTTTTCATTCTCTTAAATTGTCTCTAAAGAGCAGAAATTTTTTATTTTGATTAAGTTCAATTTATCAATTAAAAAAATTTATACGCAATGCTTTTGGTGTCATATGGAAGAAATATTTGCCTAAAACAAAGTCAGAAGGATTTTATAGGCTAACTTTTGCATTTGGGTCTACTCTCCAAGTTAAGTTAGTATTGGTATGTAGTGTGGGACATGATTCAAGTTCGGTTTTTTGCATGTGGATATCCAGTTTCCAGGACTATTGTAAATATCTTTTCTCTCCTGAACTCAGCAGAGGTGCCTTTGCACCTCTGCTGAAAATCAGTGGGCTGCTGCTGCGGCGGAAGCGTGGAGGGCGAGAGCGCATCGTGGGTGCTGTTTGGCTTTGCTCTCGGTACGCTCGCCTTCCAGCACCTCAACACCGATTCGGGCCCAGAAGGTTTTCTCCTTGGGGAAGTGAAAGGCGAAGCCAAGAATAGCATTACTGATTCCCAAAAGGATGATGTTGAAGTTATTTATACAATTGCTTTTACGATTCTTCTGGTGAAATAAATGAGGAAGCAGCAAAGAAAATATTGTCAAGTGTCAAAAAGGATGTGGTTGGTTGGTACAAATTCCAGCGTTCATTCAGACCAGGTCATGACATCTAGAGAGAGACTGCTTCACAAAAACTTCCAACAGTATCTTTCAAGCCGGGAACTTGTTTTTCTGCTGTTACCACCAAGTATAATAACAGAAAGCTGCTCTACTCATCGGCTGGAGCATGCCTTATATAAACTTGGAAAGGACTTTTCCACAGGATTCCATTAGTGGTGGCTAATCTGGGCATGTCTGAACAACTGGGTCATAAAACCATATCAGATTCCTGTATGTCTGCTGGTTTTAGCCAAGCAGTGAAAACAAACAGCCCTGAATTTTTTAAAGAAGATGACCTTTAAAGGAGGTACATAAGATAAATGAAACGTATGCTTCTTTACAAGAGGGATTAAAGGGTATATGAGAAAAAGTAAAATACAGTGAGCGAGCAGTAGAGTAACTCCTAAGAGATGTAAACAGACTGAAACAAGAAATTAAAAAAAGAAAACAAACACAGATTCAAGCAGCACGAGAGAAGACTGTTGTCCAAAAAGACCCTCAGGAGAACATTTTTCTTTGTCAAACTTTACGGACTTTTCTTCCAGATTGTGATTTCTTCATTCATGTGCTATATCCTTGAAAAATAGGCATATTTCTAAAAGTAGCTGTAATACCAAGCACCCCCTCAATGCAGTAGACAACCTGACATTAATGGTGGAATACACGGACATTCCTGAACCTAGTCCAGCTAGCGGTGCGCTGCGAAAGACTAAGCATAAAGCCTTAGATACAGATGATAGATGGCAAGTTAAGAAGTCACGGCTGTTAGATATACAAAACAAACCATCTAAAACAGATACTGAAAGTAGTAGCCAAGATAAAACATCCACAGTAAGCAGCCCAGAAACAGATGAAGAGAGAGAAAAAATGAAAGGTTCTGGTGAACATACACAGTCACCTACATTTTGATCCTTTCAAGCCAAAAGATTTTCCATTGGCTGAAAGGTAAAGCCAAACATTTCTGTTGTTTTTACTATGTCCAACAATTTGCAATTACACATAGGGAGTCCTAGTGTATTTATTTTATAAAGTACTTTTAAAAATACCAGATGCTTTTAGTCTAAAACTAAAACTTTTTGTACTTTTACTAAACTGTTGAGGGAAAATTTTAAATATTCTTTTAAACTGGTACAGCACTCTTTAGAACTGGAAAGAGAACTAACCTTATCTTCACAATGTAAGTCTAAAGTCAGTATGAAAAATTTAATTTTTATCTAACTCATTAACATTCCTTCTCCTTAAGTTATGAAAAATAGAACATTATGGCTAGGGTTATCAGATAAAATGCTGGGCACCATACAATGTTATTACTTATATTAAAAAATTACCCATTGTTTAGTTGGAAAAAAAAAATCAGTGGCCCCTATATGTAAGAGCCTTCCTATTTTCCTATTTTCATGAAAATATTCCAAGCTGTCTTCATTGTTGTAGCTCTATAATAATTCTTAAAATCAGGTAGTATAAATCTTCCAACTCTGTTCTTTCACAAAGTTGACTTGGTCATCCTAGATCCTCTGCATTTCCTCATGAATTTTAGAACCAGCTTGCCAGCTTCTACCAAAAAAGCCCCATGGGTTTTGTTGGGGATTGCACTGAATCTATAGAATCAGTTTGAGATGATTAGCATCTTGACAATATTGAGTCTTCCAGTCCTTGAACATGGTATACCTTCTAATTTATTTAGAATTTCTTTTATTTTTCTCATCTGCATTGTGTAGTTTTTGGCCTAAAGATCTTGCACATCTTTCATCACATTTATCTCTGATAATTTTATGTTACTGTAAATGTTTTTTTTTTCAATTTCTGATTGGCAAATGCTGATATACAGAAATACAATTGATTTTTGTATACTGACCTTAACTTTGCTAACCTCCCTTATTAGTTCTGGTAATACCTTAGGATTTTCTACATATACAGTCATTTTATCTGTAAATAAAAAGTATGACTTATTTCTTCCCAGTCTGGATGTCTTTTACTTCATATCTGTGCCTAATGGCACTAGCTAGAGCCTCTAGTTCAACACTGAATAGAAAGAGTGAGAGCTGTTCTCCTGCTCTTAGGATGAAAGCATTTAGTCTTCCACCACTAAGAATGATGTTGGCTGTAGGTTTTTTGAAGCTGTTCTTATCAGCAGGAGGAATTTTCCTTTGTGAGAATAAAGGAAACCTCACTTGAAATGGAGTCTGGAGGCCCTGAAGGGAATTCTTTCCTGCCTACTGTTCTTTGCAGCCTGCAGAGCCAGCAGGAAGAAGGAAAATAAAAATACTTTTGACAAGAGCAGACGTTTTTCACATGGGATTTATCTCCTGCTTTTAAGGAAAAGGAGGAGGATCTCTCCCTGCCCAGCAAAAATGCACTAATCACCATTTGCAGCCAATGAGAAATCGCCGAAGCGTCAAACTCTGTTCTTCAATGAATTTTGTTTAAAACAATCCTCCCAAAGTTCCTCCAAAGCCCTAATAAGAGCTGGCCTTCCCTTTGTCTCTTGTCAGACTTGCCTATCATTCACCATAGTTTGCTTGTTCCAAATTACAAGTCTTCTGCTATTCCCAAATAAACTCATTTTAGTAGTAAAATAACTGAAAGTACTGTTTTTAAGGTTGATACCTCTGTTATGTTTGCTGAGAGTTTTTATGATGAATGGATGCTGGGTTTTCTCAAACTTTTTGGGGGGCACCTATTGAGAATCTTGTTTTTATTAGTCTGTCAACATGGTGGATTATTATTGATTTATTTTCAAGTATTAAATCAACCTATTGTCCTTGAAATAAATCCCACTGGGTCATGATGTATCATCATTTTTTATGCTGTTGAATTATTTAATAGATATTAGAGCTGCTGAGGTTATTTTTGCCTCGACTGAATGTTGGTAGCTTACATCTCTCAAGGAATTGTCCATTTCTTCCAAGTTGTTGAATTTATCATCATAAATTTGTTCATGATATTCCCTTATTATCTTTTTAATATAGAATATGAAGTGATGTCACTTCATTCCTGATAATAGTAATCTATGTCTTCTCTCTTTTCTTTTACTGATTAGCTAGGATAGAAGTTTGTTAGTTTTATTGATAACTCTCAAAGAACCAGTTTTTAGTTTCACTGATTTCTCTATTATTTTTCACTGCTATAAATTTCCCTCTAAGTCCTGCTTTAGGTGCATCCCAGAAATTCTGAGATGTTGCATTTTCATATTTATTAAGTTTAAAGTACTTTCAATTTACCTTTTGATTTCCTTTTTGACCCATTGATTTAACATGTGTTGTTTCCATATATTTGGGGATTTTTCCAGATGTCTTTCTGGTTTTGAATATTAGTTGAAATCCATTGTTGTTAGAAAACATACTCTGTATCTTTTGGATCCTTTTCATTGTGCTGAGACTTGTTTCATGGCCCAGGAAATGTCCTGTGTTAATAATTGTGACATGTGCACTTAGATGTGTGTTGTGTGTTGTTCAGTGGAATATTCTATAAATGTTGATGAGATCAAGTTTGCTGAGAGGTGCTATTCTACATTGTTACTGACTTTCTGTCCACTTGCTCTATTCGTTGTTGAGTGGGAGGTGCTGAGTCTCTGACTCTGGCTGTAGGTTTGTCTGTCTGTTTCTGCTTACACTTCCATCAGTTTTTGCTTCCTCTGTTTTGAAGCCTTATATTCAGATTAGTATGTCCTTTTGATTAATTAACCACTTTATTGTTATGAAAGGACCCTCTTTTATCCCTGGATTCTTCACCTTGAACTCTACCTTGACATTAACATGGCCACTCAGGATTTTTATTAGGGTAGCATGGGATACGTTCTTCCATCCTTTTACTTTTAGCCTCCTGTCTTTTTTTTTTTTAATATAATTTATTTTATTATCATTAATCTACAATTACATGGGCAATATTATGGTTATTAAACTACCCCTTCATCAGGTCCCCCCCACCAACCCCATTACAGTCACTGTCCATCAGCGTAGTGAGATGCTATAGAATCACTACTTGTCTTCTCTGAGTTGTACAGCCCTCCCCGTGCCCCCAACATTATATCTGCTAATCGTAATGCCCCTTTTTCCCTCTTATCCCTCCCTTCCCACCCATCCTCCCCAGTCCCTTTCCCTTTGGTAACTATTAGTCCGTTCTTGGGTTCTGTGAGTCTGCTGCTGTATTCTTCCTTCAGTATTTTTTTTCTTTAGTTCTTATACTCCACATATGAGTGAAATCATTTGATACTTGTCTTTTTCACCTTGGCTTATTTCACTGAGCATAATACCCTCTAGCTCCATCCA